>CM017769.1:39289072-39889072 GCA_008009225.1 Acer yangbiense | reverse complement strand
CATTAATTTATAATACCATCAAATTAGATTAGATACATTATTCTGACACGGCCGGCAAGACTACAGCATCCCGCTGCACTCAAGATCATATAAATATATAATTGTTCAAAAGTATGGTATTTTTTTATAGGACTCAAATGTGAGTATATGAATTCTTTAGGCCTAATGTGAAAGCCAATGGTAGAAAGTAAACCTTTCTTGCTGGAAGCAATAAGCATGACATTTTTTTTTTGCTTTTTGACACCAATTACTCATCAAAAGGAAAATTTAAGACTTTTTTTCTTGAGCCTCCCCCGGTCTCCAATAGTCATTTATCATCATTGCCCATCTATCGAAACCTATTGAGATCAAACACTACATTTACGTATGACTATACAAGGTACTCTCGTAGTATCAGGGCAAAAACTATAATATGCTCGTAAAACGTGTAAAGTTGGGCTTATAAAAGCAGCTGACGCACAAGAGGCCCAAAAGGCCCAAAGCACGAAATAATATTGAAGATGGATCCAAAATCAGGCCCAATTAATAGTCACCAACCAACCTAACCACCCAATCTCCAATCCTCTCTCTCTCTCTCTCTCTAGACTAGGGGACGGCAAAAATCCCCGACCCGCCCCAAACCCGTGGGGCCCCGGTCCGTTTGGGGCAGTAAAAACGGGTAACGGGGTGGGTTTGGGGCACATTTCTTGATCCGGCCGGGTTACTGGATAGGGTATGGGGCGATCCCTTTTGACCCGACCCGACCCGCCCCGTTCCGTTTGACCTGGAATATATATATATAATATATTTTAAATATACAAGGAAAAGAAAGAAGGAAACCCTATGCTGACTGAAAAGAAAACAATTTGAATTTTTTATGTTTAAACTATTTTGGTGAAGATGAATGGATTTTATTGATACATAAAATGTTATATGTATTTTGTATTTTTGTTCAAGTCATTAATGAATCGGGTCATTCGGGTCGGGTTTAGGGCAACATTGACCCAAACGGATCGGGTTTGGGGCGGAAATTGAAAACCCGTTCGGGTCACGAGTCATGGGTCGGGTATAGGGCAACCGTTGAAAACCGGGTTTCGGTTTTGGGGCAGCCTTGACCCGCCCCTATCCGCATCGTTGACGTCCAGCCTCATTGCCATCCCTACTCTGGACGTCAACGATGCCTCTGAAAAAACATCGTTTTAGAAAAAGAGAGAGAGAGAGAGAGAGAGAGAGAGAGAGAGAGAGAGAGAGAGAGAGAGAGACCAAACGAGAACCGGAAGGAACCATGCAATCTCGCTTAACCATAACCCTAGCTCACACCCTCAGAAGAAGCACGAGAGCCTTCTCGTCATCAGCCGAGACCTCGACTCAGCCCTTTCAATTCCCGCAAACCCTTGCCGGACTCTACACTCGATTGGCCACCGAGTCTTCGAGCCTCACCGATTTCGTCGATCTCCAATCCAACGATTCATACTCCGTGGAAGTCGGGACGAAGAAGAGGCCTCTGCCCAAGCTCAAATGGATGAGAGAATCGATTCCTAGAGGAGATAAGTATGTCCAGATCAAGAAGAAGCTTTGAGAGTTGAAACTCCACACTGTTTGTAAGGAGGCAAAGTGTCCCAATCTCGGCAAGTGCTGGTCTGGTGGCGAGATGGGGACCGCCACTGCTACCATCATGATATTGGGCGACACTTGTACTCGCGGTTGCAGGTGATTTCAGTTCCTTTTGTTTTAGTTTTAAGTTGTGCATGAAAATTGATTGTCATGATAATGAGGTAGAGCCATGAAATGAATAACTGCATTGTCTCTTGAGGTCATTAAACAATCTATGGAGTAAAATGTATAAATTTTCATTTTCTTTGAGCGTGTGTATTGCTTTAGCCTTTAGGCATTGTTTTTTTACTTCTTTTGAAAAACTTATAACACTATTTGTCATGTGCTTGAGGCTGGAGTTTTTATGCTTACTAGTTAGTTCGAAATTTCCAGGTTCTGCAATGTGAAGACATCGCGAACCCCTCCCCTACCTGACCCGAATGAGCCCACCAATGTTGCTGAGGCTATTGCATCGTGGGGTTTGGATTATGTGGTGATAACCAGTGTGGATCGAGACGACTTACCTGATCAAGGAAGTGGTCATTTTGCTGAGACCGTGCAAAAACTAAAGGCACTGAAGCCAAATATGCTACTGAAAAAATTGTCCAATCTCAACTTGTTAATGAATTAAAACCTACAGCAAAGTCTGGGGGTATTCAATCCAGATTTCTTTAGATTCCAAACAAATCCAACGAAATCCAAGTGTATTCATCTTAGACTTTGAAGGATTTCAAACAAATCCAACAAAATCTGGGTGTATTGGAAATCTAATGGATTTGGATGGATTTGTTTAAGTGATGGATTTGGATGGATTTGGAAAGGAAAAATATAAATAGAGAGGTGACTCTCAAATCTTGCCATTTATACCAAGATTTGGATGGATTTGCTCTCTCCTCTCTGCTCAAGCCACCACCACCCCCACCCCCAAAATCCAGCCACCACCCACCAAACTAGAAACACCCACCACCAATCCAGCCACCACCCTCAATCCAAAACCATAATCGAAATCAACCACCCACCAACACCAACACCAACACCCACACACCCACAACCACAAGCACACGACGACAACCACACACCCACACGAATCAATCTTCTGGAATTTATCCAAAAGCCGCAACTCAAGAGCAAGAAGAAGAAGAAGACAATGCACGGTCGACCTCGCAAACCCTCCAAGAGTCCAAGCCAGAAGACGAAGCAGCTTCAGCTGCCAAAGCCTAGAAGCTACGCGCTCTCCAATCTCAGTTTCTCCGCAATCACCAAAACAACAGATTTTTGTATTAGTCCATTGGAAAAAAAAAATCACAAAATCAGATTTCTTTAATTTTAATTTTAATTGATGATGTTGGGTTCTTTTAATTGGTGTTGGTTTCTTGTTGGAGGAGATCGGTGAAGGATTTTCTGATGTTGGTTTCTTTAATTGGTGTTGGGTTCCTGTTGGAGGAGGACAGTGAAGGATGAGGAAGAAGAAGAAGAAGTGGCCATGAAAGGGTGTGCAGAGAAAGTGAAGAAGAAGTGGGTTTTGAGATTTTTTGAGAGAGAGAGATTGTGAAATGAAGATGAAGAGAAGAGAAAAAGAAGAAGACGAAGAAGGAAGAGAGAAAAGCGTGGGATTGTAATCCAAATCCATCCAAATTTTTTATTTTTCATTTTAATCCAAATCCATCCAAATCTATCCAAATCTACATAACGAATTCCAACGAACTCTTTACACAATTTCTACAAAATCTAATGAAATCCATAGGATTTATGAACTCCATTGAAATTCATCACTTAAAACAAATCCATCAAACTCCAACGAAATCTGGGTTGAATACACCCCCCTAAGATAGTGTGATTTTAGCATACATATGTGGTAATCTTTTTGGATTTTGTTGGATAATTGGACTCTTAAGACTTCCCACTAAACAGTAAATAACTAAATATACTACCAAAAGTGTGTAGAAGCAAGTAATTAATCAGAGAAAGTGAAGTGAAGAACAAGTAAAATTTTGCAAACCTTTACAAGGAATAAAATTCTTAATTGAAAATTATAAATGAATTTCTTGTCATGGTAGCTTATATAAATATGTCAAAATACAAACAACTCCAAAAATGGGGAAGAATAAACAGAAAAATTCCTTCCAAAAGTTCTCCTTACCTAGCTCAATTTACCTACTGAATTTGAGTTTATTGGTCTCACATGCAGAAGCCAAAATAGTTACAACAAAAGATTTTACAACTCCACCACCTACCGAAGCTAAATAACCCACCAGATATCTGATAGCATCATAGCTGTTGCACAAAAACAATATCTATGTCATGAACTGCGTATTCTAGCCGCACAAGGAGCTTGCTCCATCAAGATTGATTACTGGAAGAAGCAGTCTTTTGACAACACATCAACTACCATGAATCAACGTGGCTATGTCTGTCTTTCTTAGAGATCGGTTCTTACAAAACTCTACCAAGAATAATCACAAGGTTCACTCTTTAGCTTTCTCTGTTTCAATCTCATTCCTCTTTTCCTCTTCCTTAAGCTTTCAATTCTTCATCTGCATATCCCCAATAAAAATTCTACAAAGAGGAAATTTGTATATGCTCCATTTATAAATCCAAATTTCATCAAAACCACTCAAAGTGTGAGATATCATTCTCTTTTTCTATTATATTTGAGAATACCCCTGCAATTTTTCATAAACATTTCAATATATATGCATGAAATCTTGAAGAAATTTGTGTCACAACAAGAAATTAAACTTTTTATCATGCTCACTTCTTTGACAGTAACTGATAGCAAATTGGTTTCATATGAACTAATATATACAAAAGCTTATGGTTTGTCAAGCTCTGCATTACCACAAGATCTAAAGAGAATCGCAGACAGATACAAGATCTAAAGAGAATCATGTATGTCAAGCTGTCAGCAGATACAAACTGAGTCACATACTGACATTATCAACAATAAAATAAAACCCAGATAAAATAAAATAAAATATCGACAATTTCCTGGTGACATACTTACAGTATCAACAATTTCATTTAACAATAAAACAAATCTTATAAAACCCAGATAATAATTACAGACACAAAATGACAGAATAAAGCAAACGAAATAAATGAGATTAAGAGAGAGAGAGAGAGAGAGAGCTACATTGATTCAGATTTCGGAGAGAGAAACATGTGCAATGACCAATGAGATTGAGAAGAGAGTGTTGAAGAGGTGAGCTGGTGACAAAGAGTGGAGCTGTCGGAGGGCGAAAGGTGGAGTTGAGAATCTGAGAGTTGCAGTCTATGGAAGGGTTTGAGAACCTGAGTGTTGCGGCAACGAAGAAGGAATTAGGTTTAGGAATTAGGGATAATTCATTATACACCATGACAAGTCGGGGTGACAAGTCGGGTAGAGATAAGTCGAGAGACAAGGCGGGTGACAAGTTGGGCCCACAGGTCCGGGTGGTCCGCGTGGTCCGGGTGATCCGAGTGATTCGGGTGGTCCAGGTGATCCGGCTTTGGGTTCGGGTAACAAGATCTGGACACTGTAGTTTATTTCAGACCCAGACCCAGACCCGACCATCGACCTGAATATGCGGTCCCAGACCCGATGCATGAATTTCGGGTTCGGATCGGTACTCCTGGGTCCGGGTCCAATTGCCCTCCCTACTACCAATGCCAAAATAACAAATAACACTCCTCCTGCAATTGATATCCAAACCCCTTTCATAGTTGTTAAGAATTTTTTTCTTTCACAAGTTGATTCCTCACAAGTAGATGGCCCATATTATTGTTTTCCAGGTCTGTGTTGAGATTGGGAAGGCGGTGGTGGTGGAGCTCTGGGAACCAGAATTGATGGTGGTGGCGTTACGGAGGATGTGGGTGGAGATACTGGAGCAGTAGTATTAAATGGGTTTCCATCTTTTCTGCAAAGGATATATGGAGTGTCAGCAAACAGAAGCAAAAACCATAAAAAAAAAACCAAATATTTTCAAACTGTAAAAAGCTTCCCTCCTTTTCATAGATAACAAGATATGACGGAATAAATTTTATACCCTATAAAAACTTATTTGCTGCTTAGGACACCAAGATAGGGTGCATCTAAGGTAAATGTTGCTGCATTAGAAACCCATTCACTATGCCAACCAGCAAAATGATTTTTAATATCAATATCATTGATTTGCATCTGTACTGTAGTCTAACAAGGCTAGACAGTTTCTAGTTTACATATCGCTACAGGTTTTTTACCACGAGTTGCAAGTATCTTTATATAATTATGTGAAGTTTACTATATCTTGGATTGAATGGAATAACAAATGCACAAGGACATAGTTTTCAGAAAACCATACATTCAAGTAATCAAGTGCCAAACCATCACAAACATCTTTACCCATTGCATTTTGTTAGTAACTCCGTTAGTGACTGGATGGCCTCTAAGGCAGTTCTCGACAGTAATTAAATAAAATAAGATTTAATTACAAACAACCTGAACATCTATACAATTGGCAGAATTGAAAGTACATAAAAAAAAAATTATCCATTGGATGCCATCACATTTAACATAAGCTGCTCCCTTTCATACATAAATAAAAAAGTTGTGGCTCTCACCTGAAATTTGTGATGCTCTGTAGCATCTTATCAGGTATGGTCCCAGAGAACAGGTTATTCTCTATATTCCTGTTCAAAAGGAGGGAAAGATAAGCCAAAAAAAAAAATCCAAAGTCTCCAACTACAAACATAACATAGTTCACCAAGTTGAAAACAACTGTATAAATTAGCATTTCATCATAGAAGATAGATAAGAAACGGTTGAGGATCGTACAAATCTTTCAGAGGAAGATCTTGTAAAACATCAACGGTCCCAGAAAGCTGATTGTCCTGCAAATGTCTGCCAATTAAGAAGTTACATACATTGATGTCGATGTAATAGGAGAGACAAAAATGGCTTTTTCAAAAGACAAAAAAGACTCACAGGGTTGTCAATAGTGACAAATTTTCCAAAGTGGGAGGGAGTTGCCCGCTCAAATTGTTAGTAGATAAATCTCTGCACAAACACACGTAGCTCCATTAACCATTACAAACTTACAACCTACGAATGTGGAAGTGAAAATGAGAAGTATTATTCATGAACATACAAATTGATTAAAGGGATTCAAAGGCGTTCGGTATTTCTCCACTTAAAAGATTGTTGTTCAGAGACCTGGAAGGCATAAGAGATAATGCTAAGAAGAATTTATGAAACTGTCATTAGGCATTAGAACATTGCAGAGAAAGAGAAATTACATGTCTGTCAATAGGGTCAAAGTTGCTACAGAATTAGCTGAAAGAAAACTGACAGGAAGGTAAAAACTATTATAACTTTGGCATAAAAAGCATAGTGTGTAAAAATTAAGGCTAAAAGCATTAAACGTATATGTTACTCTTAGTTTTATTTTCAAGGAGAGAAAAACATACAGATTTTTCAAGGTAACAGGCAAATTGGGCGGAATACTCCCCCCGATGTGGTTGTTGCTTAAATCTCTGAATTGAAGCAAAAGAACATGAATTAGGGACACTATCCATAAAATATAATAACAAAAGCTTTATCCGTAATTTCACTTGCAATACACAGTGATCTAGTGGAAAAAAAAAAACCCAAATCAAGCCATCAGAAAGTTCTGAAAATTTAATGAAGAAAACTAATGTTCTGTCTGGTAGTTTATGCATCTTGAGATTGTTCAACATCAGTTAATTTTCAGGACATCCAATTAAGAAAATTAATTTATTTACTTCAGAGTCTAAAGTCAAGAGACTTCTCAACCACCCTAAAAGGCCTTATGTATCTAAAGTAATATATATCATCTTTGTTGCTTGTTGATAGGTACAACCACCCAAACGGCAGACAACTTCTTTTTACTAGGATTCAAATCCAGACAACGATCTCCCACATCCAGCAAAATAAGAATTGACAATAGAAAGACTGTATATATATATCATCTTTGTTGCTTGTTCATAGAGACAACTACCAGTTCATGCCAGGCATGTCATTTTGGCTTGAAACCCCTAAATTAAACAAATGTGAGGGGACTAAAAAGCATCGATCCTTCTAATTTTTTTGTAATGATGGTAAGAACACATAACACACGCAGAATCTCCACTTACAATACTGTGATAGAAGCAAATTCACTCAAGCTATCACCCAGTTCTCCTCCCAAATTAGCACCATTAAGAATTCTACAAAAGATCAAAAGAGAAAACACATGAGAAAAGCTAAATATTTATATTGCCAATAAATATCATCAATGCTTGGAGTTAAAAAGATGGGTTGCCATACATAGTGATTATATCTGATGCATTGCATTGAACACCTTGCCACGCTTCAAGACATGGGTCTCCTCCACTTTGAACCCACCTAGGAAGTTGAGGGAAACCCAAAGCAGCAAATAATCTGTTAATCGCTGCGACTAATTGAATCAAAACCAATGCAGCAAATTAGATTCCATACTCCATATAATTTTACAAATCGTTGCCACAACCATAAATAGCATAAACACATTAACACACTATATATATACGAGTAATGCTACATTGTCCAAATTTGGTGCCCAAATGATGTGACAACACTCTAGACCATTCAAATACATACTCTTTGAGTCAAAGTATGTAAATCTAATGGTCCACATCCAATGCACGGATGAAGTTATATCAGTGTGCACTGTCTTGAACATTTAAATATATATATTCAGAGGTCAAAATTATCAGACAAACATAGAAACAAAAGGGAAAAAAAAAAAAAAAAACAAGGTACAATCTACTTCAATTTCTCACAGTTTCTAAGCAACCAAACAGAGTAAAGAGAATTAGAAAAAGCAGAAAGCCATGCTTACCATCAACATGATTAGTGACAGCAAACGAATTTGTCGCTGCCCAGATCAGAATAATCCCTACAAAGACCTCTGCACAGATCTTCCAATCATTGCACGCTCTACTAGATCTCTTCACACCCATTGATCACCAAATCAACTCCAACCCACGATTGTTCCAGTACACACTCTCCAATCTGAATCCGTGAATAATGTAGTATAGCATTTTTTTAAAATGATATTTCCAAATACAATTGTCAATTTTTTAAGGCAAAATGTGCTAATAAACCTTATCAGTATTTATTTGTTTACTTTTATCATGGAATCTCACACCATTTTTCAATGATTTCAATCCATTCAATTAAGTCAGGTTTTTGATGCGTTTTCAATCAAATTCATTAAATCCAAAGTTTGCAATCAAAGTCAAGGATCAATGGGGTTTTTATCTATATCCGAACAAGTTCAAAAGATTTGAAATTATTAAAGAAACTTTCTTTGAGATTGTATTAAAGTATGAATGCATTTAATTGGTTTATTTTTCTCATTTGATAACCTCTCTTGCACGAGCTGTAATCGATGCAATACATTTATTTAAGATAAATTTTTTTAATGAAACATAATATATATAGAGTCATGGTTTCAAATAATTTTTTTTTTTCACAGCATATCTATCTATCCATCTATCTAGATCAAATATATATATATTTTTTAAGCTTTTGTCAATGGTTTCAAACCAATTTTAAAATCAATCGAATTTGACTTATAAACCGAATATGATTATTAAATTTGCCCTAATATTAGACCAACAAATTAGTGTATGAGAATCCATTGGAACAATAGACCGTTACAATCTATTGTATAAATCAAGAAAGAGAGAAATTCCAAATCCAAATCAGTGACGATATTTACACTCCTTAAAAACGGTATGTACACCCCAATTTAGTATATTTTTAAAAATCCAATATTATCCTTGAGTAAAATTACTTAAAAGACTAAATAATTTGTAAGTACACACCAATAATTATTAATTGGTTTTATATAATCCTTTGTAAAAAAAGAAAGATGAAGTTTCCTATTAATTGTTTGATATGATAGTAAAAATCTTTCTATTTTATCAAACCCTAACTTATATTTTAAATACTAATTTCAATTTCTTTTATGAAGTACAAATTGATTGAGTTGACAAACAATTTACTGCTATAATTGAGTGAAACAAAAATCAATACCAACAATAAACTTTCTTATAAACAATTGTTTTTTTTTTTGAAAAAAAAAAAAAAAAACTTTCTTAAGAACAAAGGAATTGAGATTCACTGTTGTATGCTAAGAACCTCTTTTTACATAAAGAATTAAAAAAAAAAGTTTTAATGCAATGAAAAGAATTTTTTTTTCATACAATTTTTTAGTGATATCAAATGTTTTTGCAGTAGTTAGAAATTATTTTTTAAAGAGAAATTATTTATTTGAATAAAAAGATATAAAATAATAAAATTTTAAATAAATCTAAGTAAATAACAAAATAATGGGGTGTGCTAACAAAAATATAATACAATAAAATTTAAAAAAGGGTATTTTTGGCATAAAGTGGTGTTTATTTACGAATCAGAGATATTTAAAATATTTTAGAGGTGTACTTACGAAAATGGTGTACATACAGTTTTTGAGGAGTGTCAATATCGCCACTCATTCCAAATTATAGTCAGAAAAGCCACTTTTCAAAAAGCAACACAATTTCTTTTCTTCCTTTTTCTTATAATCCCTTTCAAGTTCAAACGGGCCAAAAAAAAAAGTTCAAATATCAAAGGAAAAAATTGGTGGGTGCCTTTTTCGTTTTAAAGTATTAAAAATTTATAATTAATACAATTGTCAAGATTAGTTGTATAGTCCGGATATCTACTTTCATAGCTTGGGAGATGTACTACCATATATGTTAAGGCGAAGAGGATTTACATCCTCTCCTAAACTAAGTTTTTCCTAAGCTTCTAAGGATCCAATGACATGTGGCAATTAACATGTGTGGTTAAGATTTATTTGGTTTATTTTATTTTGTTAACCCACCCATAAACGACCTTGTTTCCCCAATTATCATCGGTTCATCACTCAATTTCATATCGACCACCACTAGTGTACTGCATCTTCTATCTATTTTAACTGCTCATCTAAAATCTGAATACAGTGGCCATCTATTCAAATATGGAAACTCCATTGAACTCAATGTTTAATCTCTATTTTCCATTTTTTTTTTTCATGAATCGTAAGATCAATCACTTTTGTGGCAAGTGGAAGACGATTTCGCCGTCTCTTTAGCAAACAACTGAACAAGGTGCTATTAGACATGGAAACAACTTGATTCTTGAGAAAAAATAAAAATGATAATTCGACTCTCTGTCTATCAATTATTATTATTTTTTATTTGAAAGCGACTCTCTGTCTATCAATTGATTATGGACTGAAAAAACATCCAAGTGTGAAACTTGAAAACTCAAATCCCTGTTTTCACTTGGAAAAAAAAAAATAGTAATAATGGTGGGAAGAAATGGGGATTTGAAACTTGGAAACCCAATTTTCTTCACAAATAGATAGGTCACAGAGATAAAAGAATTTGAGAGAGAAGGAAACGTTAGAAGAAAGATAGAAGGTAGAACAGAAGTTAAAACAATGTCGTTTCAAACTATTTAACAAAATAGACTTGAAAAAGTGAATCCTGCCCATTGATTTTTCCACTTGCCACGTGTCAACGGATCTTTAAAAGCTTAGGAAAAGCTTAGATCAGGAGAGGATCCAAATCCTAAGAGGAGATATGTAAATGGTGGATTTCTTTGTGATTGAAAAGTACATATTAATAATTTGACTGAAACATCTTCTATATTATAACACCATATTAGGACACTGAATTTGGACAAAGTAAAATTATTGTTATTTTTTCAATAATGCTACTTTGTCCAAATAATGTGGCATCATCGTAATTTATTCTTTAAAAATAAATGGATCAGAGTGATGCAACATCAATTGAACATCAGATTTGAACACTAAATTTGGACAATGTAGAATTATTCAAAAAATAATAACAAATATCATGGATATTTTAAAAATATTAATAATATTTACTACATATTTATCAAAATTTCTAAGAAATTTAAAACACCAATATTTGTCACACGTAAAGGGTGCGTTTGGTACGCAGGACGGGATATGACGACGTGGGACAGTTTCTTCTTATCCCACGTTTGGCGTGACTTTAGCATGTGACAGAACGGGACAAGGTGGTACAAAAATCACTAAATTCTGTCCCACCCAATACCTTAGGCCATACTTGTCCATACTTGTCCATGCATGAGACAAGTCTCAAAAAGACATTTTTACCTTTAAATCTTTAAAAAATCACAAACTTGTGTAATATCATATATATATATATATATTATAATAATATATATAATTATAATATATATGTTTTATTAATATAATATATAATAATATATATTATTATAATACATATAACAATATATATGATAATAGATAATATATAATATATAACTTATATAATATATATTATGTATATATATACAAATTAAATAATATATATATTATATAATTTATGTATATATATTATGTATATTAATAATTACATAGTATATATAATAATATTTAATATATTATAGGGAGAACTTCATTTCTAGCCAAAAAATTAGTGGCTTTACTATTTTTTTCCAGGATTATTATTTTTACTATTTTTGTCAAAATTTCCATTTTTTGGATAAAATTGCCCTTCTTTAAAAAAAAATTTCCTCTCTCTCCTTTTCTCACGCCTCCTTCTTCTTTCTCTCCTCTCTCTTTCACGTCTTCTCTCTCTCTCACTAGTTCATCATCTTCTTTTTCTTCTTCTTCTCTTTCTCTTTCTCTTTCTCCTTTTTTTTTTTCCAGATTTTTAAAAAAAAAATTCAGGTTTTTTTTAAAGGAAAATTTTCAGATTTGGGAAATTTTCCAGATTTTTTAAAAAAATTTCAGTTTTTTTTTTTTGAAAAATTTTCAGATTTAAAAAAAGGTTTGGATTTAAGTGTTAGTTGTTGATTTGTGGTTGTATTTAAGTTTGGGTTGTGATTGTTTTTATGAATAGTCGGAGTTGTGTTTGGGTTTGGGTTTGGGTTTTGTTCAAAAAAAAATTAGATTTTTCGGATTTGATCTTTTTCAAACAAACTTTTCATATTTTATTTTGTTTAAACACACCAGGCAAACGAATTAAACACACCAGGTAAATTGAATTAAACACACCGGACCAATTAAACACACCAGGCCACCAATTAAACACACCAGGGTCTATGGTGTTTAATTGGTTTACACTGATGTGTTTAATTGATTTGCACTGGGGTGTTTAATAATTGGTTTGGCCTAGGGTGTTTAATTGGTTTGCACTGGTGTGTTTAATTGGTTTGGCTTGGTGTGTTTAATTGGTTTTTGTCTGGTGTGGAAAACCTGGTGTATTTAATTCATTTTGTCTAGTGTGTTTAATTAGTCCGGTGTTTAATTTATTTTGTTTGGTGTGTTTAATTAATCCGGTGTATTTAATGATAATGTTGGTGTGTTTAATTGGGTTCCCCAGTGTGTTTAATTGGTTTACACCTTGTGTGTTTAATTGGTCAACCCAATTAAACACACCAGTAACACAATTAAACACACCGGTCTGGAAAAAAAATTAAAATCACAACCACAACCTATACTCAAACTTAAAATACTCAAACCTGAAATTTCTAGAAATTTTTTTGAACAAAACAAAATCTAAAATTTTTTTAAACAAACAATACTCAAACTTAACCACAACGACCCTTAAAATCACAACCACAACTCAAATCCAAACCTTTTTTAAATCTGGAAATTTTTCAACAAAAAATATACTGATTTTTTTAAAAAAAATCTGGTGTGTTTTTCAAATCTGAAATTTTTTTGTTTAAAAAAACCTGAATTTTTTTTTTTAAATCCCAAAAATCAACCACAACCACAACCCAAACATAAAAATCTGATTTTTTTTTTCAAAATAAAAAAAAAAACTGAAATTTAAAAAAAAAAATCTGGAAAAAACGTGAAAGAGAGGAGAGAAAGAGAAGAAGAAGAAGAAGGAGGGAAGATTGGACGACCGACGATCGGAAAACCACCAAATCTAAAAATTTTTGCCTTAAAAAAATCTGATTTTTTTTTTAAATCTGGAAATTTTTCAACAAAAAAAAAAATGAATTTTTTTAAAAAATATGGGTTTGGGTCGCCCGATTTGGACCAAATCGTGGTCAAATCGGAAAACCCATCGGAAATCTGGAAATTTTTCAACCAAAAAAAAAATGAATTTTTTTTTTTAAATCTGGAAATTTTTAACAAAAAAAAAATGAATTTTTTTTTTTAAATCTGGAAATTTTTAACAAAAAAAAACTGATTTTTTTTTTTAAATCTAGAAAAAACGAGAAAGATAAAGAAAAGAGAGGAGAGAAAGAGAAGAAGGAGAAGGAGAGAAGGTGTGGCTGAGAAAAGGAGAGAAAGAAGAAGAAGAAGAAGAAGGCGTGAGAGAGAAAGAAGAAGAATAAGAAGAAGAAGAAGAAAGTGTGAGAGAGAAAAGGGGAGAGAGAAAGGAAAAAAAAAAGAGATTCTGGTGAAAATGAGAGAGAAATGGAAAGAGAAGAGATTAAGAAAAAAAATTAGGGGCAGTTTTGTCTTCACAGCCACATTGTTGACAAAAATAGTAAAAATGATAATGTTGGACAAAAACAGTGAATGCTCTTAATTTTTGACTAAATACCCCTATTTCCTCTATATTATATATATCTTATATAAATATTATATATAATAATATTTAATATATCATATATATATATATATTATAATACAATATATATTATATATTATTATAAATATTAACAATATATAAAAATTATATTTTATTATATATATATTATTATATATGTAATAATTTTTAATATATTATATATAATATTTTATATAATATTATAATATTATATATACATATAAGGGGCACTCTAGTCATTTGAACCTTTTGTCCCGTCTTGTCACATCCATATCAAACGTATAATAGTACAGTTAACAATTCTGTTCCAGGTATTCCAAATACAATATGGAATAACTGTCCCGTCTCGTCCTATCATGTCCTGTTCTGTCCCGTTCCGTTCCGTCCCACCCTATCATGTCCCATCTCTATGCCAAACGCACCCAAACGCACGTTTATTTAATTTGAAAGATAATCCTCTCTCTCTCTCTAGGTCTAGCTGTCATTTATTACGGAATCTATCTGCTTGTCACTCCAATCTCCAAAGTCCCACCGACCAATTTTGCACAAAATCCCTTCTCTCTCATTGGTGATTGGACTGTCATTGCTCATCACTCATCACAGTCAAAAATCACTTGTTTTATTTTTATTAATTTATTTTAAATTATCATATTCCATTTATTCAATACTGTTACAAGAATAAAGTATAAAAAAAAGGAGTGCTAAATTTACCGTCTCAACTCACGATGGACAGCAATAAATGTTTTACATTAAAAATCTAACTTTTATAAATAGCTCACCTTTTCATTTTATTTACAATACAAACCAACAACTAATTTCCTAAATTGTCCTTCCTTATTTAATATCAATTTTTAATATATATATATATTAGGTCTGTTGTTTGTCTTGTTACTTAACGACTCTATAACCTCTTTTTTTTCTTTTTTCTTTTTTCTACAGTTCCATCAGGTTTGAGTTAACTATAAATCTCAACATTTACAAACAAAATTGTTTTCTCACCATTGTTACAGTTATATCCAGGTAATTTTTTTATATTGTTTTTTATTAAATAATTTTATTTTATTGGATTAAATTTTTATATTTAACTTATAACAAAATAAAGAAGTACAGTTAAAAAAATTAATACAATACAATAAAATTATTTAATAAAAAAACTATTAAAAAATTACCTGAATATAGTTGTAACAATGGTGAGAAGACAACTTATGTTTGAAAATAGTGAGAATTGAAGTTTACTACACATACAAGTTATGAAAAACAAATTAAGAAAAAAAATCAATGTAAAATTTAACCCAATGCAATAAAATTATTTAATATGAAAATCAATTAAAAAATTACCTAGATACAATTGTGACAATGGTAAGAAGACAAATTATGTTTGAAAATGGTGAGAACTACACAAACAAGTTTTGAAAAAGAAATTAAAATAAAAGAAGTTCAATATAAAAATGCAATCCTATACAATTAAATTATTATTGAAAGTCCTTAAAATACTCGAGGCGTGTTCAATATAAAGCTAGAGGGGGGGGTGAATAGATTTTAGCTATTATTACCCAATTTTCGCATGCAAGTCAATTTTACGAAAATGCCCCTACTAGTCAAAAATACATACAAGTGTAATATAGTGCGGAATTTAAATAACACTTGATGTATACGTGGAAACCCAACCACTGGGAAAAACCACGGGCTGTATAGTGCGCCACACTCGGAACTCGAAATCACTAATTGAAATGAAGTTTACAACCTATGTAGACCTCGTCTAACATTCCGGTCTGTAACCCCTCACTTCTACCCAGCGGGCCTTTATTAGCAACCCTATTCCAATTTGCTTGAGGCCTAAGCACTCTTAGCCTCAAGACTTACTTCTCTAAGAAGAGAAACAACCTATGTGAATATATATATGAATATTCAAATAACAAACAAGGCTAGGTAACCTTAGATGCTTATCTAGGATGATGATATAATCAATTTAATCAACCCTAGATATCAATTGCTAAATGACATGTCAAATAGCTTAGCTAATCAAGATTAATTAAAAACCTAATTAGCTATCACAAACAACACTCAATTAATTTTCATCACAAATAATCTCTAACTTGTATCTAGCATATAATCAAAAGCATACAAGTAATTAAAGAGATGTATTAATATGAAAAACACTAAAGTAATATGAAATTAGTGAAGAACATACCAAATAAGATGTGATGATTCAAAACCATGCATGGATCAATTCTATGAAGGCATAGAAGATCAAATATGAAATTTGATGCAAAAGGGAATTGATTTGAGTGTTTAAAGATAGGTTCTTGATTTGATTTTTTCTCAAAAATCTCTCTTGAAAGATTAGGGTTCTAATTGCTCAAGAAACTTATTCAGAGATTGAGAAAACAAGATATTTATAGACATCAAGAATTGGGCATGTGAAAAGACACTTTTGCCCCTGAAACGCACCGTTCGGCGGTTTCAATCGGCGGCCAGGCCGCCGATTACGACCGCTGAATTGAGCTCGTGAAGAACAGAGCATTAACGGCGGTTTCATTCGGCGGTTACGTGACCGCCGATCCAACCGCCGAATCAAACCCGAGAGATTAAAATCGATCAGGTATGAACGGCGGTTTAGAACGGCGGTGGTGACCGCCGATCTGGACCGCAAAATTGCTTCAGACCAATCTGGACTGAAACGGCGGTTTCATTCGGCGGCCAGGCCGCCGATAATAACCGCCGATCACCAACAATGGTGAAAACCAAGGAGAAGCCAAGGGCATTCTCCATAGGCGGTCTTCGCGCGAAACCAAGCACTAATTAGTGCAAGCGCGGACGTTTCCGAACAATGTCGGGAAACGAATTATAAGGCACATATACACACAACAAGATATATCAACCAAAGTGCTAGTGTGTAAAGTGACATGTGAAGAGATGCACATAAAAATAAGCAAGTATGCAATCATAGCAAGAATGCTAAGTGAGTGTGTGCTACTAGATCTCTTCAAAGAAAAACAAGCACAAGAGATTATACCTTTGGCGTGCTTGTAACTTGAGGTCATGGAAGGGCCTTTGATCTTCAACACTAAACACTTGGACTACCCTTACATTCAAAACCCCAACATGTGGTTTGACCACGAAATAAGCCAATCAACAAAACGGGAATCCTTACAATTTTATTAAAAAAAACAATTAAAAAAATTACATGGATAGAACTGTAACAATATTAATGAGAAGACAACTTGTGTTTGAAAATGGTGAGAATTGATGTTTACAGCACATACAAGTTATGAAAAAGAAGTTAAGTAAAAATAAATAAATATAAAAAATTATCCCAATACGATAAAATTATTTAATATTAAAATCAATTAAAAAAATTACTTAGATACAATTGTAACAATAATGGTGAGAAGACAACTTATGTTTGAAAATGGTGAAAACCACATAAACAAGTATTGAAAAAGAAATTCAAACAAAATAAGTTAAATATAAAAATTTAATCTAATACAATAAAATTATTTACTAAAAAACAATAAAAATAAAAATAAAATAAAAAACTACCTAGATAGAGCTGTAACAATTGTGAGAAAGCAATTTTTGTTTGTAAATGTTGAGAGTTAGAGATAACTCAGACCTGATGGAATGGTAGAAAAAAATAAAAAGTTTAATTAAATCGAATCCTTGCCTTTAGTTTAGTTTAGTTGATTTCAGTTTCGAAGCTTTCTGTCCTACAACCGCGATTTTACTTTTCTTGCATGTAATTAGTGTAAATATATTGTATATATATTCTAAGATCTAGAACCGACTTAAGGTACCATACCTCCTCATGGGAACGATTCCCTTACTTGTGTCCGCTATACTAGACAACGACTTGTACACTTGCGAAGGGTGATTTTACACTCGCACGATTCATTTATATATATTCATTTCGTAGTACCATCCAGAGCGTTTCAATATGCCAAGGATAGAGTCCGTAAAAAGCGTGTCACGGGGTATTAACCTCCGCTTTGCATCAGTAGCCCATCCTTAGACCAATGGATATGTGGAAGCTACTAACAAGACCATCAAGAAGCTCTTGAAAAAGAAGCTCCAACAGAAAAAGGGAAAGTGGGTTGGAGAGCTCCCGAATGTGCTGTGGGCATACAGGACTACCAAAAGGATAGCTACTGGGGAAACCCCCTACTCATTGGCTTTTGAAACGGAAGCAGTCCTACCCATCGAGCACAGGTTGACATATTTCAAGATCCAGCACTTTGAACCAGAAAACAATGTAGAGTCGTAAAGTTATAGAGTAACAACACAAACCACATACCTGGTATTATTATTGTTATTATTATTATTATTATTATATATATATACGGATTTTCTATTATCAGTTCGAACTGACAATAAATATATCAGGACGAAGAATGTAAACCACTAGATTTACATACTTTGACTCAAAGTGTATGCACTTGTCAAAACTTCTCCATAATCTGTGGTCCACATTCTTCGTCCTGATATATTTATTGTCAGTTCGAACTGATAATAGAAAGACTGTATATATATATATATTTAAAAAAATTGCTATTAAATGTAGAAGAGCAATCTAGAAAATTAGTTTTTGGTTTGTATCATAAATAAAATGAAAAACGTAGGTTATTTATAAAGGTTAAATTTTTAATGTAAAACATCTATTGATGTTCGCATGTCAACACAGGAATAGCGAGTTTGTTGAGACTTGAAAGAGTGGGTTAAAAAAGTGAATTTAGAACTCCTCATGAAATGAAAAAAAAAAAAAAAAAAAAAACCTGTGACCTTTATTGAGTTGGGACAACTTTTTATTTATTTATTATATCGTTAATTTGTCTTAGTTAAGAATCTTTTCAAAGTCACTTTTGCCGTTTTATTTAAATTTGAAATTTGGGTGCTTACAGATTACTATTTTTTTTTTAAATATTACATAAAATTTGGATTTTTTTTTAGAGGGAGGACTTAACCCACAATTTCGTGGTATAGGTGTGAGAGATATATCACCGAACCAATATCATCTCGTCCAATGCTTACAGATTACTAAAATTGTAATCACATTTTGTTTGCATATTTTGATTGGAGGCCCTTGCTAATCTCTATGTATTTATACATATCTTGGCTTAAACTTTCCATATCATCGTTTTCATTTGCATATATTGTTTAATTTGTGGCACTTAACAAAAATATAGATATCTTTATCATAAAAAATATATCTTTTGAAAAGTATCTTTTTAATAACGGTCTTTAAAATGAAGCTCCACTGCTAAAGTTCAAACCCTTTATTGTATATATATTGTCTCACTTTTATCCATAAAACCACAACATGTGTGGAGAATCCTTCCGTATTGACCCTTTTTTCTTTTTTCTTTTTTCTCTTTTGGTAAAAACATCCTCTCTTTCTTCTTTTTTTGAAAACGGGTAAAAACATTCTCATACACACCTTGAATTAAGAAGTAATAAATGATGACAAAATAAGTATATAATAGTCATGTGTAAAAAAATTGGATATTCTTAAATGCAAGAGATGTCTTGTTGACATCGACATAATCTAGGTCACATTCACATACAACACAATTGACCAATGAAACAACATGAAGCAAATCAAAGAAAATAGATAGTGCAAATAAATTGATGAAAAGGGCATTTGTGGTAACCAAAATACAAAGACACATTAGACATATCCCATCCTAACTAAGTTTAGACATTAATAAATAACAAAGTTAAGTCACTCTCATTCAAAACACATCCTTTTTTTTTTTTTTAATGCTTCTACTCTACATATATTTTATATTAAAAAAAAAAAGCGTCGGCAGAAAACAACAGAAACAGTAAAGCGTCAGCACAAAGCGACAGAAACAGTAAAGCGTCGGCACAAAGCGATAAAAACAGTAAAGTGTTGGCATAAAGCAACAAAAACAGTAAAAGGAGGAGTGTGTCGGTAATAAGATTAAGTTTAACTTTAGTTAGAGTTTATTCTATGTGTTGGCCATTTGTTTTTGGCCATTTGTAAGAAGTTTTAAAGATAATAATATTATTCTTTCTAAAAAGAAAATAGAGTTGTTCAAAAATAAGATAGATTTCTTAGGACTTAAAATAGATAGGGGAAAAATAGAACTTCAGCCTCACATAACCACAAAAATATTAAGTTTCCCTGCCTAGTAAAGGAAGCACAAGAGTACGTTTGAGAGAGCTTCTCAAGTAGATCTTTTTACGGTAGATCTTTTAAAAGTAGATCTTTTAGAGGTAGAGCTTTTAAATGAAAGTCGTTGGTCATTTGATTGTCAATTAAAAGAGAGTTTTTTTAATGATAGAATTGCCAAAATACTTTAACAAATATTAAATTATAGGGTTATATTGGAGATTTTAGTGTTATTAAAAAAAAAACTCCAAAAGATCTACTTGGAAAAGC
Organism: Acer yangbiense; assembly: GCA_008009225.1. Lineage (NCBI taxonomy): Eukaryota > Viridiplantae > Streptophyta > Magnoliopsida > Sapindales > Sapindaceae > Acer > Acer yangbiense. The sequence goes on along the minus strand of CM017769.1, from coordinate 39,868,500 downwards.
TTTAAATTTGGGCTTCTTCAAGTAGACGTAAAATAGCTTTTTTAATCATCTAAAAGCTCTGCTGAGTGACAACCAAACGATACAAAAAAAATTGAAAAGAGCTTTTTTAATTAAAAAAACTCTTTTAACTAGTAGACAAGCTCTTCCAAACGGACAAAGTTTACAGAACCAGAAAGTAGAAAGTATATTTAGAGAACCTTTGATCCTAGAAAAGCTAAGACTAGCAAAAAGAAAGTTCTTATATTAGATGCAAGAATAGAAGAATTCAAAAGGATTTTACCATACGTATGAATTTCAAAAGATTAGAATATCTAGATCTAGAAATAGCAGGATTAAGAAAAACAAAGGTTAATTTACAAAACAATATAAAGATTAGAAATAGAAGGTTATTTAGCAAATCTAGTAGAAGTTTACCTAGAAGATATAGAAGAAATCTTTAACTTAGAAGATTTGTCAGATGAAGATGTTATATTCATACTAGATGAAGATAGTGTATTAATACTAAACGAAGAAAGTAATGAATCTAGCTTGGAATCAGAAAGTTTTTGTTGTTTTGTGTCGACGTTTTTTTTTTTTTTTTTTTAATCTTGTGTCCATGAAAACGAAATCTCTACTAAGTATTTTATAGAAATATAAATAGTTTTGAAGCAACTAAACCTTTCACATAAATACTAGAACATAGTTACTCTAGAAATTTAATGTTCTTCTTATACTTTCGTTAACCTGGCAAGACTTCTTAGTGGTTAGCCTGTTGGATATGGCTTGAATTCTCTAATGGTTACTAAACACGATTTACCAATGCGGAGACTTCCTAGAGACGTGAGAGCGTTTGGGAGTATGAGGTTATATTTGAGGGAGGTTTTGAGGACGTGATGAATAGTAGAAGCAAAGAACGTTGCTTACCACTGTCACTGTCACTGCCGCTGTGGCTTTGACAGCGGTGGTCAAGCGCTGTGAATTTCTGCAGCGGCAATGAGAGCGGTCCAATTCCAGTGCTTCACGCTGTGGCTTTGACAACGGCCATGACAGCAGTCGACAATGATATGACGTATGGATCACGGATTTCTGAATGATCAAGTTCAACACGGTTTAGGAAGCGGGTGGCCAACTGCAACTTAAATCGTAGTTAATCATAAGTATGCATTGAATCAGGAAATATTCATGGAAGAGGAAATATGTTGCTTCTAGAAGTTCTAATGGGAAAAGGATTTCTCCTTTACAAGAAGACTTATCATAAGAGGAAATAAAGTTTATGTGGAACAAGTAAATCTTGTATGTTTGGGAGATAGATTTCCTTGTTAGTTTAAACTCCCTGTAATACATATAAATATACCATTATAACTAGGTTATTGGGTGTGTGAAAAACACCTGAGAATGGTGAAGCAAAATAGCAAATACTAGAGAGATCTCAAAGTGAGCATTGAGTGTAATTGGGTTTGAGGTATTATTTAGAGAGAGATCATGAGTGTGTGGTTATAACAATTTACTACATATTGGAAATTTCTCTTATCATCCTGACAACCGTGGTTTTTTCCCTGATTTGGGTTTCCACGTAAAATCTTGTGTTGTGTGTGATTGGATTTAAATTACTTCTCTTCATCTTATCTTTTCTTTGTTATTGTGTTTGTTTGTGTTCTATCCAGTAACGCTTCCGTGCGTATAGCGACGTTTGTTCGCTAACAATTGGTATCAGAGCCAGGTTGCTTGATAGTGGTCTTAACAAACTTTATGGCAAGAATGATGAGATTCGATATTGAGAAGTTTGACGGAAAGATTAATTTTGGCTTGTGGCAAGTTCAAGTCAAAGACCTATTAATCCAATACGGTTTACATAAGGCATTGAAGGGCAAGTCAACCCCTGCGAACCCTGAAGGCTCTGGAGATTCAAATAAAGATGCGACTAGTACTAGTTCTGGAAAACATAAGATGAGCGATGATGATTGGGAGGAGTTGGATGAAAGGGCTGTGAGTGTGATACGATTGAACCTAGCCAAGAACATTCTTGCAAATATTCATGGAACATATTCAGTGAAAGAACTTTGGGAGAGGCTTGAAGAATTGTATCAATCAAATAGCGTTTGCAATCGGTTCTACCTGAAGGAGCAGTTTCACATGCTGCAAATGTCTGAAGGTATGAAAATTTCTGATCATCTGGGAGTGCTCAATGGAATAGTTTCAAAATTAGAGTCGATTGGAGTAAAGATTGATGAAGAAGACAAAGGTTTAAGACTCATCTGGTCTCTTCCATCATCCTATGCGCACATGAAGCCAATCTTGATGCATGGGAGTTCAACCATATGCTTTGGAGATGTAGCGAACAAACTTATCTATGAGGAACGAAGGCTAAAAAGTGAAGGTAAATCTTTTGATAACTCTGTTCTTTTGGTTGACAGGAAAAATGGGAACTTCAAATGGAAAGTCATTTGTTGGGGATATGGACAGTCTAGACACATAAGGAAGGATTGTCAGAATAAGAAGACAAGTGCGGCTAAGGGCTCCAAAGAGGGTGATCCGGCAATCGTCTCTCTTGAGTATGACGACTACAGCGATGCCTTCTAAAGAGGCATAAACATCCTCATGGCATGACCGCTGGTTGCCGTGAAAAGGATGTAGCTGATAGCGAGTCCACAATTGCGCACGGGCATTGGTTAGGAAGTGATGCAAGGTGTGTGGTAGACAAGGATGTCGATGGCTGAGCGCACTCCTTGGGAACCTAACGTGAGGAGTTGCACCACAACTTTCAGCAAGGTAAATTTCGACAAGTGCTGGTGAAATCTTGGGATGGTTGTTTCCTAAGTGGTTATACCTAGTGGTGGGTATGTTGATTCTTGGTGATGAGGATCATAGCTGTGGACAAGTTTTGGGAATTCTCACCATAAATGAGGATTGTTGGATATGGATTGAATTCTCCAATGGTTACCAAACACGATTTACCAATGCGGAGACTTCCTGGAGACATGAGAGCGTTTGAGAGTATGAGGTTATATTTGAGGGAGGTTTTAAGGACGCGATGAACACTAGAAGCGAAGAACGTTGCTTACCGCTGTGGCTTTGACAGTGGTGGTCAAGCGCTGTGAATTTCTGCAGTGGCAATGAGAGCGGTCCAATTCCAGTGCTTCACACTGTGGGTGGCGCTGTGGCTTTGACAACGGCCATGACAGCAGTCGACAATGATGTGACATATGGATCACGGATTTCTGAATGATCAAATTCAACACGGTTTAGGAAACGGATGGCCAACTGCAACTTGAATCGTAGTTAATCATAAGCATGTGTTGAATCAGAAAATATTCATGGAAGAGGAAATATGCATGGAAGAGGAAATATGTTGCTTCTGGAAGTTCTAATGGGAAAATGATTTCTCCTTTACAAGAAGACTTATCATAAAAGAAAATAAAATTTATGTGAAACAAGTAAATCTTGTATGTCTAGGAGATAGATTTCCTTGTTAGTTTAAACTCCCTGTAATACATATAAATATACCATAATAACTAGGTTATTAGGTGTGTGAAAAACACCTAAGAGTGGTGGAGCAAAATAGCAAATACTAGAGAGATCTCAAAGTGAGCATTGGGTGTAATTGGGTTTGGGGTATTATTTAGAGAGAGATCATGGGCGTGTGGTTGTAACAATTTACTACATATTGGAAATTTCTCTTGTCGTCCTAACAGCCGTGATTTTTTCCCTGATTTGGGTTTCCACGTTAAATCTTGCGTTGTGTGTGATTGGATTTAAATTACTTCTCTTCATCTTATCTTATCTTATCTTATCTTATCTTTTCTTTGTTATTGCGTTTGTTTGTGTTCTATCCGGCAACGCTTCCGCACGTATAGTGACGTTTGTTCGCTAACATAGCTTTCTTGATAAAACTTAAATAGAAAACGTTTGAGTAAACTTACTTGGCTTTGAAATATTCACAGCTTTATTGATTGCTAGAATAATACATGAACATATTACAAGATAAGATGAATGTTTTTGAAAGCTCTGGATTTACGTGTGTTTGAGAGCATGACTCAATTTATACAAAAACTTCTTACAAATGGCCAAAAACAAATGGCCGACACATAGAATAAACTTTAACTAAAGTAAAACTCAATCTTATTACCGACACACTCCTCCTTTTACTGTTTTTGTTGCTTTATGCCGACGCTTTACTGTTTCTGTCGCTTTGTGCCGACGCTTTTTTTAAAAAAAAAATACTAGAACAGAGTTACCCTAGAAATTTAATGTTCTTCTTATACTTTCGTTAACATGGCAAGACTTCCTAGTGGTTAGCCTTCTTGATAAAACTTAAATAGAAAACGTTTGAGTAAACTTACTTGGCTTTGAAATATTCACAGCTTTATTGATTACTCGAACAGTACATGAACATATTACAAAATGAGATGAGTGTTTTTGAAAGCTTTGGATTTGCGCGTGTTTTGCAAATGAGAGCATGACTCAATTTATACAAAAACTTCTTACAAATGGCCGACACATAGAATAAACTTTAACTAAAGTAAAACTTAATCTTATCACCGACACACTCCTCCTTTTACTGTTTTTGTTGCTTTATGCCGACGCTTTACTGTTTCTATTGTTTTGTGCTGACGTTTTTTTTTTTTTGTTTTTTTTTGTTTTTTTTTTTTAATTCAGGTCTTTCTAAATCCCATGGCTTTCATGTATCCAAGACGATTTTTCAAATTCTCCTAAGGCCAACCGCTTTCTATCAACAAGACTTACGAGGGCCACCAAGGAGTTTTTCTAGAAAAATATAAATTCTTGTGTCCATGAAAACGAAATCTCTACTAAGTATTTTGTAGAAATAGAAATAGTTTTGAAGCAACTAAACCTTTCACATAAATACTAGAACAAAGTTACTCTAGAAATTTAATGTTCTTCTTATACTTTCGTTAGCCTGGCAAGACTTCCTAGTGGTTAGCCTTCTTGATAAAACTTAAATAGAAAACGTTTAAGTAAACTTACTTGGCTTTAAAATATTCACAGCTTTATTGATTGCTAGAACAGTACATGAACATATTACAAGATGAGATGAGTGTTTTTGAAAGCTTTGGATTTGCGCGTGTTTTGCAAATAAGAGCATGATTCAATTTATACAAAAACTTATTACAAATGGCAGACACATAGAATAAACTTCAACTAAAATAAAACTTAATCTTACTAATGACACACTCCTTTTACTGTTTTTGTTGCTTTATGCAATTATGCCGACGCTTTACTATTTCTATCGCTTTGTGCCGACGCTTTTATTTAGTTGGTAGTTTATCTCAAATAGTCAAATCAAACGGTGATTGAGGTCTTAAAGATGGATTATATGTTTTTTTTTTTTTTTTTTGTCCCACCAGTCTTTAATAGTTGGCTGTGAATCTGTGATGCCAAAATCTCAGATTGCCGTACTAGGGGGGAATCTATAATGGGACGGTTTCACCAAGTGACAATGAGATCGTCCCATTAAAGATTTTCTCCCGTGAAAGATCAAAGAAAAAGGCAAACATAGCTTCCAATAATTGGCTGCAACGTTTGTAAACATTGTCAAATAATGGTTCAATAAAGATTAAAGAGTTCAACTTTATAAAAAAAAATTGTTCTTTAATTGGGTTTTAACTTTTAAGTATATATTTATATAAATGGCTAATTTCTTCTTCATAAATTTATACTCTCCTTAGCTTTTGAGGTAAGTAAATTGCAGATCAAACATGTATATTTCAGAGATGAAAAATATAAATGCGTTTCAGGATGTGGAGATATGTTTGAGCAAATCTGTATCTGTTGGAATAATAAACGCAGCAGCAGCCTCAGAAAATCCAAAAAGAAAAAATAAAATTGCTGCACACATTGCTGCTACAAGACCACACATGGTGCCTTACCCTTTTTGGGGTCCGTTGGTGGGGTGGGGCTAGATTAGATGCACCATCAAGCAGTCACCTGTCACAGCTAGCCCCTCAGGACGAGTCACTTTCACTCCTTCAATTCTTTCTCCATTAATTTATAATACCATCAAATTAGATTAGATACATCATACATCCACGTATTCATTCACGTTATCACATTCTTCCTTACAGCATCCCGCTGCACTCAAGATCATATAATTGTTCAAAAGTATTGTATTATTTATACGAGTCAAATGTGAATATATGAATTCTTTAGGCCTAATCTGAAAGCCATTCGTAGAAAGTAGACCTTTCTTGCTGGAAGCAATAAGCTTGACACTTTTTTTTTTTTTAACTGATTGATCTTTGATTCTTGAGCCTCCCCCAAGTCTCCAATAGTCGTTTATCATTATTTTCCATTTGTCGGAACTTATTGAGATCAAACACCGGCACACTGCATCTACATATAAGGTGGGCAAAAACTACCACGTATGCTTATAAGATGCGTAAAGTTGGGCTTATAAAAGCAGCTGACACACAAGAGGCCCAAAAGGCCCAAAGCACGAAATAAAATTGAAGATGGATCCAAAATGAGGCCCAATTAACAGTCACCAACCAACCTAACCACCCAATCTCCAATCCTTTCTCTCTCTCTCTCTCTCTCTCTCTCTCTCTCTGGACGTGAACGACGCTTTCACTCCTCTGAAAAAACAACGTTTTAGAGAGAGAGGGAGAGAGAGGGACCAAACGAGAACCTGAAGGAACCATGCAATCTCGCTTAACCGTAACCCTAGCTCACGCACTCAGAAGAAGCACGAGAGCCTTCTCGTCATCCGCCGAGACCTCGACTCAGCCCTCTCAATTCCCGCAAACCCTCGCCGGACTCCGCGCCCGATTGGCCGCCGAGTCTTCGAGCCTCACCGATTTCGTCGATCTCCAATCCAGCGATTCGTACTCCGTGGAAGTTGGGACGAAGAAGAAGCCTCTGCCCAAGCCCAAATGGATGAGAGAATCGATTCCTGGAGGAGATAAGTATGTCCAGATCAAGAAGAAGCTGCGAGAGTTGAAACTCCACACTGTTTGTGAGGAGGCAAAGTGTCCCAATCTCGGCGAGTGCTGGTCTGGTGGCGAGACGGGGACCGCCACCGCTACCATCATGATATTGGGCGACACTTGTACTCGCGGTTGCAGGTGATTTCGATTCCTTTTATTTTAATTTTACGTTGTGAATGAAAATTGATTGTCATGATAATGAGGTAGAGCCATGAAATGAATAACTGTATTGTCTCTTGAGGTCATTAAACAATTTATGGAGTAAAATGTATACATTTTCATTGTCTTTGAGCGTGTGTATTGCTTTAGGCATTGTTTTTTACTTCTTTTGAAAAACTTATAACACTATTTGTCATGTGCTTGAGGCTGGAGTTTTTATGCTTATTAGTTAGTTCGAAATTTCCAGATTCTGCAATGTGAAGACATCGCGAACTCCTCCCCCACCTGACCCAAATGAACCCACCAATGTTGCTGAGGCTATTGCATCATGGGGTTTGGATTATGTGGTGATAACCAGTGTGGATCGAGACGACTTACCTGATCAAGGAAGTGGTCATTTTGCTGAGACCGTGCAGAAACTAAAGGCACTGAAGCCAAATATGCTTATAGAGGCCTTAGGTATGAACTCTTGTATCTTATAGCATGTGAGATTCTCTATGTGTCTATTGATATTGTGAGTTAAGAGGTCAGCTATCAGATTTAGTCGCTTTAAGTAGGGCAGCTTGTCGATATGTGTTGGTGTTGAATAACAAAGGCACTTTTGTATCTTTAGAATTTCTCGATGTTGGTTGGTTCCTTGTGTTGCGATTAATGTTGCCTGCACTTTATAAATGGTGTAGTTCCTGATTTTCGTGGAGACTCTGGCTGTGTGGAGCAAGTTGCAAAGTCGGGGTTAGATGTCTTTGCTCACAATATTGAGACAGTTGAAGAGCTTCAAAGTGCTGTTCGGGATCACCGCGCTAATTTTAAGCAATCTTTGGACGTGCTAATGATGGCCAAAGACTGTGCTCCTGCTGGAACACTTACCAAGACCTCAGTAATGTTAGGCTGTGGGGAAACACCTGATCAAGTTGTGAGCACAATGAAGAAGGTCAGAGAAGCAGGTGTTGATGTGATGACATTTGGTCAATACATGAGACCATCAAAGCGCCATATGCCAGTATCTGAATACATTACGCCTGAGGCTTTTGAGAAGTACCGAGCACTTGGCATGGAAATGGTATATACATCAACTTTTCATTTCAAGCAGCATTTATTGTGTGGTTGATTAGTTTGTTTTATGCATGGCTCGCCCGGTAAATTCGCAAACTGGAATCATTAAAAAATCTAAAGATAATATCTAACAAGCATAAACCGATTCTGGCAAACTTGTTCTTTTTGTGTTGCTCTTTCTGGGTCAAAATACTCCTTTCTACCATATTCTTCATTGTTGTGCCACTCTTTAGTTCCATGGATAAACTGGAACACCTTTAAGTTGTTTGGTGCATTCAATGTTGTGATGCATGGATAGCAATTGTCATGGAATTTATCAATTATAGGCTGGACGCTAATTCAAAAAAGCTTAGAATTTAATTAAACATCTCTTTTTAGCCTCAGCCTTGAAGTAACCATTTCCAGAATAAGAAGAAGAAAAAAATTGAAATTTGAGATGCTGTTTAATTTTGTAAAATATCTTGTTTCTTCACCTGTTTTGCTGATGTCACTCTCTAGTAAGAAATAGCTAGCTAATGTGTGTTAACTATTGGTGAAAGATCCATTTTTTACATCATCTTCATTATGTTGACTGTGCTGTCTCTATTGTTCTGTCACTGGAAATGAGCTTGACCGGTCTGTTCAACCTTTCTCTTGATTATTTGGGACTTATTCCTGTGTATTGAGTTTTCTGGTGACTCATTCAATTCCTGCCGACATTTTCTTGTTTGTACTCTGATTTATTAGCATGCATACTTTCGAGCTTTACACGTTCGTTTCAAATTGATAGGATGTAACACATCTGATTTATTAATTTCATGCTAACAAAAACGCCATCAGTATGACATGGTGATGTTAACTTTGAGTTTTCTTGTCCGCCGTGTGCCTTTCTTATAATGAAAAAGGGTTAGCAATTGATGACTGTAAACATCATGATGCCTCTAGCACTAATTGTTCTTAACATAATTTTCTAACCACAGGTATGTGTGATACTGACCTACTGTATAAAATTACAGTGAATATAACTTTATTATTTCATGATTTGTGATGCGTTCACATCATAATTAGATTCTTATTTGATTGAAGTGTCATATATCATATCAGCTGAATTTGTTGTACAGTTCTTATAAAAATGATTATTTTGTGGGGCAGGGATTTCGGTATGTGGCATCTGGTCCCATGGTCAGATCTTCATACAAGGCAGGTGAATTCTACATCAAGTCCATGATAGAATCTGATCGTGCTACATCTTCTTCATAACCTCTTTGTAACCCACATTCTTTTCATCTATGTAAAATTACAAATCAAATCTATTTTTGTATTTTGTGAGTGATATTTGCTCTGGTATAAGATCAATAAGCTTTAGCAAGATCTACGGTAAATTGGTTAAGATAGAAGAGAATGAAAAGGTTGCGTCCATAAATAAACCGATTGTGGCATGTCCTTTAGGTTGCATGACCTTGAGTTTGATGGGGCACCAACCTTACCGTTAACGTCTAATTTGTTCCAGTTGTATATGCAATTTGTTGTAATTATAAGATTAATTGTGCTGCTTATTCATTGTGGTTTACCTTCTTGTCACCGTGTAGTATCAGAAATGATTCGATTCTTTGTTTCATAGATATCATACACTCCACTGTTTGCTTATCTTCTGATAACTCTCTATTGAGTTTTGTCAAATTATCATTGGGTGGTGGCCATCCCTCAACCACCTATTAACACTGCGGTGGCTGGATGCCGCTGTCTTGGGACTACATTCTTCAAGCATTGGTGTTTGATGGACCAGTGTGGTCCATATTTAGATTTCTTGACTTGTGAAAATGGTCTGGTTTGCCGTGAATAGATTTCCATTCGAAGGAATAGAAAGAGAGGTGGTTTGTTGGATGAATTCCCAATGACAGAGACAGGTTGGGTGATATTTTCTCCTCTTTGGTTGATTTGTTTTTGTTTGGCTCTAGTATGGACATGCTATTATTATGAATCGGCTCTTGTTTAAACACTCAACACTCAACTTTGGGTAGTCAAAAAGGTTTAAAGTGAGATCTTTTACTTCTCACTGCTAGTAAAGTTCGAGGACTGGACCCTAGTTTTACCTCAAAAGAAGAGGAATGCCCACCATTTTTGAATCTTCTATTATGATTAAAATGTGCATCTGGTTGCATGAAAGCATTGGCAATTGATTTATTTTACGGGTCATGAATGTTCCCACCCAACCTGGAAAGCTAAATTTGTAAATCATAGCTTCCAGTTTCTTCCGTACAGTTTTATCTCAAATTAATCATCATCAACATACACGGATCCACCTTGTTATCTTAAAGATCCCCCTTTTTTTTTAATTAAATTTTTTTTGATGCGCCCCCCCTTAATATAATTACATCTTATCTGTCCCCATCTTTGCCCCTCAAACTCTAATTATTTCCCTCCCCAAAAAAATGGAAAAAGAAAAGCTCCCCTAAAGAGTAAAGACTACCCGTCCCGTTGTATTATAGATATATATACTTAGCAATTTAGCATAGATATTTGAATAAAGTCCTCCTTTAGGCTTTATCATTTGTCCCAAAAATATAAGTTAAAAAAATTAATTTTTATTACATTAATCAATGTATATAATTATTATTTGATACATTTTCACCTAATTCTTTTTTTAAAGAAGAGAAATCCATTTCTTTCTCACACGCACAAACAAACACGAAGTAAAGAAATTGGCCCCCTTTAAATAAACAAAAATCATCAAATTCTCCGCCTAACTCAAGCCCTCCTCTCTTCAGTCTCCACTACTGCCTCTTCTCATCATTTTCCAAATTTGTCTCACAAATCAAGCCAAAACACTCTTCACCTCGGCTTTAAATTGTCAACGCTGGTGATTTTGTAGCCGTTACAATCTAAGAAAAATCCAGACCCCTCTAAAACGCAGTTTTTCCTACAACTTTCTCACACCACCGTCAAGTCTCTCAAATGGGTTGCTGTTTCAGCTCCAACAACAAAAGCCCACATCAACCGGATGCTCCAAAACCTCCTCCATTGCCAGAATCCCACGTCGACAGCAGAGCTCCGCCACCTGTTTTTGAAGAAGAGACTGTAAAAGAAGTAGTGCTCTCTGAGACTCCCTTACCAAAACCTCAAATTCCAAAAGAGAACAGAACCCAGATGCCGGTAATCGAAGAAGACCTCGTCGAAGCCAAAGATTACGTGAACAAACACGAAGAAGAAGGAGAAGAAGTCGTCTCTCAAATGTCTCAGTTGTCGGAGATATACAGCATCAGCGAGAGCTTCTCAACCACTACAACGACGACGACTATAACAGACAAAAGAGACGACGAAGCAATCAGCAAACCCACCACCAGAGAAGTGAGTCACAGGACTCCGGCTAAAGTACCCAGAAAGCGTCCCTACACCGGAGAAATCTCGCGAGGAGCTAAATCTCCGGCGAAGAGGCCGGAGACATCGCACCACGGTCCTAGAAGAACAATGCCACGCAATGTGGGGTCCAATGGAGTCAGGAGAGAGACCGGAGAGGGCCCATCTAGTCGGAGGTCGAGGTCGCCGGCCACGAGGACCGTCGGTGGAGTGGGGCGGAGTCCGGGTAAAGTAACAGCAAGAAGACCCGGTGGGTTGTCACGGGTCGAGAATACGGATCAAAAGGAGATAGACCTAAACGACGGCGTTTTGCAGCAGGAGAAGAAGAGTGAGTTAATTAACGAGTCTATTGACAACCCCCATGTGTCCTTGGAGTGCTTCATTTTTCTGTGAATTTTGAATTATATTTTTTGTTAAAAGTGTTTTTCTTGCTTTTGAGAGCAAAAATAGCAGTCGACAGTCGACAGTCAACAGTCAACTGTTAGTCTCTGGCTCTCTGCTTGTTGTGGATTTTGCTTTTCGTAGCAAAAAAAGTTGCATCTCTGTAATTTGGTTGTGGTTTCTGTAAATTGCAATGTGATTATTGATAATTCATCAATCTTTTTTCCGGGTTTTGAAAGTGGAGAGTACTCTTCACTTATTCATCAATACTTATTGATATAGCATTTCAACTGGGATCCCGCACGAAAAAACTTAATTTGAATTGTTTTAAGTTGGGGTTGTGTGTGGATATGGAAGTGAAATGGTCCTTGGAGCATCTTCTCTACAACTTTTGTTGAAACTAAAAGAAAGAACAAGCAAAGGTTCTGATTTTTGAACAATAATATATATTACTCAAGAATATTTACATTCCATACACAGAAAGTAGTAACTTGTGTAATCTTTCACAAGCAAAAAATAACAATAATGCATTTGATCGTGTCAATGGAATGGCATTTTGATTCTATTCGAGCGAATTCAATCATAGAGCAAGGTAGAGAAATTAACTGAGCTGACAGAAAATATACAAATATGATGGAAATGCATCTATCCTCAGTAATTATATATCTCATCAAAAATATAATGTGAAAAACTATTTCAATTACTTGCAACTCTTGCCGCGCTTGATATGGGGCTTGAGGTTAAGCTGAGGCTTGGGTTATGCTGATGCGGAGGCTTTAAGTTGCGCTCTGGAGGACATGGTGGCGGAGCTGGATGTGCAATGAAAGTAGGAATCTCCTCGCCGGGCATCAAGACTGATACTCCTTTAGCATACACTGTCATCTGCAACACACAAATTAAAGACCATTGAATAATGAACACACACAGGCAAATATGCAAAAGATGAGAGAATCGATTATCTTGTTTTCATGACCGAGTAAATTTTTGATCTCGTAAATAAGAAAGTTACAACATTATTTGACAGCAGAATGTGTCATACTACTAAAATCCACCAAAACATTAGTCAAAATACCCTTTTAGATAAATCTGTAGATCATATTCTACAAACAGAAACCACTAGAACAATCAACAGTTTTATATTTCATTAATAGAAATGGAAGCCTGAAATCACAGTGAAAGCCATGACTCTAGTTGGCATCACTAAATTTTCCAACCAGTCATATATATAAACAATGTATGGAGGTGGGCATGGTCGAATGAGTTCAACAACCAAGTGAGAAACAACGAAAGATGTGATTTTTATTATTTTAAGCAGAACCATACAAGCTAACAGACAAAAAAAAGGATTAACCTTATCAAGAATTAATACCACCAATGCAATAGAATAATATCACTGTCTGCAGATTTCCAAACTCTCTCCATAAATCACGGGCATCTTACGACCGGATTTCATTGTAAAAAAACATGGCAGTCAACCAGCAAGCAGCCATGACAAGATGATAATAACCTTAGCTTGAAAACAGAAACAGCTTAGGTGAAGATGTTGGCCAAATTAGGCATGGACACCACCACTCTGTCTATACATATGCTTGTATGCATTTAATTGCGTGGGACAAACCTTGGAATAGCACGAAAAGGGGATCGTCAACTCCACATATTTGTTTTAAGTCTTTCAGATGTTTTTTTAGTGGCGGGATTTAGACAATTCTCGCATGGATGTCGACTTGACTCACTATTCTATCATTGATGGCTTTGGCTTCACACTAGTATTTAAGTTTTCTCCTGATATAAATTTATCTAAACTTTGACAGAGATTTATTACAATTCGATAAGTGTTCAAAGGATCTCCACCTGAGATTGAGCTGAACTAGTAGGTTCATCTCAAGACTAAATGTGTGATGCACGTTATTACACCCAACCTAATAGATAGGTTGGAGCAATTTCCATACAATTGCAAATAAATATTGACACAACTTCTAGTTTGGAATGATATGACACTTGCGAGACAAGAATCACATGCTGCTAATGTATGGTAGGTCCAATTATCTTGAAAATCTGCTCGTCGCACATTAATAACCATAAAAATCAACCAGATATATGCATTCATGACCAACAAAACATATAGACAAGTACATCTACAATAATCGTTTGTGTATAAACATGTCGAAACAGGATGGAACTAAATTTCAAGCTCAAGCAAGCACTGATATACCAGTAAACAGAAAATTCTTGTCAGTCACCTCCTTCCTGATCATTTCGTATTAACAAAACCGAAAAAATGAAAAATAGTAAGAGAGATATCAAGCAAGGTTGAGACAAGTTTCAAAATATTTTGAGGGTTTTGATAAATCACATTCACAGAGCTAGTGGAGTCTCCCTATATTGACTCAAAACACCATTATTCACATGTAAGCAGAATAAGACAAAGGTATTCTAGGATTTCAGGAAGAAAGTTGAGGAGATATTAATATTATAACTTGCAATTCTATATATATATTCATATGCTTTGGGATATAAAAGATTGTTATTCCAAGATCTTAATAATCAAATAAGATTGCGTTAGAGCGCCGTTGCAATATTATATTAAAGTCTCTAACCATTATTAACAACTATCTGTGTCATCTTCCATGAATCCACTACAATGATCATCATAATCCACTGATTATATTGGTTTCTTGCAGTCATGCTTATAAAAAATGCCACAACTACTAGCACAATGAGAGTGAATTTGAACTAACTGGTAGGCAGACAAAAACATATAACTTAAAAAAATTAAAAAGAAGTTAAAACAAAAAAAAAAAAAACAGATTGATTAATCTACAGTTTGATGAAATTTAAATGAGTAGTAGTTGAAGATATCTGAAATGGAGACATGGCAACATGGGCATTTCAATAGAGGGCTATCTATGGATTGGATGTTGTGAATAATACATTTAGAATATATGGGTCCCTAATATCAACCTTTCTGTCTAATGGTAGCTTTTATCTTTTCAGACAAAAAACAAAGGAAAAAAAAAACACATATGCACTTAAATCTGTGGCTAGAAAATAACAAACAAAAAAAACGAAAAGAGAGAACGGGTTGAGAGGTGGAAAATGAAGAAAACAAAATTTCAAAGCTTACAAATAAATAAAAATCTATACTTTTACATGATCTGTGCAAACTGCAAAGTCAGTGCTTTTGTTTTGCAAATGCAATTTGCATAAATGAGTAAATGACTAGTCAAAACTGCATGAATTAGGTGTAATAATTACACAGAAAAGGAAAGTAAAGGAGCAGTCACGATCACGTTAGCAGGTGTACTCATTGCATCAACAGATAACAGAGAAAAAAAAAAATTGGTACATCAAAAAGGAAACGGTGAAAGAGACTGTGAAAATGAGAGCAAAACATACCCAGAAAAAAAATATATATGAAAAAAGAGCTTACTTTTGGAGAAGGGAAATTGAGTTTAGCATTGAAACCCATCTGAGATTCAGGATCATAATTATGAGTTATTGTGGGACCGGAGGAGGAGGAGGGGATTGATCTTGGCCGTAGAAATCGCTCGAAGATGGCCATGATTAGAAACATTGATATGAGAATGGCGGTGGCTACGAACCCAAACGAGACAGCGTTCATCGAGTTGTCGAAATTTCTCCAGTGCTCTTCTCTCTCTAAATTCAACGGAGTAAAAGCCACTGTTGGTGGTGGTACCATACCCCAACTCTGATCTCCTCCACCACCCATTTATCTTCCTAAATTTTTAACACGACACGATAACTCTGCTCTGAAACTGTATCTCTTCACCCTCTGTTTCTATGTATTTTTCTCTCATCAGTCATCACCAACTAATAAAAAAAGTAATGTGGAGGAAGCAATTTAAAGATTGAAGCGCAAAACATGAACTAGCCTTTAGCTTTCTTCGTGGGAAAGTCTGGTTCTTGAAATTCTGATGATGACTCTGTTGAGCATGTTTGCAGATGAAAAATCAACAAAAGAAACAGAAAAGAAAAAGAAAAAAAAAAAACTTTTATGCTTCAAAACCCATGTTTGGTGCTGTTCACGGAGAAGAAAGGTGAAAATATGAGAAAGAGAGTGAGTGAGTGACAGAGAGAAAGAGAGAGATGGTTGGAGGTTGAAAACAGAGCCTTGGATCGTGAGTTTTGAGAAGGTTGAAAACAGAGTGTTCTATATAATGACTTCATATAATTGCTCTGTTTTGTGATAGTGAATTTCTCTTGCTGTTTTTAACTTTATTATTTTTTATTTTTTCATTTTTTACCACTTTGTTTGGACTTTATAAGTAATAAAGGTACTAAAAAGTTAAATTTTTTTTTTCTTTTATGAAATAAATGTCAACTATTTTCTGATTTTTAAATAATTACATAAATTAAGATATATTTTCATTTTTTATCAAGAAAAAAATAATTCCCTAAAAAATATTACATATTTCATATATAATATATAATATATTATACTATAATTTTTTTTTTTTTACGGTACTATAATTTCTTTTTTGATAAGTTTCACAAATAAAGATTCTTTTTGATAAATATGACTTTATTTCATATTTTATTTATTATGATAAATATTTTTTTTTAAATACAGTATTACTATTATGATAAATATAAATCTATCCTTTCAAACTCAATGAAATATTGCTTTATTTATATGTCATTTATTACCATAAATTTTAACTAATAGTATCGGTTTGCTCCAAATTTATTTCATATTAATTTTGTAAATCATTAAACAATTCATAAAAAAATAAAAAATAAAAATGAAAGTAGTAGGTCAATTCATATTAATCTCAAGCATTTTATGCCAACAGTGGCGTAGCTCAGCTGGTAGATGGATGGGCTTGGGATTTGGGTAAATGACTCTTAGATCAGCAGCTCGAATCCTACCTTTAAAAAAAAATTAACGGTGAAAGCTTTAAAAAAATACCAATAGATATTGTCAAAAAAAAAAAAAAAAAAAAAAATTCTCATGCATTTTATACCTTAAAAAAAAAATGAAAATTGAGAGAAATATTACTTTTTTTGTATTGACTTTTAAGAGTAACATTAGTTTAATAAGTTAAGGTTAAATACTAATTAACAAAAACAAAAAAAACAAAAAACAAAAAAAAATACTATAACCTTTTTCTTTTGTTACTTTTATTAAATAACACTAGTTTAATTGACTTTTATTGCCATTTTTAGGTTTTTATTTTTTATTTTATTTTTTTGAAAAACCTCCATTGTTGGAGGTCCTCTACTCCTCCATCAATGGAGTTGGGGTAAACCTCCAATGGAGGTCTATTTGTTCGACCTCCGCTATTAAAACTTAAGTTATTAAATTGATATTAGTCTTAAAATTAAGAGTAAAAATGCTAGAAAATTTTTGAAAAAAAAAAAAAAAAAAACTCATGCAATTTATAGATTATCATTCATGTGTTGTAGAGCAACATGCATTAGCAAAATAAGTTTAAAGCAAAATAGTGCTAAGTGTTAACCATCATTTTACAACTTTTTCAGACTCCTTTGTAAAAACAAAAGTTATAATCACATAACGACATTGTGGGCTCATGATTTAGTGGAGCCAATATACTAATATACAATATTTAGGTGCGTAAAATATACATATTACAATTGAAGTTTGATTCAAATCACGTCATCTATATGAAATATCTTTATCGTTTTTTCTAAATTAAATTATAAATTACGACTTCCCCATGTCTCGACAAATGTTGATATTTTTACTACCATTCAACATACATGGTGATTGGTGACCTATCATAATATAAATTGAAAATAAAATCCAAAAATTTTAGAGATAATTGTGATTACACATGCTAGTTCTAGCTTATGGTAATCTCCATAGTATCACACAACTATCATGGAAAGAAAAAGAAAAAATGTTAAGGTAATCAAATGGTCCCCCTCCACTAGTCCACCCCACCTCCCTTCACAGCATCACGTGCCTCCCGTGCGCCAGACTTTGTGGTCCACGGGACCACTTTCTGCCACGTGTGAGTGTAATGAACGAAACGACTTTAATCTGGTGCCACGTAGTGAAACTGGATTGGGCGGTTATATAATTCCCACAACGCAGAAGTCCGTAATACCCTCCTGAATGATGACCGTCGATTACCATTTTACAGGAATCAGTATGCGTCCAGGATTTGACGTCGGTCAGATATAGGTAGGGCCCGGTTTGTCACAGAGGGCCCGTGCTGGGCTTTATGGACTCACGTGACTGACTCTGTGGTATCGATGATAGTCTCTGACTCTCTATCTATCTTTCTCTTCTTTTCATGCTAACACGAGTTTGTAGGCTGGGCTCTCTCTAATGCGCCCACTTTCTATTTCAAAATATGGGCTCGGTTTATGAGGTCATGTTATATAATTCGACAACCAACTACAGGGTTTTTTGTTTTTTTGTTTTTTTGTTTTTTGTTATAGGCACCCCCCCCCCAAAAAAAACTTTATATTAATTTACATTTTACCTCGTAAACTTTTTTTTAGACATTAAAACTATTATTTATTGGTAAAACCTAACTGAAGATGCTCCCTCAAACAGGCGTTCGGGGGGCAATAAATCAAATTGTTTACCAATTAATGAGAGTTCAGGGGGTTTAACGCCTAAAAAAAAAAACATTAAGGGGGAAAAATGAAAATTCGCATAAAGTTCAGGAGGGACTAGTGTCAATAACCCTTTCTTTGGTATAATTTTTTCATTATCCTCCACTTATCAGTTTAAAAGATTCAAATAATAAAAATAGAAATAAAAATAAAAATAAAAAAAGTTGTTGGGCTGATGTAAAATATTTGTAATTAATTAATTATGTTTATAATATTCATGTTGGATGTAGATGGTCGAACTACGTGGTACGTCAATTGGGTCGGGTTATACTGGGCCAAAGGCAACTCAATTGAACCGCCAGAAGAGTGTTGTCGTCTGCTCGTTTGGACCTGCAAGAATGTTTCCGTCGACCTTAGTCGAGTGCTTTGTTGAACCTGCAAATGAACTAAGAACAAGAACAATACAAATAGAATGAACACAGATGGAATGAAGAAAGTGGGTTTGAATGAATTAGCCTTAGGTGTGCTTGGGCTGAGCAATATTTTCCGATGATCGTAATATCGAATCCGGCCAAGTTCTGGTTGCTGGAATGTTAATCTGGCAGAATTTCAGTACGCCTTAATAAGCTTTTAATATAAGAGGTTTCAGAGAGCTTTTCCAGTGAAGGAGCCTTAATTTATAGTAGGAGGAGTAGCTCCAACGTTCACTAATCTCTTGTGATCATGGGCGAGATTTTAGGAGGATTAGGTGTGATATTGGGAGAGATTCTCTCTTCCAATTATCCACCAACTTCAACTGATGCTTTGACTTGGTCATTCAAAGACCAAGTCGTGTTGCTGTTGACACATGGGTTAGGTCGGTCAACCCGATGGGCCTGGGTAGGATCTTTTTATTACGAGGTCTGGGCTTTATCACATTGGGCCTAAGGGCCATTTTTGGCTACCACATTGGATAGGTGTTGTGGGAATAGATATTTTAACCGAGTATTACTATGGTGAAATTAGGACTCCCAAGTCCCAACCCCTATTTGGGCAGATTGAATCAGTTTTGCAATCGAATTTCAATTTTATAACAAATAAGGGAAATTGAAAAACCAAGTCAATACAATGAATTAATTATTGATTCAAAACTTTGAAAGCTGATTACCATTATAGACTCTCTGTTTTTTTTTTCTTTTTTTCTTTTTAATGCTACACTTTTACATAAATCACAGGGTTTTTCATTTTTTTTAGGAAGGGGGAGTATTCGAATCTACAATCTTATGATATAAGTGTGAGGAGTTACCACATGACCAACCTCATCTTATCACCATCATAGATTCTTAATTCATAAATCCATATTCTTTCTACAAATCTTTATTTTTTTAGACTAATAAAATACAATTACTAGAGACTAGAGTTATAATATATATTTTTAACTATTATGATAAATTTAGGATTGAGAGGACGGGGGAACACACCAGTTGGATCCATGATATAGGTGTAAAGTTCGTATTACTAAATCAACCTTATTCCGATCCATATAAATCATAAAGTGTTTCTAACAACGCAGCAGTGACTACAAAGCTCTTTCTCTTCTTCCTCTTCCGTGGGCTCCAAACTAGTCCAACCATCCCTAACTGCAGACGTGTCAAACACGTGGACATTACACGTCACCCTCGATATCTCACCTGGCAGTCTATAACCCGCCAAGAAGTAGAGATGGGTCCCAATTGGTGCCATGGTGATGTATAGCCGTTTTATCGGAGGCCAATCTTCATTTGACGTGGAAATCGGAGAAGAGAGGGTTTCCAGATGGGATCCATCAACTTCTTTCCATATATTGACTTTCCCATCATACTCTTCGATGTGTCCTTTCCACGACTTAAAGCAATCACCGGAGCTGAAGAGTTTTTCATCAACGGCCACGATTTGATTAGGTGGGACATCAAGCCGCCACAACCCTATGATGAGATCCCACCTGGCATCATCGCAGCTGTACACCTCCGCAGAGCTTCGCTCCATCGTACCCCATTGTGGAGCGACTCTATCGGAGCCACCTGAGTCACCTCTCTCAGCAAAACCGCCAACCACGTGGAACCTTTCTTGCCACGTCACTCCGACACACTTGTACCTCAACATACTCATGTCCGGCAACGCTCTCCACTGATCAAGCGTCGGGTCGTAAACCTCGGCAGATCGAAGACCACGCGGGCTGGGTAGCGTCGACTTTCCCCCAGCCACGTAGATCCTACCGTCGCATACGGCGCATGCAAAGTCGAACCTTGGCACGCTCATCGGCGTGCACTTCGACCAAACGCCGTCGCGCACGTTGTAACGCATCACGGACTGCCGGACCTCGATGTTTTTTTCAACGAACACGTCGGATTCGCGTCCTGGTATCTTGTGACAGAGTCGACCGCCGACGACGTAAACAAAGTCGCCGACGGCGGCCATGGAGAAACCCTTTAATACGTGGTTGTCGGTCAAGCCAGGGAGGGTGGTGACACGGTGCCATGCATTGGTGGAAGGGTCGTAGCAGTCAATCCAGTTGGATCTGTTTGCATGGGACGATAGGTTGGTGGAGCAAAACGACGCGTAGATGCGATAAGTGGGTGATGAAGAAGGAGTAAGTTGGGGAGGGAGAGAACCCATTAGCGAGGTTAGTTGGTGAAGTCGAGGAATTGGATAGTGTGGAGGAGAGAAGAAGATAAAGAGAGGACGACGGAGATCGCAAGAGAAAGGCGGCAGATATCAATATATCATCATCATCGACTAGGAAGAAGAAAGCGGTGTTTTTATTTGTGGGGGACTAGGGGAGGGAGATGAATTCTATGATTTTCTTGTTGAAATCATATGATATGATATGATACCTAACCTTTCTATTTTTTACGACAGAGGGTGGTTTTGTTTGGCAAATTCTAGGAACAATGTCAATTCAATCGAACTTTAAACTTCAAACTATATACTAGTATATTCTTACATTAATTTTTCCTATTTGTTCTACTTTTTTTTTTCCTGGATCTTATGAATCCGTGTGTACAGCGGATTTGGATCTTCTACCGTGTGCCCGTTTAGAAAAACTTGTATATCGGTTAAAAAAGCTTTTTTAATCTTTTCATTTATTTTATTTTTTTAAGAGTGACGATATTTGCACCTCTTAAAAATTGTATATACACCCAAAATTAGTATGTTTTTAAAAATCCAATAATACCCTTAAGTAAAATTACAAAGATGACTAATTGTTTGTTGGTACACCCACCAATAATTATTAATTAGTTTCCTAATTTAGTATTTTATATATTTTTTTCCTATTATGAGTGAGTCTCTCATGAGGGATCCCTTATTTTAATTTCGGTAAGGACCATGATGAAAACACATCGATTTTAATGAATTTTAATCTAATTTTTTTTGTGGATGATGAGTTCATTGAAATCTACCTATGAACAAAATTTAAGAATTTTTCAAATGATAGAACTATTTTTCTTGAATTTTCCTATATTTCACATATTTTCCGATGCCTTCATATTTGAATTTTTTTGGATAAATAGTTCTAGTGCTCGGAAAATTCTCAAATTTTGTTCATAGGTAGATTTCAATGAACTTATCATCAAAAAAAAATTCAGATTAAAATTCATTAAAATCGATGTGTTTTCATCATGATCCTTACCGAAATTAAAATAAGGGATCTCTCATGAGAGATCCACTCATAGTTTGATATTAACATATTAGAACTCAAAGAATTGTATCAAGATACAAGGAGTACCGTAGAATAAGATAGTAAGCGTCCAATATTTAGTTAGTTTTTTACCGTGAAAATATATTAAATAATAATATATACAAGACTAGACAATAATGTATGAAATAATAGGAAATTATTTATAATTATTATTTTTTGATTGGAAATGAAAATCATAGAAGGAAAAGAGATTGATTTTGTATCCTACAATCATGGGCAATAAAATAGGAAAGCTATTAATTAATTAATTAATATTATTAAAATAATAGGATGAAGCAAGCTAATATTATCATCTATATATTATTATTTTATAATTTTCCATATTTTAATTGGTTGGGGGCGCCATGTCCCATGTACACCCCCCCCCCCCCCCCCCAACTTTCGCCCTTGCAAACGACCAACGACTTTCTTTTAAAAGATCTACTTGAAAAACTCTACAAAATGGAACATAAGCCGATATTGAGAAACTCTACAAAATGGACCATAAGCCGATATATATATTTTTTTTAAACCACTTGAAGATAATACTTTGCATTTAAATACAATACAACTGAAATAAATAAAAGAAATAAATCTAAACTATTGGCTACGCATGTCACTAGATTAACTCAGTAGATAATCCAAATTCAATATATCAGGTCCAAGATTTGTAGTGATCGAAGTCCGATTCAATAATTCTTAAATCCAATTGGATCCATTCCAATGAATCTCATCATATGAAAATATTTTTAATATAGAAAAACTCAAACCTTCGTAAAATTAACTAAAACAAATAATGCCCACGGCTAGTAGATGAGCAAGCTAACTCCCAAATCAGCCGCTCGAATCTTATTTATAGCAAAAAAACTTCAAAAAAACATCTATCTAAATAGGTGGATAGATAGATAGTAAATAAATAAAAAATGAAAAAAATATAATATAGTCAAATTAACAAAAAAAAATTATTAAGATATCATAAAACAATCAAATATCAACACAGATTTTTAACATAAACAACTAAACATTATTAAAATAGTACAACGAGTGAAATATTATTTGAGTTCAAACTTAAAAGTCAAAAAATAAAAATGAACAAAGACATCCAATTTGATTACAACCAAAAAGTTTGAATAAAATCAACAACCAAGTCTTAGGAGTCTTTTATTTATTCCACTTAAAATTTAATGGGTCTGAATTAAACTCAATATGCTGTTTTGTTTTGTTTTGTTTTTTTTTTTAAGTGGTCAAACAACTTAAAAATATCAATAACAAAAAACTAAAAAAAGTGTAAGAAATCTTAACTTCTAACTTATATATAAATCACTAGATTATGTAAGTGGTCGAACGACTTGGTACGTCAAACGGGTCGGGTTGTATCAGGCCCAAAGCAACTAGGCTGATGATTGATTGATCGATCGATCTCGACTGTCGTCTGGAAATGGTCGTCTGAACTTCGATGAACTTGCAAAAGAACTTAAAATAGAAATATAACGCAGAGAGAACAGAGAGGTGGGTGTAGGATTATTAGCCTTAGGTGTGCTTGGGCTGAGCAATATTTCGTGAAGGTGACAGTGGTTGATTTCCGGTGGCCGGAATGCTTTAGAAGCAGAATTTCATTACGCTATCGTAAGCTTTAGTTAAGAGAGAATTCAGAGAGCTCCCCAGTGGAAGAGCCTTCATATTTATATTTGAAGCCGGAGCCCCAACGTTTACGTTATCAGTATTGATAGTGGGCGTGATCTCAGGAGAAAAATCCTCACCCGAGTAGGCGGTTATCAGTATTTTGGTAATTGACGTTTGAATGAGTCTTAAACGGTAAGTATTGATGGCAGCTTTGTTGGGTCGACCCAACATCGCGGGCCTGGGTAGGATCTTCCTTGCAGAGTTTGGGCCTTAGCGTATTGGGCCATTGGGCATTTTTTGGCTACCACATATTACAACTAAAATATTATCTTCCAAGTCTATCCTCCCAAAGAATATATATTTCCAAATTTATTCTGATTTGATATGGTGTAGAATTCTTTATTTTAACATATTTATTATTTTAAACGGCTTTTAGAAAAAATAATAATAATAACTATAATCACTTCTCATAGAGACCAGTGCATATAATTCAAGAATCTATTTTTAAAAAAATCAATAACCTTTTTTATTTGGTTTCCGGAGCATATGATCTAGGAAATTAAACCAAAAAACCAAAAATAGTCTCAACTCTCAATTATATACACAAACGTGGACAACATGTAAAATAACTTGAACGTTTTTTTTTTTTATATATATAATATATTAAACTTGAACTTTGTTTGCCAAACATGCAAAATTATATTCTTTGATAAATTTTTTGTTTTGTCAAATTGAACTTTGGTTGTAGAAAAACATGCAAAATCTTATAGAGAATGGTACATGTTTAATTACTTCTTTTAATTAACATGGGCAAAAATGTAAAATTACTTATTTTCAGATAATTTAATTTATAAAAAAAAATGCATTTTGACGGTACATTCAGATGTAAGGAAAAAAAAAAAAAACCATATCATTCAGGTTCAAATTTTAGTCCCTATCCAGTCTTTAGAAAATTTTTGAACCGTTCGGTCTTCAGATTAAAAAAAACAAACGATCCCTTAAAGTACATTTTCAATAATAATAATAGTAAATTCTACAATAATTGGATTGGTGACCGGAAGTGAAAGGCTTGATAAAAGGAAATCCGAAGGAATAACAAGGAAAGAAAGATAATAAAATAAAAACCTAATATGTTGTGCTTGAACCAATAATTGTACTCAATCCATGATTTAAAATTCAAGATAGTGGGATTTACATAAAAATATTTATATGACCCTTGAATATGGCGAAGACTAAGGGCCGGTTTGGTATTGCTTTTGAGAAGTTAAAATCAACTTCTTTTATAATTTTGACATAAAATGATGTTTGGTAAAATTTTTAAAAGTGATTAATTGATAATTTGTCAAGTTTTGACAGTGATGTTGAGAAGTAGGTGGGGGGTTACTTTTTAAAAGTGATTATGGAATAATTTATTTCAACATTTAATAAATCTTTTAAAATATCATTATTATCCTTATGAAATCAAATTAAAATAATTTATATACC
The DNA here is from genome assembly GCA_008009225.1 of Acer yangbiense. Taxonomy (NCBI): domain Eukaryota; kingdom Viridiplantae; phylum Streptophyta; class Magnoliopsida; order Sapindales; family Sapindaceae; genus Acer; species Acer yangbiense. Next base: position 39,843,294 of record CM017769.1, on the reverse strand, counting down.
TTATTTCATCTAAAAATTAAAGATTCTAATTAAATATTGATTTGATTAATAAAATCTTTTAAAAATCTTTTCATTGTTCTTATGATTTTTTTTTTCAATTTAAATATTCTACTTAAATATTGATTTAATATAATATAATTAATGAAAAAAATGAAATAATATTCTAAAATCATGTATATTTCAGTCATTGTAACTAATTTCAGCACTTTTGAAATAAAATTATCAAACATACTTTTGAGCTATACAATAGTTTTAAGAGTATAATTAACCAAACATCTACTGATTAACTTCACAGCTGATTATTCATTCAGCACAGCTAACAGTGATTATTATAAAATCTTCAGCAATACCAAACTGGCCCTAAACGAGTGGATTCGGCTGATTTTTATATGGAAATTCGATATTCGATCTAATCTAATGGTTTTTAGAGAGTTGGAAAAAATTGCACCTAAAATCCAATCCAATCCAATAGACAAGATTAAATCATGCACACCTCAACTTATGAAGTTATGACTAATGATCTGGGCCACCTCCAAGCCCAAATGTCCCAACTACAAAATGTCCTACAACTTTTGTACCTTCCAAATGATAAAAAGAACTCATTGGGCTTCACTAGAAATTGCAAAATGTTATTTTTGGTAAATTAAAACGTTTGATTTCTGAATTGTGACTTCAGCCCATCCATCACATATCAAGAAAAAGTGACGAGAATGACACCCTTAAAAACTATATGTTCAACCCTTTTGTATTTACACCCATGGAATTTTTTAAAATTTTTATAGTTTGTAAATAAACCCCACTTAATGTCAAAAATATCCTTTCTTTAATTATAATGTAATTGTATTTTTGTAAATACACACCACCGACATATATTATTATGTTATTTAATCAACTTTATTATTATTTAAAATTGAAAATTTTATTATTATCTTTAATTCTATCACTATTGTTTCAAAAAAAAAAAAAAAAACCTACTTTCTATCAATGTTCTTACAAACAAAAATCTATTATTGTTCTTTCCCTTCCCTTCTTTTTATCTTCCATGTTTTCCTTTCACAAAAATCAAATTCCATTTTTTTTTTCTTTTTCTCTCTTAGTGTGTCAAGCTGCTCTCTCCATTTCTTCTTATCAATTTTCTATCAACAAAATCACTTTGTTTTGAGGTTTTTTCAATTGGAGATCCATTTTTTGTTTGTGAAAGTTGCTATGAAGCAAGGTTTATGTCATGTACCAATTGATTTGGAAGTAGAAAAAATGTTTAATGAAATTGAAGAACAACTAATATTAAAAAAAAAAAAAAAAAAAAACACAAAGTCTTAAGTGTGTTTGCAAGAAAAAAAAAATACAATTATTATAACGAAAACAATTTATAATGATTTTGTTCTTCTAATAAAAATAATTTAATACTTGCTTTTTTACAACCAACTTGGGAAAAAATTTGATTCATTCTCTAGTAGTCAATTTGTATTTCCTTAAAAGAAAAAGGAAATATATTTAAAATTAAATTTTAAGAGAGAATCTAGAGTTTAAGAAAATGGAAAGAATTTTTAATGATATATATTAATATAAAATCATTAAAAGGAAACATATTTTTTTTTCACAAGATATTAAAATAAGAAACTAATTAATAATTATCGTGGGTGTACTTACAAACTATTTAATCTTATTGGTAATTTTACTTAAGGGTATTATTGGATTTTAAAAAATATACTAAGTTGGGGTGTAAATACTGTTTTTGAGAGGTGTAAATATCGGCACTCATCAAGAAAATAACTTAGCTTGCTCATGAGCTATATTTTTTTGGTACAAAAAATTTGAATATAAAAGGCTATATGAGATGATAACTGACTATATGTATACCCATTTTGTCAACTTAATCTATAAAAAAAAAAAAAAAAAAAAAAAAAGTAGAACTCGTGACCTCAAGATTTTGTGGATCTCTCTGCCTTCACATTTGTTGGTGCCATCAATTTTCAACTAAATTATTGCCGGTCACTTGGTACCGATCCATTGATGTGAAGACTGTATACTAGCATTTTATAGGTCATCTATTTTTTTCTTTATTTTTTATTTTATTTTCATTATAGTAATTATAACTTTTTAATTACCTTCCGTAACTCTTCACCACCAAACCACGATTATTGGACGGTAGTTAACAACCTTTTAGTTTTTATGACTTAGAGTATCTCTAATTTATAACACCAAATTTTACACCAATTTAATGTTAAAAGAGTATATTTGAAGAATTTATTTAAATAAATAAATAAATAAATAAAAATCCACTTGCACATCAAAAGAGTATTCTAAAGAATATTCTCCAATAAATCTTTAAATTATTATTAAATTTTAAATTGGTTAAATGTATAATTAATAAGTAAAATAATTAAATTAAATATGTATATCAATATTGGTGTCATTTTAAAGATCTTAACGAGATCTTTCAAATGGTATATTTTTTCAGAATACATATTGTTATAATTAAACATAAAATGATTAAATTAGTAATCATAAAAAATAAAAATAGATCGGTGTGACAATTACCATAAAAAAAATAAAAATAAAAAGATAGCTACACCAAATTTATAAAAATAAAAAGATAGCTACACCAAATTTTATTTTATTTTATTTTTGGTTTTTTTGTGCCGGTTGGAATTGCACTAAATATTTATTAATGAGTGGTGTTGGATGTCCAATTTTTTTTTTTTTTTTCCAATTCTGTCCCAAATGAGATTATATGGTGACAGATGTGATGTTGACACCTCACGTGCCACATCATTTGGGACAGAATTAGAGAAAAAAAAAATTAAAACGTCTACTTTATCTAAATTTAGAGCTCAAATGACATGGCATTCCTAAAATTCAATTACACAATTCTACATGCCGTTTACATTTTACAAGTAAAATATATATTTTAAAATTTCTAGGTATGTGTCACTGTATTTAGTGTCTAAATTTTGGACCAAGTAGTACGAGAAGGGTCACAAATTTCAAACCATTTGGCTTCATTAAATTTCGTTTGAACACTGATTTAATTGATTTTGTTTTCTGTCTGAAATACCAGGTTGTAAAGTTACTGTATTTTTAAAATCATTGAAAGATCGGAAAGGAAAATACAAGTATACAACAAAAGAGGTAGAAGAAGCGAAGAACATAAAAAGAGCTTTTCAAAAGTGTTGTACGATCGAGTGATCGACCAGGAACAAAAGTCATCGACATTACTAGTAAAATGGGTCCTTTTCGTGTTGTGGTTAATTTTTGTAATTAATTAAGACTAATAAAGTAGGGTCAATGATTAATATACACAAGTACAGAGAAGAAGGCAAAGGGGCCATGGCCCCCCAATGATAATTCAACAGAATTTACTGTTTGATGAGTATGATATTTGCAACCTGATCCCTCCATTTTATTAATAATATAAATTTCTTCTATATTTGTTGTTGCCACAACAAAATAAATCACTTTTAATATTTTAATTTCTTACGATTCCATACATTATTATCTAATGTAGTCTATATATGGGTTCAATTACTACACAATTGATGTACAATTACACGGTTAATTTTCAATCATTGAATTGTAATCCAAAGGTCTATAAAAATCAAAGATTTAAAAATTTATAAGAAATTAAAACCGACAATAAATAACCTCCTCTCGTAATTACCCTCGCAACTGTACATGAACGGTATGTATTTTTATTTTTTATTAGGTACTCACTAGAACAATTAAATATATTAATGATACATTTAAATATTTTATATGAATTATATATTTATTAATTGAGAACTATTGAAAGATATATTTCATCTATCGAATGAGATGAAAGATCATTTTTTTCACAAATTCCTTAATTATGTATATTGAAATGGAAATCGTAAAGAAATTTAAATAAATTTTGTTATAGATGATTTTTGAGATACAAAATAAAGTCAAGTTCCATTTTGATTCTCAAAGTTAGTGTCAGTATTATTATTATTATTATTATTATTTTTATTATTGTTATGTATCACTATCTTAAGACTAAACATCATTACATTTTGGTATATTAATATATATTTTTCTTACGTGATCTTTAATATCAGTTTCCGTCTTAGACCTTAAAAACCAAAATCCTGGTTTCGCCCCCTCTTTAGTGTAATCAAACTTGTGTTATTTCTTTTCAGACTCGCATGCAATCTCTATAATTGTCCTTACTCGATCAATCTATAATAATTGTACTGATATATATTTAAATAATTGAAATCTGCAGTAAACAGTAAATGTGAAAAATGAAATGAATTTAAACCAATGAATACGATTTCAAATATATAGTATTTATAGGTCGTCAGTGATGACATTTGCTGTACGATGAAACTTTTATCAGAATTCATATATATATATATATATATACATACAATATACTTGATTGGTGTGGTTTGATTGTACCAAAAGTTACAGCAATAATTCGTTACCTGTCACACGGTTGATGTTGGTGAGACGAATCCGATAAAAGAGTGGCATGTGTTACCGACTTACCGCTATCAAAATTACTGACGTGGTAAAAATTTTAAAATAATAAATTTACTCTTTCTTTCCTCTCTCCCTCTTCAGTCAGTATGTCTTCTCCTCTTTAGCTCATTCTAAAGAAATTGCAGTGTTCCATTATTGATTGTAATTTTCTCAATTTTAAATTTTAAATTTAATATCTGGGACACACGTCAATCTTTAATTGAGTTTGTCTCACCTATATCAACTATGAAACGGACCCATGAAAGATATTCTTATACAATAATCAATAATGCAACAACAGAAAATTCAAGGAGTTGCAAAAGCTTTAAATTAATGCATGTGACTTGAAGCCTTGAATTGTGACATATCACATATACAATGCATTTTCAAACTTGACTGATATTTTTTCAATATAAATATATGTAGTACAGGTACAGTATCAGATTTGCTTTTATTTATTTATTTTTTTTTTTTTCCTACTATATTTTATTATGGACAAAAGAGATGATTCTTCTTCTTCCCCAATCAAAGCAAGAAAAATGTGAAAATATTAGATAAGACAAACTTTTAAATGAATAAATCGAAAAAGAAACAGTGAAAATATTTATTATGAATTTATGATATTGAGTGGTGAACACGACTGAGGATAGACAATGATAATTACAAAGATTTGAATGTCCATTCATTTATAACAGGACCACCCATTTTCTCATTTACTTGCTGCCACCACCTATCAGCTCACCCATATCCAGCATTAAAATCACCCCCTCCAAGCTATAAATGGGGATAACTTGAACCCGTAACCTCGTGTTTCAGCCGGTAGGGGTGAACGCCCAGACCATTAAACCAAACAACCCGTCCAAACCAAACCAATATAAGTAGGTTGGATTGGTTTTGTTAAATAAAACCGATTGGGTTATTTTTTAGCAACCCAATTGGTTTGGGTTGGTTTGTGGGTTGTATTTTATCAAACCGCATAACCCAACCCAAACCAAACCATTACAATTACATACTTTTTTATTATTATTATTATTATATATATATATGTAGTATATACATTACAATTACATTATATATATATACGGTGGTTCTCTAGTAAGGACGTCTTGAAATTATAAGTTAAGGATGTCCAACCACAGCCACACATTTATATTGGGTGTAGGTATTTGTTAATATGGGGCTGTGGATCCATTGTAAATGTGTGGCTGTGGTTGGATATCCTGAAATTATAAAGTCAGGACGGTACTAATTAAAGAAGTATTATATATATATATATATAATTGTAAACTTAACCTAATTTTATATTATATTTCTTCCCAAGTTCTAGTCCCACTATTTCTTCTCGAAGCTATTACATTCCAAGTTGTTAGCACCGACACATAATCTTTTAAGAGTAAGTAACTATTTTTTATATTTATTTTTCGAAGTATTAGTTTTTATATATAATTTTTTAATGTTTTATACAAAAGCGCATTTCATAATTGTATGATTATGATCATTTTTCATATTGTATGATTCGACTCTATTAAACTCTACCAACGAAATTGTAGTAATTATTTTTATTTTAATTCCAATATGTATTAGGCAATGGTAATGGTTGAGTTTTTCTCTGGTAGGCACACATTGTTATGCTCACAGTTGATGTGGATAAGTGTGCTATAAGTATACATATAGTTGTGTGCTATAAGTATGCACATAGTTATGTACCTACTAGAGAAAAACTCGATAACTGTTATTTTTTATTTATTTATTTATTTTTAAAATCGATGTTCCACACTTGAGTTAAATCTAGTATTATTGTAATTATTTTCTATAAACCGTCGAACCGAACCGAACCGAACTGATTTTTATGGTTTGGTTTGGTTTGGTTTTATGTTATAATTGGTTTGGTTTGGGTTGTAAAAAAATAGAGTGATGATATTTGCACCCCTTAAAAACTGTATGTACACCCCAAATTAGTATGTTTTTAAAAATTCAATAATAACCTTGAGTAAAATTACTAAGATGACTAATTGTTTGTTAGTACACCCACCAATAATTATTAATTAGTTTCTTATTTTAATCTTTTGTAATTGTTTTTCCTATTAATGGTTTGATATTAACATATATCATAAAATCTCTTTCCATTTTAATAAACCCTAGATTCTCTTTTAAATATATTTTCAATCTCTTTTAAAGAAATACAAATTGATTGCTAAGTATGGAAATGAATCAAAATCACGAGACAAATTTGGTTGTGAAAAAGTAAAGTTTTAAATAATTTTTTTTTATATAAACAGACTTTTAAATTAACTATATTATCTATTATTTTTTTTTAATTTCTTTCAAAAACATACTTTAGCTTTTTATTTATTTATCAATATTATATGATTTTTCTTGTAAAAAAAAATTAGATGTTCTTCAATTTCATTGAACACATACACATATATACACACACATATATATATATATATATATATATATATATATATTATTATTTTTAAATATCATTTAACAACTATCTACTTCCACATCACTTGGGACATGACACAAATCTTGTATCCCTACAACTCTCTCAAACAGAAAGTGGTTCTCCAATAAAAATAAAAATAAAATCTTAAAATAGATTTTTAACGAAAAATGGAGTTTGATTTTGAAAAAACCAAGAAGAGAAAAGAAGTAGGGAAGAGAAAGAATAGTAAGTGAATTAAAGGTAACAATAAAATTTGAAATAATAATAAAGTTGATTAAATAAATAATAACAATCATAGGTGGTGTGTACTTACAAAAATACAATACAATATAACTAAGAAAGGGTATTTTTGGCATTAAGTGAGGTTTATTTACAAATTAGAGATTTTTTAATGATGGGCGTGATTATGAAAAGGGTGTAGATACAGTTTTTGAGGGGTGTCATTATCTCTACTCAAAAAAATAACCCAATTAAATAATGGGTTGGTTTGGGTATAGTCAAACCTAATCCAAACCAACTCATACCCACCCCTAGTTGCAGGTGTAAGAGGTTTACCACTGGACCAACATTAGCTCATCTTGTCTATCTTTTGTTGAAAGAATAGAATATACCATTTCGATATTGTTTCTATATGGACAATCTTATCTATATATCTATATATATATCTCTCAATCCAAAATTAAAAAGATAAAATAAAAAATTCCCATTTTCCAAAGTTACTCAAAATATCGTATGAAGAAAAACAAATCAACACATTAGCATTTCGGATTAACTTGTACATTTAATCAGGAATCTCAATCTCTATCGATGAGGTAAAGAGCTAGAACTTAACTCTTGATTTATGATTCATGTGTTTACTACAATCAATTGAGAATCACACATAAATCAAGAATTGAGTTCACCCCTCACACCTAATGAATCAAGTTCCGTCTCCATATTCCTTTGATTCCGTTTTATTTCATTCCCAATCGGTAAACGCACCCTAAGATCTCCATGGTAAAAAATAGCAAAATTTGGAAAAACTTTCTACCAGTACTTTTTAAAAAGAAATAAGAAGTCTTTTTTAGCAGAGTCATTGTACATAAAATACTATTGAAAAGTGAAAACTTTAATTGGTTACAAGATGCTTTGAAAGGTAAGGAACCACCAAAGATATATATGTAAACTGTTTTATTTGTTTTCAAGAAAGGTTAATTTGATCAACAATAAGCTGTGCTTCGAACCCTTTTAACAGTCCAATCATTGAGAATTCTCAAGATGACTTGGTTGCTGGTGCACCTAGGAGTCTTGAATTGGCTCAATGCAGCTCCATTTCCTATAAAATGTTCCAAAATCTTCTTGAATGTCCCTTTCTTCACGATGCATAGCTCTAATGGTCCGATCGAATTAGTCCTCCTTGACACAACGTACCCGTGATCAACGAAAGATGCATCCATTTCGCGGCAACATTCCCGTAGAACCTTCTCTTCCGCTTCTCCTTTGATCTCCCAGTAAATTATGTAGTGTCCCGGTTGATTTATACTATCGGCATGGCTAGTAAAATCCACCAGCTCGGCTCTTGCACTCTTGCTCAGTAGCTGAGATCCTCTCTCTACTACTATTTGAAGGTCCTTTTCAGTGTTCTTGTCAATATTGATAGTCAATATAAGCTTTCTCCTGCATAAGAAGTTCAATTTTGGTGTCCCTTTATGAAAACCAGCCACTTCAACTACATCTCCTAATCTGTACCTATAAAGCCCTGAAAAGAAACCAATATATTTACTGTTTAGAGTTGAAGAGAATCTAAATTGACAGTCTTTATCTGGTCAGGAAAGAATTTATTTCTAAATTCATACCCAGGAAAGAAAAAAAAAAAGCAAATAGTTGTAACTTGTTAGTCTTATGACCACAGAAATATTACTAGTAATAGCAATGGACAATTTTGAGAGGATTATCATATGTTGTTGGAATTTTTTGATCCACAAATTCTTAAGTCTCTCTAGCTAACTTTACACAATTGAACTAGCAATGATCAATCATGAAAAAGGACTACATTTAACACGACTTATTTGTATGCCAATCCTCGACAGTCCACATCTCTGTGTCAAATCGATGCTTGGCTTATTCAATCAACTGTTAATTTATGTCAACACATGCAAATCATTATCAAAAGTCTAATGATCAAGTGGCTACAAATTAAGTACTGTTCAATAGTTTGATCATATATAATAATATATTTGACTGTAATCTAGTTAGAAGTAAAATTAAATTTAAATGAATTAATTTACCTGTGAAAGTGGTGAGGACAATCTCATATTCTTGTCCAAGCTTGACTTGAGAGAGTGGAACTGGTTCATCTTCAATGAAGTCATCAATAACTGGACTGAAATCTTGCTTTCTTCTATGAATTGGTATAAACTCAAAGTAAGAAAAAGTAGGCACAACTGCAAATGTGACATCATCAGGAGGCAAACAAGGATCAAGATTGGCTCCAATCCAACTCTCAGTGGATCCATAATCAGCACTCACTAAAGGCAAATCCCCAGCATAGTGTCTCAGTCTCTTCGAATACGGTTGCATAGAGCCTGTCATTATAGAGTACACATACTTAGCATTTGGCCACAGCGTTGGAACCAGACCGAACCAGTCCAAATCGCTCTCCAGTTTCTTGCAAGTGACTTCAATTTGAGAAGCCAAATGTGGGTTTGGTGAAATAATTTCCAAAACAGCTTGTCTCATTCTGGGCAAAGTGATTCTTGAACTGAGATTGCCTAGTTTGATGTCTTGACAAATATCTTTCCATATCTCTTCAAGTTCTGTGAAGGCCTGTACTATACTGTAAGCAAAAGTTGAGGTAATGAATTCAACTTGGTCAGAGAAATAGAGACCTAGCAAAAGATGACAATAAGTGGACTGCTTGTAATCACCACCAGAAATGACTTCCTCAGGACTACAAGTGAAGGACTTGGTTTTTTCTTGTTTGATTTTAAACTCTTCACTTGCATAGTAATGTGTTGTTGCTGTTCCTGCTGTTAAACCTCCCTTTGTTTTGAATTGATTGCTACTGTATATGAATTCAAGAATCCTCCTTCCTTCTTTAATTGGATAAACTTTTGATCTATAAGCAGCTGCCAACCTGAAAATCTGAAGAGTTGTTTGTGCGCTGTGGCGTGTAAAAGGAACGTACTTTTGTCTTCCTTCAGTTGTTCCAGAGCTATATATATATATATATATATATATATATTAAAAATAAAATAAAAACATTAAATCAGTGGGTTTTTGGTTTCAAAAATTTCAAGGTATCCATTAATTTCATGAAATTTTCATGAAATTAACGGGTATAATGTAACGGAAGCTATACAATGATAAACGATAAGTTTTATCGTTTATTGTTTTATAGCATCCGCTACATTAATGTCAAAAGAGTTAAAAAAAAAAAAAAAAAAACCATTATTAAAAGAGAGATAGAGAGGGGGTTAGCAGGTTAATTCAGTTTCAAAAATTTGAATATTAAAGGGTAGGCAAGATTTTTTTTTTTGGGAGGGGGTACCTTAGAGAGAGAGTGGTGATGCGTTGGTGTGTGAGTAGAGGATTGGTGTCCCCATCTGCAATTCTCTGGATATAAGGCTCCAAATCTGCATGGGAAACAAGAGGTACTAAAGACTTGTAAAGAGATTCCAATGCACATGCATCCATTTCTTTGATTTTGTATCCTCCAAGCCATTTCTTCAGATATTCAACTTCACAATTCATTTCAAGAATCCGGCGAAGAGTCTCTCTCTGTACCAATCCGGCGTTCTCTGATACCTCATCGAACCACTCGACAATGTCATACTCGTAGCTTCTTCCATTGATGCTGCTGTGATTCTTCTTCTTATTATTATTATTACAAACACCCTCTACTCCTCCTGCTGCTGTTGCTGTTGCTGCTTCCATGAAGTCTCCAGTACCACACAGTGGTTTTGGTTAGTGGACAAAATAAGTGGGGGTGTGTGTGTCCCGATTCTCTCTCTAACAGTCTAACTTCTTTGAGTATAAGAAACTATATATATAGAGAGAGAGAGGAGGGAGAGCCCACGTATTGAAAATTTGAAATATCCCAGAATTGGTCATACTCATATGGAGTTATTTATTTATTTATGTTTTGGTCTTATCTTCTTATTGAAAAGCTCAACAAAACTCCTAATATTGCAGAAGCAGCTCCCATCTTAGATTTTGTACGATTGTTTCTGCACCACACGACATGAAATGTTATCATATGGGTTTTTTTTTTTTTTTTTTTTTTAACATTTAATATAGAGAACGATAGAGAGGGTGAGAGATTCTTGTTGAAAAGATATATGGAGAAGAATGTGCCAGGACTCCCAACCAAAACACCCACCACCTCTGACAGCTTGGCATTCGCATAGGTACCCCCGTACTGTATATATTGTATGTTAAACGTTTTGTTTTTCTAGCGATTACACTCAACCCACTTATATTGTATTTTATGATTTTTACTTCTCATATGATTCGTTATTCTTATAGTTTTATTTCTCATTTTCATGAATAACCATTTTGATGTCATCGTTCATAGTAGTTAGGAGTTAGGACATTCTATGCTCGGTTTTTAGTCTAGCTAGCTACTTTTCAATTTTCAATCCAAAAATAATTGGGCAAATTAAACAAACACTCATTGATATTAGGCCTAATTGTATGCATAGATAATTTTGGTTATTAGTATGTTAAAATCCTCATTAATTATTTATAAAATATTTAATTAGTTAAAGAAATAATTGATGGAGGAGATGATCATTCATCAAACAATCTCCACCATTGAAAAAAAAAATAACTTTCTATAAAATAAAAAATAAAAAAGGGTAATAAGCTTGAAAATTTTCTAGATCTCCTCCAAACTCCATCTAAAATAGAGAAAATACCCATCGTATATCTGCAATCGAGAATAGCTGATGTAGCCATCTACTATGAAGATCGTCATGGACTCCAACGCAGATGAAGCAAGCTCCATCAAAGATGTTTATTTTAGTCATGCCACGTCAAAACTATGTGGTCAATTGTTGCCGTTGATCGAAATCAACTGACGGTAGAGGATGTTAGTGCAACTTTAAACAATTACTTATTTTGCTTGCAATTAGACCTAATATAAGAGGATGTTTATGCAATTTACCCCCCGAAAAATTCAACTACTTTCCAATGGTGTTTTGCTAATGTAATCACTTTACTGTACCATTGCTGTCTTCGTTTCCTTCAGGTAGTTTCAAACTTCCAAGTATTGATCGAACCACAAAATGTTTGAATTTTAAATTAATAGATAGAATTTAATACTAACTCTAAATTTATAAATTTAGAAAATTACGGAAAATTAATAGCTATAATTATAAATTTATAATCTTAATTATCTTCTTTCAAGGAAAAAATTATGATAATTTCCCTTCTTTTTTTTTTTTTAAAGAAATCAAATAACATACATAAAAGGAAACAAATAACAACAAATAATTAAAGCAGCTAGGGAGCTTAGTAAAATAAGGAATCTTGATAAAGGAATACAATTTTATTTACTGATTTGTAATTAAAATGTTTACTAAATTCGATTGAGAATTAAGTAATTAATTGTGCAGGGTACCTTACACATAAATTACTTTCCCTGATTTCCTTTCAATGAAAATTTATTCTATTTTAATTTTTTTATATTGATCAGTAAAGATAAAGCATATCAAATGGTATGTATAAATATAGCAATATAAGGGAAGAAGCAAGCCGATTATTCTTCTAAATATTCAATGCAGAATTGGAATATATGGAAATTCATCAAAATAGGTTAAAAATATTTTTAAAATTACAATAGCAACAATCAAGCATGATCTGTTTAATATATACCACACACCTGGAAATTTGGAATTCGAGGAGAGATTTTATGATTCTCTTATTATATGAACTTCTATTCAGGATTAAGATATCGCACGTTTTTATTTTAACAAATTTCAAAAAAAAAAAAAAAAAAAAAAAAAAGATTTTATTTTAACACATTTTATAATTTTGATTGATTGTTAATTGGAATAAATAAGAACGAAAGTTAAATTCTAATCACTTTATAATCAACCGTGCTTGATGTATTATAAGATTTGTAAAAGCTAATTAAGAACTCAAATCCATAGAGAATCTTTGTCTATATTTATTTCAATTTTAACATTTGCCTAAATATGATATATAAAACATTTAACTTAAAAAAAACAATGTAATTCATTAGCTCCAAGTGTATTTGGCTAGACGACATGAGGTTGTGGCCTGTGGGTTCGAGTTCTTTCCTAAAAAAACCCCTAAATTTATATAATATTAAAAATTAAAAATAAAGTGAATTTGGTGACAGGGTAACTAATAAATAATTGAATATAAAGGACATTAGAAAGGACATTTTATTTTTAATATATAATTGGAATTAAATATAAACTTAGAAATAGAATAATTTTAGAAGAATTATAGATATTTTACATATGATTTAGTGATTTAGTATTAAGTGATATGTGATAAGTCCAAATTTTTTATTTTTAATTATCTTTTTTTATTTTAGCATTTTTGAATTATTACAAATTAGAGATAAATATAATTCCAACCTACAATCCCAATGATTGTGGTGTGCAAAAGTTTATCATTGAATATATATATATTTTTTTAAATTATCGTTGAATCACCTCAATTTCAATTCCCCGCTGGACTGATATTTGTGTTGAGCTCAGTAGATTTGTTAACATATGTACGTAATCAATGATTAATATTTACACCATATTCTTTAACTGATTTAGTGCTTGTTTGGTTGGGCTTTCTACTGACAAATCATAATTTCAGTATGATTTTAATTAAAAAAGCTCTTTTCAAATTTTTTTGTATCGTTTGGTTGTCACTCATTAGAGCTTTTAGATGATTAAAAAAGCTGTTTTACGTCTACTTGGAGAAGCCCAAATTTAAAGCTTTTCCAAGTAGATCTTTTGGTGTTTTTTTAATAACACTAAAATCTCCAATATAACCCTATAATTTAATATTTTCTAGAGTATTTTGGTAATTCTCTCATTAAAAAAGCTATTTATTAATTAACAACCAAACGACCAACGGCTTTCATTTTAAAGCTCTACCTCTAAAAAATATACTTCTAAAAGATCTACTGCAAAAAGATCTACTTGAGAAGCTCTCCCAAACATACTCTTAGTGCTTGTTTGGTTGGGCTTTCTACTGACTCAAAAGGTCTACGAGCCTTTACTTGAGTGTTTTTTAGAGTTGTTTATTTAGGCTTTTGAAATTTTCTATTTTAAATTCAGTAGAGGTCAATAGAGTTTAAACCTCTACTAGGCAAAAGCACCTCCCTAGGAGCTTTTCTAAATAAACCTTTTAAAAAAAGAAGTATTTAACTTATATATCCCTAATTTTTTATTATTGACATGGAATACCCTTATTAAAATAAAATCCTGGAACCTTTTTATATTATTTATTCTTTACTTTCTACAGATATGTTATTTTCTTTGCTCTACACATACTGGAAGATTGGTATGTATAATATTTCTTCATTATTATTTTTATTGTTTATTTGTTTATCTTTATGTTTGTTCTACTAGCTTTGATTCTTTTTTTTTTTAAATTTCTTTTTAATGCTTTTGATTACTTTATTTTTTGTCAAAAGTTTTAAAATATTGTCCATGTTTTTGTATATTCATTACCAAGTTGTTTGATTATTGTCCCATGAAGTTTTGAGCTTTGAATTTCCTTTTCGTTTTTTTTTTTTCTGGATTATTTTGTTAGGGTTTATCGCATAGTAGCTTGGGGTATTTGAGACTTGTGTTTTCTTCTGTCCGTTGTCATATTTCAAATGACTAATGTAAATTTTGGCATCAAATAACTAGACTTTTACAAGTATTAATTATAGACCTCAATGATTTATTGTTGATAAAAAAAGAGAATTAATAACAGCTTTGAATCATCCGAAAAAACTGATGATCATCTCTGAGAGTCTGAGATCGCAAGCTTATACTTAGAAATTTTTTCTAATATCACAGGGTTTCACCAAAATAATTTTCGAGGAAGAGAGTCAAATAATTACTATCTCAATAAATGATATAACAATTTGAGATCTTATTTCTTATATTGTAAACAGTGCAACCAATGACAACTCACAAAGCCAAGGGAGCCCACAATTGACTCCAAAAAAATTGATTTTTGTTCCATAAAATCATATATATATTTTTCTTAATTTCTTTTTTTTTTTTTTTGGTTGGTTTTGGCTTTTAACAAATATTATATAATGACGATGAAGATAAACTACCAAGTGATATGAAGAAGAGAATGCTACTCAAGATATTTATGAAGAGTGACATCCTAATCTTGAAATAGACAAAGAACGTGATAGTATTGTGACTCTTCTCATGCTTCAATGATAACTTATTTAATTTTGATTTTTTTTTCCATTTAACTTTTTACCTTTGTATGAGATATTGATCATTTTCCTTTTGTTTAATCTTTGACAATGCTTTAACTTTGTTGAAAATTTAATATTTTCTAGTTACTATTAATCTTTTAAGTTTTGATGGTAAAAGTTTTGAATTTTATTATTATTGTGCAATAGAAAATGTAGTTAACATGTAGAAAAATCTTTTAAGTTCAATTTTTTTTAGAGTGAATAAATAATATGTCCTTTTTCAGTAATTTATTATCTAAGTAGACTTTTTGAGATTTTACAATCAAACGGTCAATCAAACGGTCTACTGGTATAAAAGTGTTTTTTTAATTACCAACCAAATAACTATTTTTTTTTTCTTCAAAAGCTCTATTTCAATTAGATCTACTACAAGTAGATCTTTTAAGAATAAATGTTTTTCAAAAACCCAACCAAACAAGCCCTTAAGTCAACACAAAAATCAACATAGCGAAGCAGAGTATCTATATCCGAGGTTGAGACCATACCATCCAAGTTTTTCTTTTCAATATCAGAGAGTCCAAGAATTGATTTTTCGAAACATGTGATGTTTGTTTATAGAAGGCAGATCTCGAAAACCTACTATAAATTATGGATGTCAAAATTACTCATTGGTTCGGGGATCCATGGGGACCTGCCCTGGTAGAGGCGGTTTTAACCGTACCATTTAAGTTGTGGTATGGGATTGGTATTTTTTCAATCCCCGGTTTAATTTTGGTACGGTTACGTGATTTTAAGTCTTCGCCCCACCCTGTCCCTGTACCCACTATCAATATATATATATATATATATATATATATATATATATAAACATAATTTTCCTTCATATTTTTCCCTCCCACTAACATAATTTTCCCTCTTTTTTTTTCCCATTTTTTCCCCCATCTATTCCATTTCAGAGCATTATATATAATATACCACTCACACTATTATTTCTATATTATTCAATATTATTTATATGATCTTTTTCAAAAAGTCATAAAAAAATTACATTAATGGGATGAGGATGGTATGGGGTAAAAAACCGATCCTCTAATGGGGAATCCCCATACTCGCACTATTTATTTTAAGGTGGGTATTCTTCGGGATGATATTTCTCATACAAATTAGTATTGGGGTTGATAATTGAAAACCCGTCCCCGACCCGTACCATTGACATCCCTACCAAAATTTATTGATTAAAAGAAAAAAGATCCATCAAATCATCTTAAGCTTGAAGGCCCCCGTCAGTTTCATTTTGTCTTCCCTGATTATATAATGCAAAATTCAAGTTTTGCATCAAGAAAAACAATCATGTGCACACTCTGCTTCAATTTTACAACACATTGTCCCACATCCACAGTTGTAATTTCAGTATTTTTCCTAGAATCCAGAATGATCAGGTTCAATGAATTCAAATGATATTTATGCATAGCTGAAAATATTACTCCGGAAGAATAACCGGATCATATCACTCTGTACCGTTACAGGACCCGAATTGGATTTCTTTACTGTCGGCCAAAAAAAACAAGTTGGTTGGTGTTGTGATTGCCGTTCACATTAGGTTGAAATATCTAGATATTGCTAAGAGGCACCGAAAAATATTCTGCAACATGCAACGTCAATTTTTTTGTGGGTTGTGAGATTTATTCTGGGAGATTAATTAGCTACCAGAGAAAAAAAAAAAAAAAAGAGACAAAACATATATGTTTTCGAAACATCTAAATCAAATGTCACTCCCACAATTCTAATATTTGAAACCACTAACCATTGTGTGGTTTATGTTGAGGACACTCTTTAAAGTGAGTCGAAAATGAAAATCAAAGACGTACGGTGGAGATTCAAAGAAAAAAAAAAAAAAAAACAATGGATAAATCACATTTAGGATGAATAACAGCATCAAGTCGTCTACCAAAGAAGTAAATATAGTTTCGGGGGTCCAAATTTATAGCGAGTTAATTAAATGGTCCTTCTGACAACCTTAGGCAAGCAAAATGGTCCTAATTGATGGACTGCTCTCGTTGAGTAACGACTATTAAATCACGAGGAATATCACCATTTGGTTGACGGTAGCAACAAGAAAGATAAGGTTAAAAGCAAATAAAATCTTGCCTTGCTAGCCGTCAACCAAAAACAATAAGAGTCAGTTTGATATTATTTTTAAAAAGTTAAAATCAGATTATTTTATAATTTTGATATAAAATTATGTTTGGTAAAATTTTCAAAAATGATTAACTGATTATCTGGCAAATTTTGATAGTGATTTTAAAAAGTAAGTGGGAAGTTACTTTTTGAAAGTGATTATAGAATAATATATTTCAGCATTTAATGAATCTTTTAAAATATCATTATTATCTTTATGAATCAAGTTAAACAGTCTTTATATTATCAGTTCGAACTGACAAAAGTTATATCAGTTCCTTATATGTGGGCCACTGAATTTAAATACTTTGACTGACAAGTGCATATAGCCAAGTCAAAGTATTTAAATCCAGTGGCCCACATGCAAGGAACTGATATAAATTTTGTCACTTCGAACTGATAATAGAATTTTTATCAAGTTAAAATCATTTATTTACCTTTTTTTCATCTCAAAATTAAATATTCTATTTAAATATTGATTTGATTTAAAGTCTTTTAAAAGTAATTTTATTGTTCTCATGAAATTCTTTTGCTTTTGATTTATACATTAGTTTTAAAAATACAATTAATATTGATTATTATAAAAGTTATAGTAATACCAAACTGACCATAAATATAGATGAATGTAAAAATATCGGGAGTCTAAATTTATGATCCATCAACTTACAAGTTAGTTAAAATTTATGACCCGTCAACTTCGGTGTAAATTAAATGGTCCCCAACTAACAAGTTGGGTATACCTTTAGGCTTTAGCTTATTATACAGCCAACATAAATGCCTGGAGGCACAGTACATGAGAAACGTTGCTCCAAATGCTTGGTGAATACTTTGAACAAATCTGTGAATAAATACGGTCGTATCAGAATGCTCTGTTTTTATCTTTGTATAAACGATAAATTTCATTAAATTTTCAAAGGAGGTTTTTTGTTTTCTATCAGGATTCAGGAATAGCAAAAGGACAGAGATTTAATCTTTTGTGGACCCAAAACATGAACAGTTTGAAAGAGAAAATACAAACACAATTGGCAAGAAAAGTGGAACACTCAAAACGGATAGCAGAGTTTATTGCACCAGGGGACCATAAAAAAAAAAAATCAATATATCAGCAAAACACCAATAATGCACCCGGCCATCTTCTGCATCTGGGGTTGAGTTGAATTTGTTTTTTAATATTACAGGGACATCACAACCAATCTTTTATATCATCTTTAAAAAAAATAAAAAAAAAATAAAAAAAAAGGAAGCAGATGCGGCTTCTGGGCATAGAAAATTGAATATTCAACAGTGAATCAATATATCTTCAGAAAAACAAGATAAGAAGAAATCAATGATTGATGATGACACCTTCAAAACACCAGTGTATGCCAAAAGCAACTCAACAAAAGAAAATTTTGATCCAATGCATAAGATGAATTAAGAGAGAGCTAAGAACTAATTAAGACAGAGGTGTCTGGTTCAATAGCTTATATGATTGTAATGGGAGTGGTTGATCCATAAGTGTAGGGATAGCGCTAGAATAGCTAATAATTTGTCGACTTTTACATGGACGATGGGAAAAACACACAGATTCCCAGGATTTCTTGTCAGACACAGGAAACGATATATCATGCCTACTTAAAAAAATTAAAGGACAATGCATACAATTATATCATGTGCTTTTGATTGAAGAGATTGACTCTCTACTCTAGTAAGTGATGAAAATTACAGCACAGAAGTGTATCAATCTTGTGGGGCAACAAAACAACAACTAGTTAAGTTCATTCAATTTTTTTTTATTTTATTTTTTTTCCATTGGTGAATGGGGACCATAGGTCTATCATACACCTTTGGAACTTACACAAGCATCAACTAATAGCTTCTATCGCTATCTACGGTAACAAAAAATAACAGAGGAATCTAGTAGAGTGGTCTGAGGTTGAGCAATCACCTTAATGAGAATGTGCAACTTGAAGTCCATGCCTTTGAAACCAAGAGGTAAGATAAAATATAACCTGTTTGATTTTTACTGATCACCCCATTCCATCTTGTGTGGAAGAACAGCTTCCAGGGCCTTCTCAGCAAGAATACGTGATATGTCAGTTCTCATTTCATTGACATTCTTAGTCAGAAAGCTTATTCAACTCCTCCGTTTCTGTTCGCTCATTTTACAAGTGTAGGCATTTTTTCCACCGTAGTCACCTTGCTCGAAATTACGTATAGAGCAGCACTGTTATTCATTTCTGTATCATGTTTATCTTCCATCAATCTCCCTGCAGCAATAATAAAGTCAAACTCACAACCTTCTAAGGATGCTGCAACTGTTTACAATTACAATTGATGAATGCTCACCAATCATATAACTTCAGATTTTACCTGCTTCGTGTTAAAATTTTGTTACCAAAACATTTGCTCACCAGTCATCGAGAAAGGTCTCTGATGTTTTTTAGGAGAGATTAGTGACAATTTTCGGGACTGAGATAGGAGAAAAGTCATGTTACACATAAATGAGAATCAACTGCAGCAAGTATTTTTACTAATGCTATCCATGTATGTTGAGTTTCAGCAAATCATAAAAGTTGTTTCAGGCTTATATTTTCCTCAGTAAACAGCAAGCCTACAATCCATGAATGTTGAGGATTGAGAACTTCTACTGACAAATAGCATATCAAAGAAAGTATACATTTGTCATCATCGCCAAGTTTCTGATTCACTTGCTTATTTGCTTTAGAAATGGTTGATCAGAATCAGATATGCTGGCGAGCTGATTCCAAGATTATGTTGATCTCCAACATGATAATGGGGGATTTTCAAGCAACTGAAACTGATTGATACGGCTCATCTGCCATCTAATTAAGCCAATTGATATTTGATAGAGCTTATTACGATTTTGGGGCATGAAGAACTACTAAAAGCTTTGCAAATTTAAAGGGAACATGTGAGGCCATCATGAATTGAAACTCCAAAAGCAAAGTTGGCCAAAACTTCACAGCAGAACTAGCTTAAGACTCTCTTAACATTCAACGAGATTCCGGAATTTCACTCGTCTTTTAATGCAACCCATCCTATCATATCCGATACCTATCTTACTATGCATCAACTTTGTGGCCAATTCTGCATTGCCTGCTTTTCTTAAAGCGTTGATGAAAACTGTGCGGATTCTTCCTGGTATTTCTCTACCCCTATCAACAATTCCATCAGCCAACTTACAGGCCTCTTTGACACGACCTGCTTTGCACAATGCATTGATCATATCTTCAAAAGCTGTCTCAGGAATAATACCCATCGGTGCCAGCTCATCCAAAATCTTACAAGCCCTGGCTACCTTGCCTGACAGACAAAGCCCTGTGGAGAGAGCCCTGAAAGAAGCTGCAGTCGGCGTGATTCCCTTGTCGATCATAGTTTCCCACCGCTTTAGTGCCTCCTCATTTCTGTGTCCCTTGAACAATCCATCGATCAGTATTGTGTATGTGTAAACCGTCGGATCACATCCTTCATCTTCCATTCTTTCAAAAAGTGCTAACGCCTCATCAATCTTTTTAAACTTAGCAAGGGAATCAATAAGGGCATTATAGCAGTATGAATCCCGTGGGCATCCCTTCAAATCCATCTCTTCAAAAAGTTTCTCAGCTTCATCCACTCTGCCAGCCTTCCCTAAACCATCAATGAGACTAGAATAAAACATGGCATTAACTGCTACCCCGTTACCTCTACAGAACTCAAAATACTCCATGGCGTCATCCAATCTCCCACTCTTACACAAACCAGAAACAATAACTCCATAAGTAACTTCATCTGGTTTAATCCCCTTGTTTTTCATCCTCTCAAAGATATTAATTGCCTCTTCCACACTACCACATTTCGCATATGAATCTATTAAAGCAGTATAAATTGCCACATTCGCTTCACACCCGTTTCTAATCATACTCTGGAAAACAGCATATCCTTCCACACATTTCCCATCTTTACAAAGCCCTCCAATAACTAGACTATATGCATGGGGCGGAATTTCTATTCCCTTTTCTTCCATTTCATGATATAAACCCAAACAAGAATCAAAATCTCCCTCAGAATAACACGCTTGTATCAAAGTCATATAAGTTATCTTATCTGGCTCCACATTTCTCACCTCCATAATCCTAAACATCTCCATTGCTTTCTGTGCTTTTCCCACCTTACAGTACCCTTTAATCATTGTATTATAAGTCACAATATCAGGTCCAATTCTCCCATTCTCCATAACCTCAAAAACTCGTTCTGCAGATTCAATTAACATCGAACTCACCAACCCGTTGACCAAAAAATTATAAGTATATAAACTTGGTTCAATCCCATTCTCTTTCATTTTTCTCCACACCCATAACAATTCCTCAATCATCCCTAGCCCCCCAAAGCTCTTAATCAAAGAATTTGCACCCGGACCAGTCATTAAATATCCCTTTTGTTTAAATTCACTGAACACTAACTTGACTCTATCTAAATCATTGGATAAAGATAAACAATCCATCAGAGAAACATAACATTCAAGCTTATGAGAATACTTCTTCTGCTTACTAGCCCAAGTAAAGAACTTCAAAGCAATATCAGGTTTGTCACGAATATCATTACTTCTCAAAACAAAAGATACAAAATTTGGTGACAACTTGACCAAGAAGTTGTGACAAAAAGAATCCAAATTTGCTTCCATATTAGAAGAGCCATCTAAAAGATTGAGAATTTGGCTTACCCATGGAGATGGTTTGAAAGTTTCAGGACTTGAGACCAAACCGGAGACATCACTGAAGGGCTCTATCCATTCTGGAGGAGGAAGGGAGTTGGTGAAAACCCACCTGGGGTTTGATGTGAAACTTGGTCTGAGACCAATTTTGGGCGGTGAAAAGACATTGTTGAGTGAAGTGAGAGGCAGCACTCTCTGTGGAGATTGAAGAAGGGCTGCAGAGAAAGGTCTCAGTAGGGTTCTTCTCATCAGGGCTTTTGAGTAACTACCACGAGCAGCACCAGTCTCAGTCCCAGTCCCAGTCCCAGCTCGGAGAAATGGAAAGAAATCGTGCTGTTTAAAGTTAATAGAATATTGTTATATTAATAAATTTGTAAAAGATGAACAACACGGTCCCATGGTCTAGTGGTCAGGACATTGGACTCTGAATCCAGTAACCCGAGTTCAAGTCTCGGTGGGACCTTCATTTTTTTTTTTAAAATCTTTTCTATTTATTAAATATTTTCCCTCTTACCTTAAAACATTTAAGAAAGTATGAACAAGAATTATATCAAAACATTTACCTCTTTTACAAGTATTAATGTAAATGTACGACTCAGATATCTATTTGTCTACTCCCACGATATTAGAGAGAAAACTATTCATACATACTTATAAAATGCGTATAGTTAAACTAGAATCTATCACCACTAACGTAAAATAAGAGGTGTATTACAACTTATTCTAAAAGGTGACGTATGTGGTAGCCAAAAATGACCCATAGGCCCAACGCGATAAAGCTCAGACCTCGTACAAAGAAGATCCTACCCAGGCCCACCTTGTTGGGTCGATCCAACCAGTTATCAACAACAGCACAACTTGGTCTTCTAAAGACCAAGTCAAAATGGCAGTTAGACTCACATAGTGGACTAGAGGAGAAAACTTCTCCATATCCCCTCAAAATCTCGCCCACTAGGAGAGGTTATTCAAATGAACGTTAGGGCTTCTTCACTATAAAGACCGGGGCTCACCTACTAAAAAGTCTCTGAATTTTCTCTTAACTAAAGCTTACGATAGCGTAACGAAATTCTGCTTCTAAAGCATTCTGGCCATCGGAAATCAACCACCGTCACCTTCACGAAATATTGCTCAGCCCAAACACACCTAAGGCTTATAATCCAACCCCCGCCTTTCTATTTTTTCTACATTTTATTTCTATTTAAAGTTCTTTTGCAGGTTCATCAAGATTCAGACGACCATATACAAACAACAGTCGACATCGATCAATTAACTTCCAGCTTAGTTGCTTTAAGCCTGATACAACCCGACCCATTCGATATACCAAATCGTTCGACCACCTACAACGTGCATGGATTTCATTTGAGATTTCAATGTTGTAAATAACATATTGACTCTTTAAAAATTGAATTTTTAGCTGAGTGTTATATACTTTGGGTTCGAGTGGCATCATGTCATGATTTCTCCACTATTAACACTTATAGCCGTATACCTATAAGTGTTGATATTCAATAAAGTTCCGTTCGTTCGGTGTTAGATTTCTAAAAATCGATCTTTTTGAGTGAGCCAATGAGCCATGCTGAACTTGGACCATGACCGTGAGAAATGTCCAGCCCAAGACTCGATGCTATTGGGCCGTTTGACACCCCCTTTATTGGCCTCCTCGATTGAGAATAAAATTCAGAAAATAATAGCCAAGTATAAAACCAACGACCAACCGAAGTGACTGTTAATTGAGATAAGAAAACAAAACAGGTTTTGTTGTTAACGTGGCAGATTTTCATTTACAAATCAACCTTAAACTAAACAAGCATTCACATTTCATCAGATGATCATATTTAATTATTTATTAGTTCACGAATTTCTCTCTTTAGAAGAAAACTCACTCTTGTCTTCTTCTTCTCCTTCTCATGAAATGGCAACTCTTAATAGCATAACCATTCATGAACTACTACTCTCTCCATTCACCATAAAACCCTTCTCTGAATCCTCCAAATCCAGCTTCTCCATTAAACCCATCACGACATCATTCAAACCCAACCCTTTATTAAAGAATTCGACCACCGGGAGAAGGAGGAGGAGCTGGGTTGTTCGCTCAGTCACGGAGGACAAAGAATTGGTTCCAGTGAAGAACAAGCAATCCAGGGAACAAGAGAAGGCTATTTCGGTTAATGGGTCTGTAGAGAAAGGAGGAGATGATGTCGAGAGTGATGATGAAAAGCCGATTAGTAGAGCAGTTAACGCTGCTATCGTTCTCGGTGCCGGTACGGTTGCTGTCACTAGGTTGCTGACTATTGATCATGATTATTGGCAAGTGAGTCTTGTCTTATTTCTTGCCAATTTTGGCCCTTTTTTGTGTATGATTAGCGGAATTGGTGTTTGTTAATTTCTGGTTTTTGGTTTTGAAATTGCTTGCTGTATTGATCATGTTTTTTATTGGTGTGAGTTAGTTTGGCATTTTACTGCTCAATTTTGCTCTTTTTCTATGATAGGATCAGATAATATTCCACTGCTGTTATTTCTCATCATAAACAAAAATTATTTTTGCCATGACTCGAGCTGAATTCTTAATTATAGCTGATTAGGAGACTTTACTTGTTATAAAATATGGAAGAATTTCTGGCATTATTTGTTTATTTTCCCCAATACTAAATTTTTGGGGAATTAAAAATTAGTAGAAGAATTTTGGAGTTGCTGTATACCCATTGAGAAAAGCAGATTTGATCACTTTAGCTATCGAATTCTGCTGCTCAGGATTCATCCCTTATTTCCATTTCTTTTAAATTTCCCAGGGATGGACTCTTTATGAAATTCTAAGATATGCACCCGAACACAATTGGATTGCTTACGAAGAAGCACTCAAAACAAACCCTGTTTTAGCAAAAATGGCGATAAGTGGGATCGTCTACTCTATAGGAGATTGGATTGCACAAGTAAGTCATTTTATTTTTTCTCCTTATTTGCCCTTTTTCCTCGCTGGTTTTTGGTCGGCAATGAATCTGTTTTTTGTTAATTCATTAGTTTTATTCGACTTGATGTGCAGTGTTATGAAGGGAAGCCGCTATTTGACTTTGACTCGAAACGCATGTTCAGATCAGGCCTTGTTGGGTTTACTCTTCATGGATCCCTATCTCATTATTACTACCAATTCTGTGAGGTGATAGTTGTGGTTCATATTTAGTTCATTTTGTCTTATTTGTGCATTTTCTGTGGATGGCTGAAATCTATTACTTTGTTATTCAGGCTCTTTTTCCTTTCCAAGATTGGTGGGTGGTCCCTGCCAAAGTTGCATTTGACCAAACAGTTTGGTCGGCAATCTGGAATAGCATCTATTTTGTGGTTTTAGCGTTCTTACGATTCGAATCCCCAGCCAATACTTTTAGTGAACTGAAGGCGACATTTTGGCCCATGCTGACTGTAAGAAGCTTTTCCTTTCCACAAGTTTTAAATTGCCCTCAGTTACCAGCTAGTTAACATGTTCGTAATGTAGTTTGTGAAACTGCTAGTCATGTTTGAAAAAGCACCCCATGAATCTACTGGCTTAAAATTATTCTAAGACCTATTTATTGAAATAAGGTTCATTACTCCGCTATGCCTGCAATTGTGACTGTTGAATTGTTAGTGGTCTAGAATAAGATTTTCATATTTGACTAGCTTTCTGGCCTATTTATATCTGGCTGCTTCCCCTTCAGAGGAAGTCACGGTATTTGGTTTTCTGTCTACAAATTAATGAAGGATAGAATAGAACAAATAAAGAAATCTCCCTCCAATTAGACCCAAATAAAACGAAGAAGTTGAAAGATTACAATTTAGACTAAACCCGTATATATTTTCTAAATACTTAGAGATGCATGAAAATATTCTGTGTTGGTTTTGTCCGAGTATTTAGAGCATAAGTGGCAACTGAGAGAAAAGTTACTATAACAGTGTATAATGTATAGTTAAGTGCTCCTTTGAGGTCCATTTACTCTTTAACATCAGCCTGGTAGTTAAATAAAAATTGTCAGTTATGTTTTTTTAGCCTTTATTGCTAAATGATTTTTTGAGTTTGTTTCTCAGAAAAGCTTGATTATTAAGTTGTTGGTTGGATATTCATTGAATCTGTAATTATTATTCTGATTTGCTTTGCTTGACAGGCAGGATGGAAGCTTTGGCCATTTGCTCACCTAGTTACCTATGGTGTAGTCCCTTTGGAGCAACGGCTTCTTTGGGTGGACTGCGTGGAACTCATCTGGGTTACTATACTCTCCACGTAAGTATCTAACATTTCTATCCCCATATGTCGAGAAATTTACTTCCGGGAAATTCTGCAGCATGCTACTTTATTAAAATTCTTATTAGTGCTGCACAGTCTCATGACCGTTCATCTAGGTAATGAATTGAGATAGTATTGTTCAATCTTGTATTTTCTTCACTTCCATTTGTCCTTTTTCTTCTGTGTTTTTATCAAACGGATTGATAGTTGAATAACGTGCTGGAATTACAGAAGGATTCTGTTTGGTCCTTTACTCTAATGTTCTTGTGTTATCTGCTTAATTTTATGTGGGGTTGGATATTGGTGTCGAATTTGTGTTTCGTCTACCACATCATATGAACATCATCAATCTTTACCGTTGGTTCTTGAATCTTGATGTTGTCTTGGTCAGTCTGTTTGTTGCCTAGTTTATCTATGATGATGACAAGCATATCAAAAATAGGTCATTTGCAATTATTTATATGCTCTCAGAAACTGTTTTTTTTTTTTTTTTTTTGAAAAAAAAAAAAAATCTGTTTTTCTGTTAAATGCTTGCTGATTTTGGGCAGTCTCAAAATTTACAAGAAAATTTTCTCTAACTGTGGATAATTTTTTGCTTTCTGAAGCTATTCAAACGAGAAATCAGAAGAGCGAATATCAGAAGCAAACTCAAATTCTTCATCAAGCAGTCATGAGGTATGTGTATGACCATTCTCTGGTGTTGGTTTGACAATTTTATCGAATATCCAATGTCTAGAAAACCACCTAAACTTAAACACAGGATTCTGGTAGCATTTTCTACCACAGATTTTGTAAACCGTTGCAAAAGTTAATCTTTGGAACCAGACTCGTATACAAAACTATATATTAAATTCCTTACAAATCCATTGATTGGCATTTTCTCAGGAATAAATGAATATCAAATCATGCAAATCTTGTACAAGGATGTACCAGTTCCTGTCAAAAGAGTGATCAACCTTGTCATCCAAAAACATCAGTTGGGGTATCCACGTTTACAGTTCTGGACCATCATCAACTGGAACTAGTCTCTATTTTTTGTTGTATCATCATTCATCAAGTCATACAAAAATCAATGTATTCCAAATATAGAAATCTCTGAATTATATAATTCTTTTTCTTCAGTGATATTGCTTCACATATTACACACCCAGTAAAAACACAATATATAAAATATTAAATTGTTTTATTTTTAAATAATTCTAAAAAAATTAAAATTAAAAAAGTAAGCAAAAAATCAAATGGGTCTGATATTTAATGGGCCATAATTTCAATTATATTATGGGCCTCGCAATATGTACAAAACGCGCGGGACACTAAAACCGACCACAAAGAGACAAGTAACGGTAATCGAAAATCGAAGCAGAGAAGAAAAAAAATACAGACCAGATCTCCAAAGCTTTTCTCCAGTTGGATCTCTAGATCCGAGACCACCCCAGCTACCGTTCTCTGATAGAAATGGCAACACTTGAACCACTTGACGAACCCAAGAGCAAACAGACCAAGAACTTCAAGAGAAATCATGGGTCTACCAAGTTCTTCGTTTTCGTTGATTATCTGTTTCTCTTGATTTTTTCGCTAATTCTATGTTACATTCTTTTCAAGTTTGTCGGCTTCTGAGGTAACTCTTTCAACCGTAATTCTTCTATCGTTGTTATTATGATATTTTATTTTACTGTTTTTTTTTTTTTTTAAATAAATTTTTTTTATTGATTGATTGAATGAATGGTTGGTTATTGAATCACATTGGATCCACAATTTGCACTTGTCTTTCTGTGTTTGTGTCTCTGCGTTTTCGTTGATAAGAAAATCTTGATCTTGGCAAGAAAATTGATAGAGGTCAGAAACATTGGATTTTAATCCCTAACTACACTAAATTGAATCAATTAAAAACCCTTAAAGGACCAAAATGAAGACTTCTATTTATAGAATTTGTTTTTGGGTTTTGGATTGAAGATTTGTTGTTCAATCTTGTTATGGTGATTTGGTTGTAGGGGTTTAATGAGGTTGTTGTACAACAAATGGTAGCTCAATTGATAACTCTGCTTGGGTAGGCATCAATAGAGAATGGAATTATGAATTTAGGATCTAGATTGTTAAATGCTAATGAAGACATTGATATCGTGACACAGATTATGTGGTCCTTGACGGTATGGAAAAATGACCAAGAGAAAGCGATTCGTTTTACTCGGTTAAAGGACATTGCTTTAGGATTTTGGTTGGCTAGGCCACTAGGGTAAGCTTAAATGTGAGATATCTGTGGTTGGTTGTTATTTTTATGAGCATCATTAATGAGAAAGCCACTTCTCATCATGTCAACCTTGTAGTTTTTTTTTTTTTTTTTACTTGTGTACATGTATTGATGGTACCATTTAACCTGTTTAAGAAAAGTTGCACCCAAATTTACTTCTTCTCTTTTTTAATTATCTTTTTCGTTCCAAAAAATACTCGTGCTTTGTGGGAGGAGGACATGGAGTACATACACTTCATTCAGTTGTGTTGTTTCATCTATAGATACAAGAGATCTTGCTGTGCCCATTTCACTATGCTAATTTGAATGTTCTTGTGGAGCAAGGATGAATGGATTTTTTTTCTTTTTTCTGTTCTTTATTTTAATAAGAATCTGTTGATTTTGTAACTTTGCTTCTGACTTTCCTTGGAGAATTTAAATTTAAAATCCTGTCAAGAAGTCATTTTTGGAGAGGAGAGCAATATTTTAGAAAGTATATGATATCAACTTCTTCCGAGTCACCCTTTTTTTAGATTTTCTCTCTTTTTTGGTTACAACCTTATGAGCTAAGGTTTCTGTATATATTTGGACTCATAGGAGGCATACTGAGAATTGATGAACCCAATGCTGACTTATGTCATTTCATTTGTGTTTGGTTTTTAAAATTTATTTCTTTTTATTTCTTTCCTCATTTGTGTTTGGTTAATGTATTGTTATTTATTGGTGAATTCTCTTTTTTTTTTTGCAGGATATGGTTTAGAGACATCTAGACTTGCATGTTGAGGATTTAAGTTCTAAGGCATCTCAGGTGTTGGCTTGATTGGATTCCATTGGTGTAATTATGGATTTAGGGTATCTTTCTTGGCATTTTAGACACTTTGTTATAAAACAAAAATTTTGTTATGAATATTTCCGGATCTCTTTTGTATCAACCTGTCCTCATTATGTTGTGACCCCAAAGGTTACGTTTTCCAGATGAAATGTTATGAGATCGTGTTTTGTTACCAACTTCAATTCATAATTTTTTATCTGATCAGGGGATATCTATCATCAATTAGTAGTGGAGAAAAATGAACCAAACCTAGAGAGGAAAAACATGTAAATTTCTAGTTGCTCATATTTACGGATTTACTCTAGATCCAACACTTAATCCAACTGTTGTCAACAGAATTGACAACCAATGCCTTTCTGTGAGACCAAATGTGTGTCAATGTGTCATTTTGTTTTAGTTAAGACAAAAGTGACATTAATCATAGATTGTTTGCACATGATAGACTTTCATACGATGTAACCTTACTTGCATTATTAATATGATTGTGATGGGAAAATTCAAGGCAGATTAATGTACTTTTGATCTGCTCCCAGTTTTGTAGCGTATCGGATTCTTGTTTTTTCTTTTTTGAAGTAAAGTACTTTTCTTTTGTGCAATACTCACATCCATTTAGGTTCTGATTTCTTCTTCTGATATTATTTGCTTTAAGAAATTCGAAGATTGCTCATACTGATTGATGGCCTTCCTGATTCATACTGGCAAATTTAGTGCATGTTTAAATCTAACGATTTATGCAGTATTTTTCATCTCTCTCTCTCATTTCATTGCTGGCAATGCTAATTGCCCATGTTTTGTTCATGAAAACACTACTCTGCAACTAGAGCATACCTGCAGGTTTTGAAAAAAGATCTAGAAACCCATTTGAGTTGTAGATTTAAGAGATGCAGGTACTACAATTCTGATAAAAATACCAAATAAGGAAGACTGAAGTCATTACAATTGATTGCTCAAACACTGAAACCTAGCATTCTTATTTTTCCGAAGTATGATAAACTCAGACTTCGTTACCACGAAAGACTAGAACAAGTACACTGCCTTAATGAAAAGTTATAGAAACCTAGCATAGTTCTTTTATTGAAGAAACATCTTGACAAATTTAGGGATTTGCTGGAGCAGCACCGCCACTTCCGGGATTTGGGGTCTCAACACCAGGGTTTGGCACTAAAGTATCATCGCCGCCTGGAACATTACTTCCCCCTGTCCCTGCTCCTCCAGTGCTGCCAGTGTAGGGAGCAGTGTAGGGAGTATGTTGTGGATTCCTGAATACAGGTGGCAACATCACTCTTCCAATTCCTGGAAGGAGCACACTGTTGTCAGATATCAACCATTCAGGCTGCTTCATATCAGCATTCTTGGTGTCTTCTGCGATGCCACGTCCAGCCAATGCTTGCCTGCTAAATGCAAGCAGGATGGTCAGGATGAAAATTTGAGCAAGGAGAGATGCATTGGTTTTGTAAGCCATTGTTGTTAAAGAGGAGAAGTATTAGACAAGAGACAGGTTTCGAGATGGAGAATGTGGTAAGGAAATAGCTCATCTTATAGTACAGGTTTTTCGGGTAGTTGGGTGAACTTGTGGCGGTGAGTTAAGAGCATGCATTCCCTCTTGCAGAGGCCAATGTGCATGAAGTATTCTTGTTATTAATGACTCTCAAGTTGCAGAGGCCAATATGCATGAATTACTCTTAGTAATTTCTCAAGCTGCAGTGTGATTGGATCAACATTTTCGGTGATTTATGAGATGTATTTCCTTTTAAAGGCCATAGATACATAATCAATTGAGAGAAGAAAAGGAAAGTGTAATTACCAGTAATGTGGTGTATATTACTAGTGCAATGACAAACTGCAGAATTCTTTTTGAGATAATTTACAGCTTCCTTTTCTTGTCCTTTTTAACCAACAGATGTGACGGCTATTAAATTTTGATGATATTTTTTGGTGATTTATGTGCCTCCACGCTCTAGTGTTCTTGAAGAACAATTCTACATATCTTTTTTGGATTTAGTTGTCTTCAATTTGTTTTCTCTTGTAAGGCCAATGGGGATAGAATATTTTACAGGAAAAAGAGTTTTCTGTCAGAATAAATCGAGTCATAGTGACTTGTGTTCTTCAGGTTTCTGCCAAACTCAATTAGTTTTCTGTCAGAATCATCATAAATCACAGTATAGTATAGAAAACGTTATATTAATACAAAGAAAAGCCAAAAATATATGAACCCATCATCCAGTTCCAGTATCCACGTAAATTACACCCATTACATTTTCCTCCTCATATGGTGAAATCCTACAAGTCATTTTCAACTCAGTAACAAAGTTGAGTCTTGACAGAGTGTAAACCGATAATCCACCAACATTGCTGCGACCAGATTTCTTCCATCACTATCATTCTCCACCCAAATCCAGACTGTTACATTTAACTTTTTTTGCACAGCTAATTTACAACATTTCTGCATTCTTTTTAATATATATCTACATGGCAGGTGTAGGATTCCAGACTTTTTTTTTTCCGTACAGAATTCCGCACCTGATAATGGCTTTCGGATTATTTGGTTTGTGGGACTAAATAAACTAGTATAATTATCGAAAAATAAATCATGTAGTTATCTCAGTGCAACCAGAAAGAAAATCTTCATTGGGTGGAAGCATATTAATACAAGTATACTGATACAGATAAATTCGGTGACAAAAGCCAACCACTGAATTTTCTATTTAATACAACAGAATAAAATGCTGGAAGGCAACAGCACAAACCCTTTTTGACACGGTGCAATATCAATACGAAAGATTTTTCCTTTGCTTCAGGTTGATGAGACTGACATGCCGATATATTACATCCAGACCACAGTCCGTCCCATTTCATTTCTACAACAATCTCAAAATCTATGGGTTTGGCCTTTCCTCGGAAAATCTTGGAAGTTGTACAAGTGAGTTCACTCGTGTGACACCTTCCAAACCTGACCAGTTCTGATCTTCAGCTGCAATGGTTTCACCATTCCCTTCATCGTCAGCTGATAGTACTCTACTATATGTATCATTTTCATCTGATGATCGGACAGTGAAGTTTCTTTGCAAAGATGGCTCAGACTTCTGGCCATCATCTGATTCGTTTGCATTACCAGAGTGATTGCTCTGAAGGGTTGCAGAAGAAAAGCCTTGTTCTTCGTAATCAGATTCCGAGTCCATTTTCCCGTCTAAAAATAAACAAACTACTGCACAGTCATCCATCTTTGAAGTTGGATATTTGAGTTTCCATTCACGAGCAGCTGAGTCCACCAGAATCCTAGCAGCAGATGACCGGGTTGGAGCTGAGGATACAATCTCAACCACCTCTTCATTGCTCAAGACATCCCAAACCTGTAACAAGAACAATTTAAATGTGAGATTGTGAGGAAAAATTAAATCATCTTTACTGTCAATGTCATTTGTTTTAGAAGGGAAAAATTCATCCTTAAAATGATGCTTAGTCAACAAGACAAGAATCATTAATCATTGAAAGGGCTAATAAGTCTCCTCCTTAACAACATAGTTTAATCTTGCTAATTATGGATGCTTTATTGAATCATCCCTTGCATTTGAAATCGACTTTCGTTCCATACTAGTAGAGGGGTACAATCTGTTCAATCTACAAGGATATAAATTATGATAAACCTTCTTACCTTTTCCATTATCACAGTCACAAAATTTTGCTCAACTCTAGACCAATGAGTGAAAGAATTATGTTAAATCATGAACCAGATCTGGGCTGATCATCAAACATTTTCATGACATATTACAAAAAACAGTAGAAGAAAAACTCGATATGTCAAACTATATTCACTTCTGTGCAACAATTCAGAAAATCATCAAACCATCCCAAAATAAGCTAGGGTTATTGCCAATTACTGACTACTGCCGTGAATGGAAATCATATTATGTGCTTTTAGCTCCATGCACAAACCGTCATTCAAGCTCTTACTAGTAAAGCAAAAGACTTTTAAAATACTATATACCATGAAGGTTTTGTTGTTTTTGGCCTGAGGAAGATTTTTAAAATATTTATTGCTTGTTTCTGATGTCCATTTGAACTTTGAAGCACTAAACAAAACCGTTAACTGTGTCGCTTTAGAAAAGCTGATTATAAGTTTATAAGCTTTCTTGCTAGCAATTTGAGAGGAGGAAATAAAGAACTAGAAATTAAAAAAATCCCAATAGTCACCTTGACTAAATGAGAGCAGGCCAAAAAGGAAGGTCCAAAAACCTGTTTTATATAGCCAATAGCTGCAGTGGTGTTCTCGATTAATTTTTCTAGACAAAATTTTGATACTTCAGACATTTTCACCACTTATTTAATGGCCTTCTAGTATAGGAGAATTTTGTATATACCCACCAAATAAAAAATTACCTCAATTACAAGAATAAATTTGCAATTAGAAATGCACAGATCAATAAGCAAACAAATCAGAGGTGAAAAACTCACCCCGTCTGAGGCAAGAACAATGAACTGATCTCTCTCTGTAAGTGTCCGGTGAAAAAATTCGGGGACTGAAATCACCCCATATTCCTTCAAACAGAAATCGCCAAATGCTCGAGCCATTGCCAGCCCAGGAGCATCATCAAATGGCAACCAAACTCTGGGTACTTCAGGCTCATCTTGCAATGCAAAGACCCTACCTTTACACCGTTTAATCCTCTCAGATTCCCCTGTGGCAATTCAAATTTACATCAGTTAAATTTAGGCAGGTAAACATTTAACCATAGATCCTAAAAATTCAGGACATACTTGGCAAATCAGGCTTTAAATCAACGGACAACTGAATTGCCACCAAGGAATCATTGGTGTCCTTAGATCCCATGATTGCCCGAGAATCCCCGATATATCCCATGAAAAGATTGGACCCCTTGAAATCACAAAAATGAACATTAAACTGAGAAGAAAGGTAAATAAAATTAAGCTTACGAGTACACTTAGTGCTCCCTGCCATACCTGTTTCACCATCGTAACAGCAGTACTACCACTACAAAAGCAGTCCAAATTAGGATGGGACTTCAGCTCTTTGTCCATGGCCTTGTATGACTTCATATATGCTTCTCTCCATAAAGAAGTTAATTGATCCTCAGCCGATCCATCCTTCTCAGAATCTGTGCCATCTGATTTCTTCATATTCCCTTTGAAACATGTTCTACCTGATTCATGTTGCTTTGACTGATTCGAAAGCAAAAAAGATAGTAATTTTATTGGCAAAGCATCCCTCACTTTGCGAGCAACGAGATGGCCATGTGGACCATGGCCATCGAAGACACCACAGAAAGTCACATCTTCTGACATGAAATCCTATAACGATTCAAAGTGCAACTCAGCAATTAATCTCCAAACACAACCAAATGCCAAATTCAATGAAAGAAGAAAAAAATTGAAAATTATAATAACAATAACAATAACAACTTACTTCCCATACAATCATGGCATCCTGGTTTATTCCCTTGCGACCCTGCTGAGTGAATATGCAAGAACTTCGGCTTTTTCCATTCATGAAAACCCTATTGGGTATCGAGGGCAAATTATGCATTGTAACAACATGGTCAGAAAATGTTCTCTTACTCCTCTTCTGCCCGCAACATCCCCTTCCCAAACAAGCGGGTGAAACTGGCTCTCCATTGCTTCTGCTACTACAAGTGCTACGGCTACTAGTTGAAACACAACCCCCCATTTTCTCAGCTCTGGAAAGAAGACATCCGATGCAATAACGCGACAAAGTTCCTCCTTGCACCAGAACAGATCTCACATGAAATTCTGTAATAGAAAGATTGTAGGCATGAGAACACGATCCCCTTTACAACCTGAATATAGAAAAATTGGGGGTCTTATTAATTTCTGTCAAACATAATCCATTGGAAATTACGTCAGATCGATAAGGAAACCAGCCGAACAAAACAAGGATATTCCAACTACTTGAATTGTTTACCATAAATTGTCATAGAACCCAGAAATGGCTGGAAATAAAGAAAACTCAACAAGTCCAACAAAGTGTATATAATAATCCACCATGTGACCTTGGAATAGAATATGCTTAAAAAGCTGTCCTACTTGTTTGTCCTGAGACAGGATTCACATTGACCCAAATCGATTCTCATTTAAATAAATTGGAACAGATGAAGACAGGAAAACAGGAAAATCAAGAGCATATAAACCAAGGAAATCCAGAAACAAGAAATCTGTTATGTTTTACATACAATTAAAAGGATAACCAAGTACACACAAAACATAGCTCCACCTTCAAAACACAGAAAGTAAAAATCATGCTTGCAAGATCTTAAATGACAAACGCATCACATAAAATAAATAAATAACAAAACAAGAGTTTTTACCTTCTCTGCTCAAAGTGAAATCAGAACACAGTGTCAAAAACAAAAGGCATGATCTCACAGAATCCCAATCTAAAGTTACAGTTATCCGTCTGTTTGTCAACAAAACATTAGCAGAATATATTAAATCACAGAATTATGGATCAGATATTCTCTGCTTGAAAAAATGAAAGAGTGAGCCCAGTTAAATTCAAAATGTAAATTGAAAAGGAGACCCGGGTAACCAAAAAAAAAGGTTTAAAATTTTCTCAGGTACCAAACAGAGAATAAGACTCGTAAATTCCCTGCTCATAGAAGAGAGAAATAGAATGAAAGAAAGAAGAAAAATGTGTTCAATTCAAAGCTTGATTTCCCACTGGAAAGACAACTACAAGAAGAGAAAAATGCAAAAACGGAAAGCAGAAAAAGGACGAAATAAAGGTCTGATTTTGTCAAGAACAAAATCAAATACAACACCAAAGTAGAGAGCAAGAGATCAAGTAAACATTACGTAATTAATCATAAACAAATCCACAGAACAATAAAAAAATAAAAAATAAAACAAATAAAACAAACAAACAAAACAAATGCTAAATACCAGAAACCAGAACCCAGACCTTGAAAAACTTTAGCTTGTCGAGTCAACTAAGACCACCGCTAGTTGGAGTAGTTTTGATTTTAAAAATCTTCACTTTTAGTAAATGAAACAGCAAAAAGGCATGTAAAACAGAGCTTTGCTTTTGTTTTTGTTCTTAGTTT
The DNA here is from genome assembly GCA_008009225.1 of Acer yangbiense. Taxonomy (NCBI): domain Eukaryota; kingdom Viridiplantae; phylum Streptophyta; class Magnoliopsida; order Sapindales; family Sapindaceae; genus Acer; species Acer yangbiense. The sequence goes on along the minus strand of CM017769.1, from coordinate 39,806,719 downwards.
TACTTTTTTGTTCTACTTTTTACTTCAAAATCTCTCAGCACCCACCCAGATACAGAACAAAGACAAAGCAAGTTTCTACATGTATCATACACCAGCAAAAACTACACCCAGAAAATATATATATGTATATATATATATATATACAAGAAGATCATAAGAAGTTGAAAACAAAACAAAATGCAGTAAATGGTACCTTGCGAGCTTGTTGTTTGGGTAAATTTCAACGGTTTTGGGATCGGATGAGCGAAATCAGAGTGAAGGAGGAGATGGGTGCATTAATTGCAAAAGCAGAGGAGAAAGTATGACTATAGAGTAGAGACTATATTTTTTTTTTGATGGAGAGTAGAGACTATATACTTTAGATAGATGGAATGAGAGAGAGAGAGAGAGAGAGAGAGGCAGAGAGGAGTGAGCAAAGCAGAAAGTAGAGAGAGTGGGAGAGTAGAGTCTGAGTGAGATTTGTCCGGCGTTACTGTGCAGAACTGCAGAGTGCAGACCCGGCCGTAATGATGATAGAAATCAATTGACTCGCTTGCAACAACAACTCTCCTGCTTATAGCGCGTCTACTTTTTTACATTTTCGCCTTAAAAAAAATTTAAGTTTTAAAATCAAATTCAAACTCACAATTTGATTAATTTGGGTGTGAGGTATCGAGGAGGATCAAGTTGCGGAAGAATTGCATTAATCAAGATGTTGACAAAAACTTGGTTTATGTAATTTCTTTAATCATCTATGATTAAGGTAATTGCTTGATTTATGGAATTTGATGATAAAGGTATATTTTTAGGATTTAAATTATGAATTTTATTTACTTTTTCTACTCTTACATAAGGGAGCTTTATAGCCATTTGATGGCAAACTATAATCGATGAATAAAACGTAATTATTATTATTATTTTTGACAATATCTATTAATTCGGGATCATCTACTAGTTGAGCTACGTTTCCTGTTGGCAAATAAAACGTAATTATATAAATAAATAAAAATTGTTTTTTTTTTTATATATTATAGTGAATCAACGATTTTAGCAATGTGTTTCTAATTCTGGGTATTTCTAGAATCAACAGGGCTTGATCACCCATCACGTTGCATCATATATCAAGAGTAAATGTGTAAACAAGACTACCCGATTGTGTATATGATTTTATTTTGTAGTTTTCGTTTCGTTCATTATCATTTTTTATTTATTTAATATGGTAAAATATTAAAACCTTGTTCTGAAATTGTGTAGATACATGAAAATAAATTTTTTGGATTGTGAATTATCTAGAACTCGTATACATTAAAGTCCAAAAATACATGTCCTGTATATATTAACTCATAATTGTCTAAAAAACCATAATAAATGTGGGGGACACCGTCATGGTTATAGTGTTTGATCTCTTGTAGGTTACAGTATATAGTTGTTCAAGCAAAAACAAAAATATTAGGGGTGTGCAACAGATCGGGATCCGTTGGATTTAACATGATCTAATATTCAATTTGATTAGATATAATTGTAAAATGTTTAAATCAAACCCAATACAATCTAATAGATCAGATTGTTAATTAAATTATCTAATCTAATATAATTATGTTCTTAAATACAATTATACAATCCAATAGATTTAATCGAATTCAATTAATCATATTGGATTAGAACTTGTCCATCCTTATAAAAAAAACTAAGGTGAAATTAAAAGTTGTATGTGTTTTCTTATGTTAACACGCACGCGCCGGTGAAAGAAGAAGGTATAGAAAAAGCATACAAAAGTGACAGAAAAAACATAGTGCCCACGTGACGTGGCGCTTGGTAGCCAATTTAATGTTAAATTAGACCGTGAACATATTTACAACTCAGTCAACTCTAGCTAGCCTTGCATTTGCTTCTTTTTTCTCTCTCTCTCTCTCTTTCTCGGTTTCTCTCTTCTTTTTAACTTTTTAAATTTTTTTTCTTTCTTTCTTTATTATTTGAAATTATTTATGTAAATATGTTGGAGTTGGAGAGGGAAAAGTTGATGGGCCATAAATGGGCTTTTGCAAAAGATAGCAACTACCTTACCTATCTATGATCTATCTATCTATCTATGTATCCTGACCCCAGCCACCAACATGACAGTATTGTCACAATCATTCTTCCCCATGCACAATCTTCTTTTTTCTATCCATTTCATCATATCTTTTTTTTATATTATTATTATTTTTCAATGGACAAGTTTTTTTTATTTTCTATTATTTATATCGAAAACCATCAAATCCAATCCGGTATCTGTTTTAAACAAATCCATTGGAGGAATAAGATTGGATTAGATTGAATGAATTAATCATCATATTAATTTAGAGTGAGTGACGAAACTAATTGTACTTTTAAAACTACTGTTTAACTCAAAAGTGGTATAAACATGTTTAGAAATTTTATTTTAAAAATGTTAAAATTAATTATAATGATTAAAATATGTATGATTTTAGAACCTCATTTTTTTTTTTACATTAATTATATATATTAAATCAATATTTAAATTAGAAAAAATATTCTATAAAAACGATAAAATGATTTTTAAAATATTTTATAAATCAAATCAATATTTAATTAGAATATTTAATTTTAAGATGAAATAAGGTATATAAATTATTTTAATTTGATTTTATAAGAATAATAATGATATTTTAAAATATTCATTAAATGCTGAAATAGATTATTTAATAATCACTTACAAAACTTCAACTACGCATTTTACTTCCATTTCACTTTCGTTATCTTACCCAAAATCATATGGCCACTAATTAAAATTATATATATAGAAAATAGCACTTTTTAACCAAAAAAATTAAGAGGTTTCTATTTTTACCTGGAATTAGTGTTTTCAGTGTTTTTACTAAACTTTCAACTGAAGAGATAAATTTACCTATGCACCAGATTAAGCACATTGAAATTAAACACACTGAGAATTAAATACACAGATTAAACACGTTAAGAATTAAACTGGTGGTGTGTTTAATTGATAAAAATGATGTGTTTATCTGAAGAAAATCGATGTGTTTAATTGAAGAAGACTGGATGTGTTTAATTAAAAAGGACCGGTGTGTTTAATTGAGAAATCATTAAGGGTATTTTTGTCTCATCAGTGGAAAGTTTAGTAAAAACAATCAAAACACTAATACTGGGTAAAAATAAAAACTCCACTAATTATGTGGTTGGTTTCAATTTTAGCCCATATATATATATATATATATATATATATAAGTGAGGTATACTTTATTTTAATTTTGATAAGGACCATGGTGAAATCAAATCTATTTTTATGAATTTTGATCTGGACTTTTTTGTGGATGATAAGTTCATTGAAATCTACCTATAAATAAAATTTGAGAATTTTTCAAGTACTATAACTAATTTTTTGAATTTTCCTATATTTATTTCATTTTTCCGATGCCTTTATATTTAACAAAATCAAGATAAATAGTTCTGGTACTTGAAAAATTCTCAAATTTTGTTCATAGGTAGATTTCATTAAACTTATCATCCACAAAAAGAAATTCAAATTAAAATTCATAAAAATAGATGAGATTTTATCAAGATCCTTACCAAAATTAAAATAAGGTATACCTCATTTGATAACACTATCGAACTATAAATGTTGTTCAAGTAAAGAAAGGCCAAAACTAAATGCAATCACCTCTTTATAGTAAAGGAAAGTATCACTAATTTGAATTAGAGAGCGAGCTGCAGGTTGGGGATTTATTGCATGACGCGCACGCGCGCACACACACACACACACATATATATATATATATATATAGTCTCGTTCTTATACGGACGTCTTAATATAACTTCACGAGGATATTGAATGTGAGCCACTAATTTTGACAAGTGCATACATACTTAAGTCAAAGCATGTAAAACCAGTGGCTCATATTCAATATCCTTATGAAGTTATATCAGAACGTCCTCATTTAAAATTTTATATATATATATAGTTTTTCTCTCATTATGATGAACTGATTTTATTTATATCAGTTTCACAACTATCAATCATTAGATTCACAAAATACTTCTCTAATCAAAACCGTTCTGACTTTATAATTTCAAGACATTCAACCACGGTCATACATTCATAATGGGCCCACAATCCCACATTAACAAATACCCACACCCAAAATGAATGTGTGGCTGTGGTTGGATGTCATAATTAACTTATAATTTCAGGATGTTCTTACTAAAGAACCACCCTAGATTCACATACTTCAGCTTAGTCAAAGTCTTTTTAAACTTAATTAATGATTCACAAGTCTCGTCATAATCTTAAAAGTTCAGTTCAGTTATGAGGAGAGAAAAAAAAAAAAAAAAAAAAACACACACACACACATATATATATATATATAAAATTTCAAATCAGTGCATCCTGATATAACTTCACGATGATATTGAATATAAACCACTAGTTTTACATGCTTTGACTCAAGTGTGTATGCACTTGTCAAAACTTCTCCATAATGAGTTGCTCACATTCAATATGATCTCGATAAAATTATATCAGGACGTCCTGACTAGATCGAGACTGTATATATATATATATATATATATACAATTGTTCTATTATCAGTTCCTTACATGTGTGCCATTGGATTTAAATACTTTGACTTGGCTGCATACACTTGTCAAATAACATCTTTTAAATCCAATGGCTCACATACAATGAACTGATATATTTTATATCAATTCAAATTGATAATAGAAAGACTATATATATAATATTATTGAATATGAGTTGCATACTTGCATGTGATCACGCCATAACAAGAGTATAATACTAAATTTTAATATGAATGCATATAATCAAATATGAATTGATGTGATCGTTTCAAAAAATCACGATCACAATAGTTGCACCAGTTTTTCGGTGCACTAAAAGTATAAAAGGGGACCTCTATATCTACATATATGTCAGTGCACACGTATGTGTATATGCTGTTCGATACATTTTTGTCACAAGGCATCCGTTCCTATCATTACAACTGTTGTTGGAGATTGAAAACCTACTATAAACCTAACCTTTTTAATTTGTCAACTTGCATTGCATATTTGCATAGCTTCGTAGCCACACAGATTGGTCCTGATTTTTAATGTAATATCTCATCTTTCAAATCTGACTATATAATGTGTTGCTAATGGTAGGAAATGAGAGTGATATAGTTGCCTTGTGTTTATCATATCCGGTCAACTCAGATATTGCGTTCAACATCTCTGAAGACATGTTCTGGATGGAAGAATTTCCTATTTATATTTGCCGAGTCATTGACTCTAAAAAGCCTGTTTAGGCTCTCTGTTTGCTCTGTTTCATAAAATAAAAAAAAAATAAAATAAATAAAAACTCAAAAGACAAGAGCTTTTAAAGAACAGCTCAAAAGTTGGAAAATTAGGTTTAAAAATCATTTGCAAACTGAATTTGATTCTTTACAATTAGTTTTAAAACAGGTTAATTGGCACTGATACCACCTAAACTCTTCCAAAATATCCACTATACCCCTTATATATATTTTTTTCATCACTAAACCCATTGAACTCTCACAAATTGACAAATGCCGACTGTAGATGCCCCCTCACAAGGGGCAATAAACCCAAGTATTTATCAAAAAATGAGAGTTCAAGAGGTTTAGTGGCGAAAAAAAAAGTACAGGGTGTATAGTGCATATTTTGGAAGAGTTTAGGGTGAATTAGTGCCAATTAACCTTAAAAATAAACGAAATAGAAATTCAAATACTTGTCTTTATAATTTTAAGAAATAAGTTTTAAAAAATTATTAGAAATATATGTTGCTTAATTATCAAATTAAAAACCAAATTTTGGATTAAAATGGACCAAATTAATATGCATACACACACATTCTATATATTAAAACTTAAAATGAATTTTCTATTTTTTTTTCATTGTTATTAGTAAGTTGTAACCCAAAATAAAAAATTGAGCAAATTGCAGCCAACTTTTCTGAGGTATGGCCTTTGACAACCAAAGACAACTTTATCATTAATTGATAAGGACCTACCATACCGTTAGTCAAAGCTAGTCGAGTTTAACTGTTGACCGGATTTTGCTGCTACAAATACCTAAATGCCCATGAATAAAAAAATAATAATCTGATTTTAAAAATATATAAATATATGAAAACAAATTTGGATTTCCACTATAAAAAAAAAATGTAAATTACAAATTATTTTTTTTATAAAAAAAGACCTGGAGATATAGGTTGTATCTCTATATTTTTCTTCAAATTCTCAATTCTAAAAAATTAATAATCTGAATCATCAAAATTCAATCCAACAACATTTTCTTCAGATAATTTTTCCTTCTTCCATGTGGATTCCCGAATTTTTCTTCATATTCAAGTTTTTTAGATTTTTCAAAACTAAAAAATAAATAAATAAATAAATAAATAAATAAATCTAGCTCATCTAAATCAAATCTAATAACATTTTCTTCTTCCATTGATGTATTTCCAGATTTTTCTTCAAATTCAAGTTTTTTAGATTTTTCAAAAATAAAAAATAAAAATGTGGCCAAAATAAATGGTGAATATTTAAAGCTTTTAAATCTATTTTTTTAATAAATAAAAAGGCTTGAAAGGATGAAAATATATTTATCTTTGTTAAGTTTGACTAACTTTTACTAATAGCATGGGAGGTCATTGTCGATTAAGTAAAAAGTTGTTTCTGATTGTTAAATACCAAACCCCAGGGAGGTTAGCTGCAATTTGCTCTAAAAGATTTTAAAAGAATTGAATTTTGAAAGATTGGTAATTAATTATTTCCACAACAATCGAGTAAAGTGGAAAAACAGTCATGTTGATATCCATCATCAACTTTTGATGGTGTTCTTTTTCTTTTAGCTTTTTAAATTTTTTATTATTATTATAATTATGAAAATGAAGACAAGGAATTGTTATTCTCTCACTCTCTTTTTCTCAGGTTTGATTGGTGACCGGAAGAAAGAATTTAACATCTTTTCTACAACCTTTTTTTCTTGGCTGTTTTTTACACTAATGCTCTCTATCTTCATTACAAATAGTCTTAAAATGTAGGCCCTTTCTTTCTTTACTATGTTGCTTTTTAGTTTTTATATTTGATGGAACTTCTATCATATACTCGTAGTGCTTCTTTTTATTATGTTTATCATCATATATTTTTACTTTTATTCTTTCTAATAAAAGAAATGGGTAAAATTCTAAATGTAAAACTAATTATAAGATAAAAATACACACACATATATATATATATATATAATATTGATTTAATATACATATAAGTTTTATCCGAATACAATTGTTATGTGCAATTTGCAAGTGATTATCGTATGTAATTGAAATTTATCGATTTTAACAAAGACAACGATGAAAATTATTGGTTAACAAAATGACAATAACAAAAAAAACACAAATTACTTCTAGATTTTGGCCGGCTTAGCATAATATTTTCCTTGAAAAAATCTTTTAAAATATATAAAGAATGTGATGATGTTGAAATGATGTGTTCTTCGGGTTGGATATTCTTTTAGTTTTTACTGATATATCTCCTAGGAAGTGTAAAGAAGAGAATAATATTGACTGCTATATATATATATATATATATCGTCAAAAAATAATTATAAAAAATCGTACAATCCCCCCCCCCCCCCCCCCCCCCCCCCTCTCTTTATTTTCTTTTTTTCTTTTTTTTTTTAAATGAAAGAGTACAAAATAACATGATTAAATGGTATGGATTGATTAATAAACTACAAACTTAGTTTCTTTTTGAAATTATTAACTGTTCTTTTGTCGTCCAATAATTTAATAAATGAATTAACAGCATATATTGGTAGGGGTTATTTATTAAATATTATAGAATATTTGAAAGTTGAAAATGTTTTTGATTGGGCCAATCCAATGGGCCCTGCTTCTAAATCTTGTCCATCTATTTTCAAAGTGAAGTTTGATTGAAACTTGCATGAATAATATAGGTAAGTAGGTAACACAGAATATATAGATTTATTAGCAGTCAGAGAGGAAAAATGCATGAAGTAATGCAGCTTTTCAGGATGGTTTTGGTTTATTAGTGTTATTTTTTATTATTTATTTTTTTGTTGTCATTGGCTTCTAGAGATATTCATGTGTGAGATGTCACTGATTGTACATGGGTTTGAACTTAGGTGTGAAAGTTGATTTTTTTGTTCTAGTATTACAATAAATTCTAACACTCAATGGTCGGGTCAGGGGTCTACCGAGATCAAACAATATATATATATATGGCCTAGGAATCTACTCTCATAACACTGAAGAGAAAACTCTTCATATATGCTTATAATCGTACATTGTGAGACTTGGGAAAAAGAAGAAAAAAAAAACCTGAAGCCTTCAAAAATACTTCAAATACAATTTGAGAGAATGCCTAATGAAAAGGACATCAAAGCTTTGAAGAAAGCCCATCCAGTGAAGTTCAATAATTTGGCCCAAACAAGTGAAGAAAATTATTTGATTGCACCCATCAATGATCCTTTGGGCCCAAATTGAGCATAATACAATACAATATGAGATGAGAATACTCTCATAATCTCATTAACATGCCACATTGCCACGCCAGAAATTTGAATTATATACATGTAACTAAAAATGCAATCAATGTATTCTAATATCTATCGTTGTGACTTGTGATGATTTCGATAAAATTACTATACATTCCATGATCGAAACAATGAGATCTTGTCGAGATGAGGTTAATCCAACGGTATATTCCTATTCCTATTGACTCTTCTCAAAATCCCGAATTAATCGTAAATTGTAATAGTTAAATGAAAAACCTAAAGTGAGGAAGTAGGGGAGATCTGAATGTAAGATATGATTGGATGTTTTCTCATCCATACAACTAGATAAAAGATAAGGTGATAAGTACACGTGGCACAAACCCAGTTCATCTCTCCTTACTAAAATCACATTTTTGCCTCCTTGACACTCTTCTCTCAGTCTCTCTCCACCCAAAACCAAACCATGGCCTCACCTACACTCCTCACTCCAACCTCCAAGCCCACACCTCTCCCCTTCATCAAGCCCAGGCCCACCACCGTCGCCGCCGCCGCTTCCTCCACTCCTCCGCCACCATCACCCCCACAACAGCCCCTACGCCGCCGTTTCTTGACCACCAGCATTCTATCTCCTCTGTTTTTGTCTCCTCTGGCTCTGCAGACCCCGGTAGCATTTGCTGACGATGATCAGGAATACGTGAAAGACACCGAAGTGGTGATAAGCAAAGTCAGAACAACCATCACCATGGACAAGACTGACCCCAATGTGGCGTCTGCGGTGGCGGAATTGAGAGACGCGTCAAACTCTTGGGTGGCTAAGTATAGAAGAGAGAAAGCATTGCTTGGAAGAGCTTCGTTTCGAGATATGTACTCTGCATTGAATGCTGTTTCTGGGCATTATATCAGTTTTGGACCCACTGCTCCGATTCCGGCGAAGAGAAAGGCCAGGATTCTTGAAGAAATGGAAACTGCAGAGAAGGCTCTTTTGAGGGGTAGATAAATGCACGGATTATTTTTTTTTTATAGATATCTATAGTTTTTTGTGACTTTGAATTTTAAATATTTGAATAGTATTTTTGTTAATTTGAGATTATTATAAATTGAGGTTTAGATTGTGAATGATGAACAATCTCCATTTTAATGGTCGGTTTTTTTTTTTCGTATTTAATTTATAATTATTTTGATTAACTTGTTGATTAAAGTGTAATGCTGATTGCTGAAGCCTGAAATCTGAAGCTAATTAAGTTATTTTCTCAATAAAATAGAATTTTGAAATTTGATTGTCGATGATCTTGATACAGACCCAAATATCTGTAATGAAAATTTTGTATAAAATATAAAATATAAAATAAAAGACAGGATAGATAGGTTAATTCGAGGAAATCTTAAACCTCCAAAATATTGGTGTTTCGAGGAACCAATAACCTCCCAATTACAACACAAATGTGCAGACAATAATTCTCTAGATTTTCTCATTAAACGTACAACTGACAATATATATAGAAAAAGATACAATTAACTGCTAACTACAAATTAGTAACAACTTATCCACTAACTTAAAACTAGAGAGTCACTACTCACGTAATAACCCACCATCCACTAACTGCTAATGCTAATGGTGGTTAATGACTATATAAATAAAAATAAATAAATTATAATCTAGTTAACAACTAAATATGTAAATTAATTTAAATATAAGAATAGGATAGTAACAGACCAATACTCTTAAGTCTTATCTACTCATTTGTTCCATAGCAGGACAATTATGTTCATGTATTCAACAGTCCTTTGATGGTTTTTTTGGGTGGGATACGACCACGTAACATTATAACGTCGCCCTACAACATTACAGAGTCGAGAAACAAAAAACAATCGGGGTGAGCATGAAAAAACTTACGCGAATTCCGCACCTGATAATTGTTACAAGTATAACAATTAACAAGTTACAATGATACGATGAAGTAAAATATAATGGGGTGAACTTAGGCTTAGTTCTGCATTGTTGTGCTGGGGGGAGAGGAGGTGGGAATGCTTTTGGTTCTACTGTGGGGAGAATTGCTTTGTATTTACTCTGAGAAGAATCAACTGAGTGTTTGGTAAATTGATTTTTAAAAGTGCGGTGAGAACCAAAAGCAATTTCAATGTATTTGGTAAACTGTAAGTAAAAAATGTTTGATTGTGCAAAATTACTAGAAAGGACATAAATGAATATTGAAAAGATGTTTTGAAAATAAATAATTTGTTTTATTTTTGTGTGACCATAAACATGCTATAAAATAAATAAATAATTTATTTTATTTTTGTATGACCATAACACATTATTACTTCTTCTTCTTCTTTATCAATTGCCATATATATTGTTTACATATCAATAATCTATTGCCTTTTCATTACTGCTTCCTGTGAAGCAGATTTCCAAAGCTAAAAAAAATAGCTTCTCAAAACTGCTATTGGGAAAGCAAAAAGTGACTAAAAGTACTTCCCTAGAATTTTACCAAACACCCTAGGCCCAGTTCGGAATCACTTTTGACTCCAAAAGCAGTTCAGGAAGCATTTCCAAATTGTGCCTTAATAACTATCTAATGTGTACAACATAGATCAGATAGGCCTTTTTAAAGCCCAAATAGCTTTACAGTCTACTATAGTGCTTCATGGCCCAATTCTACGAGGACAAATATGAAATGTGTATGTTTTTTTTTTTTTTTTTTTTTTTTTTCAGTAATATGAAATATGTATTGTCAATACTTTGAATTCGAAATGAGAAATCAGTATAGTAGGTGGTTGCTGAGCCATTATATTTTTTTTTGGTCATTTACGCAATTCAGATTGTCAAATTGAAGAGACAGAGTTGTGGCTTACACAAAATTCACTTCCTGCATTTGTTTTAATTCCTTGATGTAGATAATGAAGACAGATAAGGTGATACGGATAGCCATAAGAAAAGTAGAAACCCGTAAGATTTGTGGTTATGTTCGTTTGTTATCGGATAAGAATTGAAGTACGTGGTTGTTTTCTTCCAAGTTCCAAGTCTTCCTGACAGGAATTGTTGAAGGAAAATTTCAGAGCTTTCAGGCTTGGCTTATTCTCTCTTAACAAGTTAACAGATATATGGGATAAGTAGATAACTCTCTGTTGACCAGCCAGCTTTGATCGAGCAGCAAGACTTGGATTCACTTGATCCATCCACAATAGTCAATACGTGATCATCATGACTTCCTACCCAATTTTGGATGTAATTTTAATCGGAGGCGGCTCAACGGATTTTGAGACGGAGAAAAAAAATAGACCTCAATTTTTATATATAATAAAATTAAAATTAAAAAATTAATGATAGAACCTGATTAGAAATATCTAACTAGATTTGGAAGATTGCAAATAAAATTTTTCTTCTTGTAGTATAATATCTTAAGTAATAAGATAAAAAATAACAATTAGTAAGTAGTAATCATATTAAAATTAACCACTTGATTTATCATGTAATTAGAAAAAATTAAAACTAAAATTAAATTCTTAAATTTGAATTTATATTCTTTTTAAATGTTTGAATTTCTTTTTAGAGATAATATAAATAATAGATTTAAGGAAAATTGTAGAGATGTAAGTGATGTAACCCTTAAGCTTTAAGAGATGAAAAAAAAAAAAAGTAGCTTGTAAACTTTAAGAGATAAACAAATTATAGCAAAAAAAGAGTTGTAGACTTGTAGTTGTACTTGAATAGTTGCAGATAAATGAGAATAATTTTATTTTTTTATAGATAATTTTTAAACAGTAAAATATTTACGGTGAGAAGTTTAAGTTTTATTAATTATAATGATGCTTGAAAAGTAGACACTCAATAATCATTTGTTAAATATATAATTATTAATATTATTAATATATTCCCATTTTTTTAGGTACATTTCCCTATAACTAAGCAATAATAAAATATATATATATATATAAATAATCCTTCAATATTTTTTTATCAGTAACTTTTTTTTTTTATAACAATATCTTTAAAATTTATAAATAAACGAGGCTCCTAATTTTTTACCTTTTTTTTAAGGCCCTAAGCACATACCTTGTTTGCTTATGCCTTTAGCAGGCACTGATTTTAATTTACTTCTACGGTATTCGGAGGTCGAAGCTAGCTTCACAAATTTGGAGGATCAGTTTGAAAATTTGATAAAATTTGATAAGAATAAATAAATAAATATGGAACAGGGTAGGGTAAAATTTAAATAAACATTTAAAAATACTTTATTAAAGTATCACCTTCTAGTCTTCTACCCATTGGTTAGATTCACACGGTTTTAGAATTCGTAACAAAGTCTCAAAAGATAAATAAATGAATAAATGCTTATTTTTTTTTGCTTAAATTAAGCCAATGACAGACTCTAATTGTAATTAACCTCTTCCGTAATTTTGTGTAGATATGTTTGTTATGTTGACTTTTAAACTTAAAGCTAAACCAATGTCTTCCCTTTAATTGCGTAAAGAAAGGGACATTCTTCTGTAATTCACGGACTCAATTGACCGGAAGTCTACTATTGGATTTTGAGGGACTTGAAGAAAAGTTTATTGGTCATGTCATGCTTGGAAATTTTTTATATATCCACATACATTAACGGTTTCGTGAACAATATTTTTATCACTTTACACTATAATTAAGCCACATATTATGGTTACTCTTTTTGGTGAAAGATTCTTTTTTATTTATTTTTTTATTTCAAGGTTTGGTGAAAGATTCTTGATGCAATTTTTTTTTTAACAAAACCAAGGTTTTATTAAAAAGTCAAAGTAATTTTACCCTTTTTAAAAAATATTATAAACAATTTAACCGTTTAATTTAAAGGTATTGAACAAATAATAAAATGATGTGATGTATAATATAACTAAGGAGAAATCAGAATGGTGTTTTTTTTTTTTTTTTTTTTTTTTTTTGGTTAACAGCACCAGTGCCCCATGAACTCTTAGCGAATTTGCAAGTTGCCCTCTAACATTTTTTTCCGGATAATTTACCCCATGAACTCTCTTTAATTGGCAAAACATGAAACGCTTGTTTGAGGCCTCAAACAAGCGTCAAACAAGTGTTTCATGTTTTGCTAATTAAAGAGAGTTCAGGGGTAAATTTGCAACTTGCAAATTCGCTAAGAGTTCATGGGTCACTAGTGATGTTAACCCTTTTTTTTTTTAAGATGGGTTGGCCTATTTAAGTTTAATGGTTTTATTTATTTATTTATTTATTTATTTTATTTTTTAATTTATGATGAGTTATGTACTACTACATCTGTAATTGTTGGGGGATGCGATTTGAATCCGCGATCTCATAATGTAGGTATAAGATATACTCATGTACAATCTTATCTCATCTATTTGGGAAAAAACCTTTGGTAATTATAACTATTTATAAAAGTTCTATTTAAATAAACGATGTTAACCTCTCAAACATACACTATGAGATTATTGATTCGAGTCATATATATCTTCTCTCTTAAATTTTAAATTATCGTAATATTTTAAAAAATAAAAAATATGCGATGTTAAATATAACCTAACTCCTGCATCAATTCGCCTGTTTTGGTGGGTATTTTTGTTTTTGTTTATTTTAGTCCAAAGCGTTTATCTTTCGACTAATTAAATAATCATCAACAAAGTAATGATTTTAACATGTTGCATTGAATCAGAATTGAGAAGACATATCCTATCAAGTATCAAGTGAACCCAAAACAACAAAATCTACCTATATTGTAATTTACTAGAGGCAACTTTTTCTACAGCAGACTGTTACTAGTCTACTACTATCTATGTGCCACATACTGCCCATTAAATATTCTGACTTTGCCATAGAAAGTCAAAATCAAATCTGTACGACCCCAGTATCCCACGATGAATCTGACCATTGAACAGGTTTTGATTTTGATAAAAAATTCATATCACCAAATGACGATTGGGATTTAGGAAGTCCACTCTACATATATGCTTTAATCGATAAAGAAATTTGAGTTCTAAAACTAGTAGTTGGGGAATGGGGATGTAGGAAACTCCAATTATTATTTCATGTGTGTGTTGTGTCATGCATGCATGTCACATGTGTAATTGTATCTAGTTGGGAGCCAACCCCCAAACCTATTATATATGTGCTGGGGTTCAAAAATTTAATAGCCCCATTTGGGGCGTTTTTTGTAAGACAATCACCAGATTACTAATTTAAGTTTAAAAGACACCTATTTAGGTAATCAGACAAAAATACTCTTTTTGTCATTTTGTGCTTTTTGAAAAGTTGAGAGAAAACCTTTCTTTTAAAACGTTTGTAACAGATATAGATATACTGACTTTTAAAACATTTTCCGAGCCTTTTCCGAGACTTTTAAAATGTTTTCCGTGAGTTTGTAACACAAATTCAAGCTTTTTTAAATCTTGAATCTCTGAGACTTTTAAAACGTTAATCGAGCCTTTTATAACTTTTTCTGAGCCTTTTCCATGACTTTTAAAACGTGTTCCGTGACTTTTAAAACGTGTTCCGTGACTTTTTCTGTGACTTTTAAAATGTGTTCCGTGACTTTTTCCGTGACTTTTCCGTGACTTTTCATATGCTCTCCGAGACTTTTCAAACGTTTTCTGTGACTTTTCATATGCTCTCCGAGATTTTGTAAATAGTCTCCAAGCCTTTTAACTATGGCTCCGAGACTTTGTAAATAGTCTCCGAGCTCGACCCCCGAATGCGTATGCGTAGCGCCATTAAACTAATTATCCAATGATGTTCAACCTCCATTGGAGGTCTGTTAAAAAGACATCTATGAAGAAGATGAAAGAATTTAAAAAAAAAAAAAAAAAAAAAACTTCAAAGTAAGAGAATGTGTGTAAAATAAGGGCATTATTGTCCGTTCACCATAATAGGTGTCTTTTAAACTTAAGTTATTAAAGTGGTGACTTTCTTACAAAACCACTTTAAAAATGTGATATTTTCCACCATTTCCACATATGTGCTGCCCCAATATAATTTAAAGAAAATGTCAAATATGATATCTACTATTATAATCAGATAAATCTATTTTAATAAAGAGAAAACTCCTTTAATATACTTGTAAAATGCTTAACTGAATGATAGTATTTTCTCTTTAAAAAAAATAGTCTTAATATATTTTTATACATTTTGTACTGGTAACGGTATATGTACAATCTAGATATTTAGTCTTATAAGTTATAGCAGGAGAAATATACTCTCACAATATGGGGAGAAAATTACTCTCTATACATACTTGTAAAACACACAAGTAAATAGTAGTCTTCTCAATATAATTTGGAAATTAACAAATCTAACCATCCAAATTATGTAAAAATTCTTTATAACCTTGTTTCATATTTGAACCGTTTATAACCATCTTTCAATAATCTATTTCAATCCCTAACCAAAATTACAGAAATACCCCAGCCACTTAATTTTTTTTTCTTCTCTAATTTCCTTCCTTTCTTCTTCTTCTCTCCTTCCCTTCTTTCTCTACGTCTTCAATTATCTAACTTGCACAAAGATGTGAATATAATTTTTATCAAAAATTAAATCACATGAAAACACTAATTTCGTTCATAAAACACTGATCAAAACTTTATAAATTGGGTTCTTGGATTGGAGTAAAATATTTGAGTGAAGTTGTTGGAGAAAAGTTTTTGAAAAAAAAAAAAAAAAAAAAAAAAACCTCTAATTGGATCTCAAAGTTGGTAATGTGTATAAACATCTTTCATTTATCATTATTTAAGTTCAAAACAATTAATTTAACCTGGGTTATGTGTTCTTACATGACTCTTTTTGAGTTTTGGGAATATCAATTGAATTTTCTTAATTTGCGAAATTCCATAATGTTTCATGAAATGTGAAACCTTGTTCTTGGCAAAAACGTGAAAACCATGATCAATTGGCAAAAAAAACTTGAGACCTTGAAAAAAGTGGAAATTAATTGGTTTTATTATAATATTAGTGATATAAAATTATATCCAGCAATTGAAAGTACGTAGCTTTGTTGGTTAAGCTTTCAAAGCTCTTTTAATTGGTTAATTTGGATCTTCTGTTGATCTGATTGACTTATATAGATTTGGTAACATATGTAATAAATGTCTGGTATTTATTTATTTATTTATTTTACTTCAATTATATTTAAATGTATAATATTATCTTCAAGTGTTTTAGATTTGAAAAAAGATCAGGACATTAACAAAGTTTCACGTTTTTTTTTTTTTTTTTTTATAAATATTCAAGCATGGTTTCACGAAAAATGTAAAAGAGGAAAACGTGAAACGTTGTTAAGTTAGGGTTTTACTTTATTTTCTTTTTATCTCCAAACCGCAGCACCGCCGAGATGGGTCAATTCGTGCCTGGGTATAGTGGTCCCGACGGCTCCTTCAACGGTTGGCACACACCCATGCAGTGGCGTCTACGTCGAAGGCACTGCTGATGTGAGATGAGAGAGAGCCGAGAGAGAAGATAAGAGAAAAAAAGAGGGGAGGACTACATATTGATCATTTAAAAAAAAACGATTTCTATTCACGTGATCTTAAGAAACTTTCAAATCAAGATCACTTAATAAGTAATGCGGTTAAACTCAATAAAGATCATTTTTTAAAATAAATAAAAAGTGATCTCTATTTAAAACATTTTACTATTTTAGTAAAAAAAAATTATAATTTACTATTTTATAATTCAATTCCTATTCATTGCAAACAAGATGTACCATTGATTCCTTCCAACAACAAAAAAACATTATCATTCATTTTTTTTTAAATCATAACACAAAAGACATTATTTTCCAACAATTTTTTCATCCAAATTCAATATATATATATATAATATCCATAATACATCTTAAAACAAATATACAAAAAACATCTTATAATCAATAATCAACTTACAAAGTCACTTTTACAAGATTTATCAACGATCAAAGTTCAACAATATAATGTTGGGCAATTACTAATTAGGTCCTGAACTTTTTTTTTTTTTTTTTTAATTTCAAGTTGTTTGCGACTTTTACAAAAGTGACCAAATTGGTCCTTACATTTTTCTCAAGTGTCAAATTAGTCACTCTAACAAAGTTCCATCAGTCAACTTTAACGTGTAGGGGTACAATTGTACTTTACTCCTAAACAATATAATAAAGACACATGCACAATTTTTTTTTAATACATGTATATTTTATTTATTTTATTTGTGGGCTTTGATTTTTGAATAATTTGTGCTTGTGTAATATTAACAAAAAAAAAAAAAAAAAAAAACAATTATATAAAAATGGTAAAAGACTAAACTGGGAATGGATTGTAACTTTGTTTATAAAATAAGGGTATAATTGACATTGTCTTACTAAAATATTTTTAGATTTTTTGACAATTTTAATTTAAAAAAGGTACAAATGGTGTTTCATTAATAATATTTTTGGATTTTGTTATAATTATAATGGTGAATTTAATGTATAAAAAATAAAACAACGTTGCTCTAATATGACAAATAAAGGGTATTTATGTACTTTAACTAAATTTGTTAAAGTCAACCGTTATATTTAACACCGTAAAACCGTTAGATGGACCAATTTGGTCATTTATAAAAAAAAGAGGGACTAATTTGACACTTGGAAAAAATGTGATAACCAATTTGATAACTTTTGTAAAAGTCACAAACAACTTAAGAAAAAAAAAAAAAAAAAAATCCAGGACCTAATTGATAATTTCCCTATAATGTTTATCAAAATTCAATATATCAATTTCCATTTGCAGTTCCAACAAAGTCATCCAATCTTTTTTGCATAAAATCCATTCACTTTTTTTAATTCATATACAAGTATTTAAGTGTGTATGGATAAATTATAAAATTCTTTGTAGGAAAAAAAAAAAAAAAAAAAAAAACATATCAAAATTAAAATTAAAAGAAAAAGGGACTCACCTTGTCCGCATCATCTTAGATGTTCTAATGATTGGTGGTTGAAGTTGAACCTGTTTATGATTTTCTAATTTTTACAAAGCCAATAAAACCGAATACGAAGTGGGACTTGGCAACTAAAAAACAAAAGTAAATGGGACTTCTTCGTTGACCGCTGATAATTGATAAATAAGAAGAAGAAAAAAAAAATTAAGGTGGCGTTTGTTTTTTCGTTTGAAGACTGAATGAGTTCTGAAAAGTTACCGAAATCTAAAATCTAAAATCTAAATGATATGTTTGTTTTTATTTTCTATGTCTGGATACCAATATCTGAAAACTAGTAATAAGACAATTATATCCTTGTAATTATTAATAAATTTATGTATTTATATTTAATATAATTCTATTGTTCAATCATTTATAATATTTTTAGTTTAAAATAATATTTGAAAGTTTCATCCAAATTGAAAGTATAAATTAATTATTTTTTGTGTAAGAAAACAAATAATGATTATTTTAACAATATAAAACAATTCAATTTTATTTTAAAAATCAAATGAATATTTGAATATTTAAATCAAATGAATTTGGATTACTAGAGAAAATTTCCAATAGAAAAAAAAAAAAAAAGAACTGGAGAAGAACGTCTTCTTCATCTAGATAATAAATAATGATTATTTTAACAATATAAAATAATTCATTATTATTTTAAAAAATAAATGAATATTTAAATCAATTGAATTTTGAATGCTAGAGAAACTGAGAAAGTTTCCAAAAGAAAGAAAAACATCTTCTTCGTCCAGAAGATTCATTAATAAAATAAGGTTGCAATTGTTATATTGTTAAATACTTATTCTTCATATAAAAGTATAGTTCTGTGACTTATTTTTTTCAGTTCTCTTTTGACTCATTTCAGATCTGAAGAGACCTAAAAAAAACAAACGCAATATCTTAATTCTTAATGTGTACTTTTTAGATCAATTCAGATGCAAGTCATAAAAACAAACAAGCCCTAAGTTAAAAAAAAAAAAATGGTTTTAAAATGTGAGGGAGTTAAATTTCATTATTGTGTTTATTAACTTTCTTAGAATTAGAGATGGAATCAAATTTATACAAATTTGATTACAAAAATACCTTTGTGTACAATATATATATATGAGATGTATGACTGTACTAATAAAAAAAGTTTATATTTAAAGAAAAAACAATAGAAATCGAAAGCAAAAGCAATATGAATTCATGTTAATTAATTAATTTATTTATTTATAATTAACAATTCACACACACATATAAAGTAAAAATCAACTGCGAAGTATATAAATATAAATATATATAGTTATTTATATATTTATATATGTATATATGTATATATATTTCTTTATATAGATATAGTTATTTAAAAAAAAAAATAAGTGGGGATATTTTAGTAAAAACATATGAATTATCTTTTCAATCAGGAAAGGAAACTTGATTCCTAAGGTGAGTGAGGGGAATCAAGTTCCATTTCAATCAGGAACTTAATTCCTGATATGTGTGGGGTCCACGGAAGTTAATTCCTAACAAAATTAGTAAACACATGAATTCGAAAATCAGGAACTTAATTCCCTTTCCAATGTAGGATTTTTGATTAGTAAACACGCCATTAGAGGAGAGGAAGGTGCATTGTTTTGTGCCACTTTATATATATATATATATATATAAAGAGATTTTCTATTATCAGTTCGAACTGACAATAAATATATCTTGTCAAAACTTCTCCATAATCTGTGGTCCACATTCTTCGTCCTGATATATTTATTGTTAGGACGAATTGACAATAGAAAGACTGATATATATATATATATATTTATTTATTTCGATTTTATTTTGTCATTTTCTTAACAAAAAAAAAAAAAAAAAAAAACAATATCAATTTATTTTTTTAAACTACATTTTATTTTTTGACATATTTTTCTTTATTTTTTTTTAAACTTAATTATTTTATCAAACAATTTATTTTAAAGATTGAAAAAAATAATACATCTATCTGATATTTAGAATTTATTTTTTCACGAAATAGATAAATTTAATCTACTATAACAATAATAATAACAATAAAATCGTAGATGATTTTTATTTAATAAAAAGGATCATTTTTATACTTGATTTATTCTAACTAAAAAAAGAAAAACCAGTTTTTCAAAATATGATCTAGTTTAAATGATCATTTCTTGAAAAATATAACTTTTCCATAAAAGGATCTATTTTAGTGATCAATTCCTTAAAAATTAAAAGATCATTTTTACCTTAAGTGATCTATTTTAAGCCATCTCTTTGGTTCTTTTTGTGGTAGTGGAGGGACTTTTATCGATGGGGTTTCCGTCCCCGGAGTCGTCTCCAATGCGTGTACCGTCTTCTCTCCCCTTCGCGGCGGTCTATCCTCGTTTATGTCAAGTGCTGTAGTTTGCAAAATGCGTTTTTCTTTTTATTTTTCTTTTTCTTTTTCTATTTATATAGGGGCATTACAGCGCAAAACTAGGTTATAAATTTTTAAAATTTGAAATTTGATTAGAAAAAATTACATAATGTTTCTAATGGCTATAAATGAATTTTTCTCATATATTTTCTTACTTTTTCATCCTAAATAACATGACAATTTATTTAAAACTAACATATGATTAAAGACATAATATAATAAATGACATTATAGTATTAGACTAGTTATTTTATCAGCGTGATCATAAAAAAATAAAAAATCTCTCACACACATTTATGGGAAAAATTTGGGTGCAAGAACTTTTTTTTTTTTTTTTCCGATTTTTTTGAAGATAAAACATTTTAAAATAGGGAAATATAAAAAAGTTCTCAAATCCAAAAAATTTCCAAAATTTTACCAGATATGTATTTTAATTTTCTTAGGATGCATAAAAAAAATATCATTGAAAAACATTTGATTATATACAATTTCATCAAATGTGTTTAAAGTGTGCATCGTAAAAATCTTCGTTGGAAAACTACTATCTATATATATATATGTTTAATTTTAATGAAACTATAAGTCTTTCCAACTAATCAAGTAATTAAGAAATCTGCCCTTGAATTAAAAAATTAAAAAAATTAAAAAAATTAAAAAAATTAAAAAAAAATTAAAAAAAAAAATCTCAACCTTCGTTGGGGGGCAAAATGTCCTCATATGGGGCTATTGACTTCCACATACTGTATAATAAATAAATAAATTTAAAGTCATTCAGCATGATTCAACAAAGTCCAACATATTATTGCATTTACCACTCTATATTTACAGGATTAATAATAACAAATTATAGCAAATCAATTATGATCATGATCATGACTACACCCAGGGGCGTAGCTCAGCTGGTAAATGGACGAGTTTGAGACCTTGGATAAATGACTCATAAGTTATCGAATATATATATATGACCATGACTACACTGTTTTGAAGTAACCTGTAATGCATTGCAAATGCTGTCTTTTATTATTGTTTTTTCCTCCCCACTTGCATAAATCCAGGACCAATCACATAATGGTGGCACCATTGACTAGTTATTATGGACCAAGCCATACTTTCTTTATAGAAATATCAAAGTTTTACAAGACTTCTGCTTCTTACCCTTTCTTGAAAACATATTGCATATTGTAAGAGAAAGTTTTGTAATAATTTTTTTGAATTTGATGTAAAAATAAATAAATTTTCAATCTAGTTATTTTTAAACCTAATTTTTTTTTTTAAAGAAATATCTTCTAATATTATTTTAGTGATAAACTATACAAGTCATTATATTGCGATAAGAATACATTCTTAGTTTATTTATTTATTTATTTTGTTGTTTCTTCCTATTATGAAAGTAGATATCTAGGTCGCGTTGTAGTATTTGATTACAGTAGGTTTGACAATCTCTAGCGAATCTATGTCTTTTGTTTTTTTTTTTTTCAAAATTAAAAACGAAAGTGAAATATTTAAGGTAAGGAAATTCTATAGTTTGGTTTCACCACCACAGCATCACTTGATGAGCCCATCTAATAGAATTATTGTATTTATATTTGATACATAAAAAATTATTTTTAGACTTGCACCACCACCGTCCCACACAAGTTTTATGGTACATGCACTAGAGAAAAGGACGACAACCTCCGACACATTTGTAACAAATTTCAAATAATTCGGCACGTATTTATAGCGGTAACAATATAAATTTAAGAGGTGGGACAGTATTCAGTATTCAGTACTACATAATTTATTGATTTTATTTTATATTTTAATTTTCGTAATTTTATTTTTGATTGATTGATTGATTGAAAACGAGATACCAACAAAAAAATATAGGACAGATGGCCCCTTTAGATTGGGACAGTTTGGGTAGGTTCATATGATATCACTTTGTTGTGGCCTGTGGGGCATCGCACAATATGAAAAGAAATCTAAAACAGAAACAAGACCAGTGTTTTTTCAAATCATGGAAAAAAAAAAAAAAAAAAAAAAAAAAAAAAATGTGTGTGTGACAAATCGATTATGTCATTTTCATGACTACTCACCACAAAAATCCTTTTTGTGGTTCACTTGTATTTGGTTTTTATTGCGTTTAAATGAAGAGGAAATGGGAGCAGATAAATAGTCTTTATTGATTTGTCAGTGTTTACAAATTTTGGAAAAAAAGAAGAAGATTTATTCAGTTTTTATTTGCATGTGTGAGAAATGGAAGACCATAAAAAATCTCTTATTATATATTAATAATAAAAATGAATCTCATTTTCATAAGCATGTCTCTCTTTCAAAAAAAGAAAAAGAAAAAAAAAAATGGTAATGATGTTTGTTAAAAAAAAAAAGCACTATTTTACATTCCTACCTCATGTTTCAATATTGGCCAAACTTCCCTCTATAGTTTGATTTTTTTTTCTCCAAAATCCCTCTGAACTTCTATTAAAAAGGTATGCAAAAAAGGAAAAAAAAAAAAAAAAAAAAAAACTCATTCACCCTTATAAATGTAATGGAAATTATTGTTTTACCATAGATATTTACAAAATAATAATAAAAATATCAAAAAACAAAAACACAACTAACACAAATACCCATCTCAAACCTTATCTTGCCACTATTTAAACACCTCAAAGAGAAGAGGAAGATATATCCTTACGAGCATTAGCAAGGAGATCATCATTAGAGGAGACTGCTGGAGATAGTGCCTTTAGAGGAGATCGTCGGAGATGGTGCAGAAAGTAATATGTGAGAGAAGAATGCAGATAGAGAAAAATGATATGATTTTTAATTTTTTTTTTTAATATTAGTCTTTTGCTTTAATTTTTTTTTTTAATATTTAATAATAATTTTTAATTTAAGTTTTTTATGAATCTTCCTATCTACCATTATGTCTTTAACAGAATTCCTAACGATCATGGTATTTTAATGCCTGGGGGGAGAATGGACAAAAAATCAAATAATAAAGGAAAGTTTGGCTAACGTTGAAACATGAGGGTGAATAATGGTGAATAGTGAATTTTATAGGGGCATTTTAATAGTTTCCCTAAACAAATATATAAACAAAAGAGAAGTAAGTAAGGGTCAAAAAGAGGCGGGTCCACACTTATTCCCCGCATTAAAACCAAAACAATTTTCTCTACTCCTATTCCCACAACATCATGTGCCATGCCGTGCTGGAAATCCATGCGTTGCTTTCTCAACATTTTTTTTAATGAAAAAAAAAAAAAAATCGACGAAGTATTATACTATTATAGAGATTCGGGGTTCTTTAAGACAGCGAGAACTCAAACCCACGACTTTATGGAATCATGGTGTAGGTGTGGATTGTTTACGACCGGACCCATCATCATCTCATCAAATAAGAATATGTTAAGAGCATCTCCAATGGTAATGTGGCTTGCATTTAAAAAAATTGTGATATGTCAACATTGTCAAGCCAATTACTTCATATGTGGCATGTAACTAAACTTGATAGACATCCAAATAAAAAAGTGGTCTCCAATGCTTCACTTGTAACATATATGTTTTTAATGACGTGTCAATTTATTATTGGTCTCCTTAAATATACTTTAGAATTGTTGAACAAAATAAGGTAAAAGACAAGAGTGGTTGCTGACTGGGCCAACAAGACGGCCGTCCAACAGACCGTCTGAAATCAGAGAGTCATGTTGACAGCCTCTAAAAAAAAAGTTGCCACCTCATCTTGAAGTTGTACTAGAGATGTTGCATTGGAGATGAATTTTTTAACAAAATGGATGTCCATCCTACGTGGCAACTATTTTTTTCACAACCCACATTAGCATTGGAGATGCTCTAAGACATGATAAAATCGAACACTACCAAACACTTTGAATATCTACCGTTCGATATATTTATAATGCACGTGTTGTGACTTGTGAGACATAAACTTGTTCAATAATTGTCTTTTATTACTTAAAACAATTTTACATTATTCATGTTTCTTGCTGTTTCCTAAAAGCCACCACCTTTCCCTTTCACTTATCCTTACGACTACCTTTCAAATTTTTTAGTATAATTTCTTCTTATTATAACCCCATAATACTAATTAAAATTTTCAATTTTTTAATGTTATATATGTATATAGAAGGATGCTAAAATTCTAACTTTATATGGATTTGACGAATTTGTCAAAAACCTGTAAATTTTGTTTTAAATAAAAATAAAAATAACAATTCGAATTAGAGTTTTTGATGATTTACATTTAATTGTTTTCACTCTCATGCAAGAATGAAGAATGTTGTGTATCATTTCAAATGTGATGCATGTTTTGGGTGGACAATAATGGTGGCAGCACGTATATGCAATTAATAAGTTTAATATCATAATTACCATATTAATATAGATTAGCATGTCTTTTTTAATATACCGTCCGTGTGTGACCAACTTGAACATAAAATATTATCGAAATGAATAAACCTTTTTTTTACTATCGAATCATGTTAGATGGTTGTTTAATCTATAAGGTTTTGTTGAAACCTTAACTTCAAGACTTGTATTTACATGGTACGGAATTTTGACTTTTTAGTGTTAAGGTGTCTATATATATATATATATATAATAATAAGAACTTAACATTTAATTATTGATTTGGTTTAGTGGTATATATTTAATTATAATTATATGTGTAAATTAAACCAAGCAACGAATCCCTCAATTTTTTTTTATTGTTTGACTTGATTAATTCCTCAATCTCGTGGATTTACTTTATGTCGTTAAATTATTACAACCGGCAAGTTCCATTAATTTCAATTAAGTTGATCAATTCAAACCGATTGAATTAAATTTTGAAAAAAAATCTCTTCCTTTTAATAACCTGTTAACATTTAAATATTTAATACAACAACTTGTTGCTGCAATAACTCACAAACATGAAGGTTATTTAACAATTAAATTAATATATTTTTTTCAAAAATAAAAAATAAAAAATTAATGATTTGAAAACCCCATGCTCTCTAATAACACCCAAATTTTTTTTCTTAAAAAAAAAAAAAAAAAAAAACCATGCTCGTATCATTATTATAACACCATAACATGGGTTTCATTTTCGGGTTAAAAAATTAAATAGCACTATTTGAGGCTCTTTTTTGGGAACAGGCACCAACTTACTAACTTAAGTTTAAAAGGCACCATTTATGGTGAACGGACAAAATTGCCCCCCACAGTAACCTTCTTCACCAAAAGGCTCGAAAACGGTTCGAAAAAAGTTCGGAAAAGGCTCGAAATGATTTCGTGTCTTTTTGAAATATTTTCGTGCCTTTTTACACTGTCATCGTGCCTTTTGAAGTTGTTATCGAGCCTTTTGGAAAAGTTATCGAGCCTTTTAGAAAGGTTATCGAGCCTTTTTGGAAAAGTCTCGATAACTTTTCCAAAAGGCTCGATAACCTTTCTAAAAGGCTCGATAACTTTTCCAAAAGGCTCGATAACAACTTCAAAAGGCACGATGACAGTGTAAAAAGGCACGAAAATATTTCAAAAAGGCACGAAATCATTTCGAGCCTTTTAGAAAGGTTATCGAGCCTTTTGGAAAACTTATCGAGCCTTTTAGAAAGGTTATCGAGCCTTTTTGGAAAAGGCTCGATAACTTTTCCAAAAGGCTCGATTAAAAAATTAAAAAATATTTCGAGCCTTTTTGAACAAAGTTTCCAGCCTTTTTGTACAGTAATCGTGCCTTTTTATACATGAAAAGGCACGATTGGTGTATGAAAAGGCACGATGGTACAGTAATCGTGCCTTTTCATTAAGTGTTCGAGCCTTTTCATACACTAATGAAAAGGCACGATTGGTGTATGAAAAGGCTCGAACACTTCATTTCGAGCCTTTTCAATGGAAGATTCAAAACCAAAAAAAATCTCTGGGGGCGTTGCCCCCACACCCCCCACGAGCTGACCTACCGCGAGCTCAGCGGGGAGCTCGACCCCCGAATGCGTTTGTGTAGAGCCACAAAACTAATTATCCATTGGAGGTATGTTTTAAATCTCAGAAAACTTCAAAGTAAGAAAAGAATGTGTAAAGTAAGGGTATTTTTGTCTGTTCACCATAATAGGTGCCTTTTAAACTTAACTTATTAAAGCAGTGACATTGTCACCAAATCAGTTTAAAAAGGTGACATTTCTCACCAATTCCACTTTCATTTAATCTCTAATAATTATACTAAATATTAAAAAAAATATCATTTATTAATATAATTATTTTCTTAAAAAATCAATATGTATATATATAATTGTAATAAAAAATGGTCAAATCACTAATTATATAAGATATGCATGCGGAAATTCGATTTTCCATAAACGTAAAAAAATAAAATAAAAAATAAATAAATAAATTAGCCGTTTCTGATTAATTCAAAGATCATTATCTACTTGCCTTCAAAGCCATGGACCCAGTCCCACTAAATTCTTCGAAAAAAATAAAATTCCAACATTAAAAAACAACCAAATTAGAAGAGACGAGTCCGATTTACTAATCTATAAAGCGGTAAAATCTCATGCCTTAATTATAATTATCAATTTGATTTTTTTTGTTCTAGAAACCAGAATCCTCTGTACCAACTGGATAATTCTGATATTTTCTCTCTCTCACTCTCTTTCTTGCTTTCTCCTTTTATTTTCCAGTCGCTCTTTGTTCTGTTTTGCTCTGCTTTTCTTTTCTGGGAAAGTTGATTCCTTTTCGTTTTCTATTAGATAATCTTATTCCAGCAAAACTCTTTGATATACCAAAAAATACAAACTGTCCCAAGTCTTTTTTAACCGGAAAACTTGTATTTCTGTTGGAAGAATTTTTTTTTTTCCTCTCATTTCTCTGGTTTTTCTTCACTTGCAAAGCTCGCTTGAATTTGGAGTTTTTCATTGTTTTTTGTATGTGGGTTTGTTGATTTGACTTGAAGAATTAATGTTCAATTGAGTTTTAGTGACTCCTCTTTTTTTTGCCTGAGTAAAGTCGTGTTTGTTTCTTCAATATTGATCCAAACAGAGTAGGCTTGAGTTTTCTTCAAGTTTAGAGAAAAAAAAGAACCAAAAGTCAAAAACAGATCACATATTGCTTCAATTTTCTTTATTTTCAAAGTAGATTTGTACTCTCTAAAATTAGATTTTTCCGGTGACCGTAAAGTACAGAAATAGATAACATTCTGGCAGAGAAAAAGACTTTGTCTGTTAACAGAGTCAGAGACTTATTTATTTATTTTCCTTCGTTTTTTATCATAAATAAAGTCCCGTGAATTTAGCAAGCCAAACGTCAAAAAATAGCATTAGTGAGTAGACGAAAATCGTATTCAATTCTCCATCTCTACAAACAGAGATCAAATCCCGACAATCTCTCCTTCCTTTCCTCCTCTCTCTTCTCTTCTCTGTTTTTCCTCTGTTTTTCATTCCTCTGTTTTCAAACGTTGGGCTGAGAGAATCTGAATTTCTCTCTGTCCCTCTCTCTCTCTCTCTCTCTCTCTCTCTTTCTCTCTCGTTGATTCAATCATGTTTCTCGAAAAAGGGACAGCTCAACAATCCAACCTTGACTGCTTCCTCCATTGCACGACGCCGATGGTCCCCTCTCAATTCCTCCCTAAGGTATGTCCATTTTCTGATCACATCAAAAAAATTGTTTTCATTTTTGTTCATGTGGGTTTATATCTAATTCGATGATGATTATGATCGTGTGTGTTTTCAGACAGAGATTAGAAACCTGAATCGCTTATGGCATCCATGGGAAAGAGAAAAGATTGAGTACTTCACATTGGGTGATCTCTGGAATTGTTACGACGAATGGAGTGCTTATGGTGCTGGTGTTCCCATTGTTCTTGGCAACGGTGAGACTTTAGTACAATACTTCGTGCCTTATCTATCCGGAATCCAAATCTTCACCAGCAATTCCTCTGTAAATGGTTTGAGGTAATTAATCATCTAATACGGTGGTTTTTCTAAATTTAGTTAAATTAGATTAGATTAGATAAAGAAATGAATTTTTTTTTCCAGAGAAGAAGCAGATGATGGTGAGACCAGGGATTCGTTCAGCGATTCGTGTAGTGATGATAGCGAGAACGACAAGCCATGGAGATCGGATGGTTGTTCTTCTGAGGAAGGAGGGTTTGAGCAAGACAATCCTTTTCATCAAAATGAGAGACTTGGTAACCGTTATTTCCAGTACTTTGAGAGATCAACTCCATATGCAAGAGTTCCTCTCATGGATAAGGTTCTTGTTAAATTTCTTTACATTTTTTTTAAAGTTCCATTACTAGTCTTTTTTTTTTTTTTTGCCCTGTTGAAGATTTTGATCTGACAAGGACTAATATGAGAGTGATGAAAAATGTTTCTGGATTTGTTAGAATATAGGCATCTCATAAAGATGAGTTGAAACTTTTGACTTTTTGAACATGAAACTACATAGTTGTTGATTTACAGCTTAACATTAATTAGATTCATGTTGTCTTATTTGAGTTTTTATTATATTGTTTGTACTTATTGAGGCATTTGTTCTTGGCTTTGATATGATTTTGTCTATCAACCTTTTTCCTGTTGTTGTTTGGAGGAAGAATATAAAGTTGTTCCTATCAAAATATGGAATTTTTAATTTTCATACTACAAGTTCTTTCTTTTATGTCACTTTACAGAATGAAAGTAAGTATGTTGATTGATTCCACTGATGCCTTATTGTGGTTCTTTTTTTTTTTTTTTTTACTTTCAGATCAACGGATTAGCTCAAAGATACCCAGGTTTGATGTCATTGAGAAGTGTAGATCTTTCACCAGCTAGTTGGATGGCAGTTGCTTGGTAACTTTCTGTCCCTCTCTTCCTTTCTTTTTCGCCGGGTACTCACACACACACGCGCGCGTGGCAAGTAATTAATTATCAAGCAACTCAATGATAAACAACGGTCATAGCTTGACTGCAGGATTTTCCTGAGTGTTAATGACATTTTAACCATCCAACAAATGACCAATTTTGCACATGAGCCTGTCCATATGATCTCATACCAGTACAGAAAATCATGTCAATGGTGAATTATTTGATGTGCAGGTACCCAATATATCACATTCCCATGGGAAGGACAATAAAAGACTTGTCGACAAGCTTTCTCACTTATCACACTCTTTCATCTTCTTTTCAAGGTATTCATTTGCTCAATTTAATCACACAATTGTTATTATCTATCTATGTATGTTTTCAGGAATATATATAAGCCATTTCTTTGTACAATATATATATCTATCTGTTTAAGAATTTTTTGTATGTGTAGATATGGATCCTGATGACGACATGGTGAATGCCGAAAGAAAACCAAAGGAAGGGGAAAGGATCTCTCTTCCTCCATTTGGTTTGGCCACTTACAAGATGCAAGGCAACGTGTGGGTCTCGGGCAACTGTGGTCAGGACCAAGAACGCCTTCTGTCACTTTTGAGCGTTGCAGATTCGTGGTTAAAGCAGCTTAGGGTCCAACACCATGACTTCAACCACTTCATGGGGATTAGGCGTGGCTAAGAATCGCCACACTTGGAAGATTTTGCATGAAAATGACTGATCACTAAAGTCCTTTTGTGGGGGGGTCTATTTTGGCTTTGTGAATGTGGTGATGGGGCCTTGGGTTGTGAGTGAGGATTGTAATTGATTCTTCTCAATTGTCAAGCTTCCATTGTAAGGCCAATCAATGCTTGTACGTATGAGATACGATTATAGGGCGCGTTTGAGATGAGTTGCTGCACTGCGTTTTCTGCTGTTATAAGCAGTTATATAGTGATCAGCTTAATAGTGTATAGATGGGTGAGGTTTGAGAGAGACATACATATATGAGGCTCTTTATATATATGAACTTTGTATGGATTTTGTAATACAATCTCTTCATCATATTATAGAGCCAATGAAGAAAGAAACAAACAAACAAACAAAAAAAAAAAGCTTTAAAGTTTCCCAAAATCCATCTACTAATCAAAATATTCTGTTCATACATTTCTGCAAATATTTGATTGATTCAATTGGCCTTCATTATTTTAGTTGGTGGATTACTTGTCTCCCATGAAAATGAAAGTTCAAGGAGATAATGTATTAAGTAATAAATTCCAGATAGGTCTAGAGTATTAGAGATTAAAAATAACAGCTAGAACGAATATGACATCCATTATAAAAATTTGTAAACCTTTTTGAAGTTTACTCGAAATTTCTTAAACAGAAAATATATGAATCGATAAATTAGCAATTTGACATGCATTGAAGTTTTGATAACTTACCTTCCGGGTGAGGCTGATGATGAGAAAGAAGTGTATAGCAAGCTAGGTTTTGGTAAAGCTTGTTAAAGTGGTAAAGAAATGTGAACACACTCTGATGATTGATGAATGTACAAAAATGATGGGTTTCGTTTTGATGAGGCTACGTTGTTTTGCTTAATTGGCTTTCCATTGCCAACTGAATTTAGTACAGCAGATTTTGACATGTTTGATTACTCTTTCTTTCCCTCTTTTTAGGCTTTAATTAATCCTTAAAGCAACTTAAATGAGAGATTTCGTACTCCAATCAACTTATTTGCAACCCCTTTGACCTCATTTAAAAATTCTACAAGATAAATGTAGGTTGGAAGCTTGAGTGATTCCTTTAATATTAACTAATTTTGGAAAATAAAACTATTCTAAGGTTATTATAATAGTGGAATTGGTGAGAAATGTCACCTTTTTAAACTGATTTGGTGACAATGTCACTGCTTTAATAAGTTACGTTTAAAAGGCACCTATTATGGTGAACGGACAAAAATACCCTTACTTTACACATTCTTTTCTTACTTTGAAGTTTTCTGAGATTAAAAACAGACCTCCAATGGATAATTAGTTTTGTGGCTCTACGCAAACGCATTCGGGGGTCGAGCTCCCCGCTGAGCTCGCGGTAGGTCAGCTCGTGGGGGTGTGGGGGCAACGCCCCCAGAGATTTTTTTTGGTTTTGAATCTTCCATTGAAAAGGCTCGAAATGAAGTGTTCGAGCCTTTTCATACACCAATCGTGCCTTTTCATTAGTGTATGAAAAGGCTCGAACACTTAATGAAAATGCACGATTACTGTACAATCGTGCCTTTTCATACACCAATCATGCCTTTTCATGTACAAAAAAGCACGATTACTGTACAAAAAGGCTGGAAACTTTGTTCAAAAAGGCTCGAAATATTTTTTAATTTTTTAATCGAGCCTTTTAGAAAGGTTATCGAGCCTTTTGGAAAAGTTATCGAGCCTTTTAGAAAGGTTATCGAGCCTTTTAGAAAGGTTATCGAGCCTTTTAGAAAGGTTATCGAGCCTTTTGGAAAAGTTATCGAGACTTTTCCAAAAAGGCTCGATAACCTTTCTAAAAGGCTCGATAACTTTTCCAAAAGGCTCGATAACAACTTCAAAAGGCACGATGAGAAAGGTTATCGAGCCTTTTGGAAAAGTTATCGAGCCTTTTAGAAAGGTTATCGAGCCTTTTGGAAAAGTTATCGAGACTTTTCCAAAAAGGCTCGATAACCTTTCTAAAAGGCTCGATAACTTTTCCAAAAGGCTCGATAACCTTTCTAAAAGACTCGATAACTTTTCCAAAAGGCTCGATAACAACTTCAAAAGGCACGATGACAGTGTAAAAAGGCACGAAAATATTTCAAAAAGGCACGAAATCATTTCGAGCCTTTTCCGAACTTTTTTCGAACCTTTTTCGAGCCTTTTCAAACCTTTTTCGAGCCTTTTTCGAACCTTTTTAAACATTTTCGAGCCTTTTTAACTATCAATATATTATGGTGAAGAAGGTTACTGTGGGGGGCAATTTTGTCCGTTCACCATAAATGGTGCCTTTTAAACTTAAGTTAGTAAGTTGGTGCCTGTTCCCAAAAAAGAGTCTCAAATAGTGCTATTTAATTTTTTAACCCTATTATAATATGGTTTAAATTCAATAATAAGATAAATTTTTGATGAATTTAAGTAGGTTTTTTATTATTATTATTATTAATGAATTTCAAGACTATTTATATTTGTTTCTTTTAATCATTCTTTTCTTATAGGAATGGTTAGAAAATTTTGTCTTAATAAAGTTGAGTCCGTATAAAAATGGATGATTTTTTTTTTTCCTTTTACTGTTACAAAATTTAAAAGTTGAAAAAGAGAAATATGATTCGAACTCATAATTTTACTGATACTAGAGTTAAAGGCTTATCATTGAATAACTTTTAAAAACTCTTATAGTTTCTTTTTTATTAAAAAAACAGGGTAATTTTTTTTTTTTTTAATGAAATTAATTTAGTAGAAAATTCTAGTAAATTATCAAATCATCCTGTATTTTATCCAAAAAAGTGAAAATTGTGGGTGAGATAGTAGAGATTGACCCAAAATAATTTAAGCAGAAATGAGTAAAAAAAGAATATATGATTGGTCCACCCCAAAACCAAGCCATTGCATGCTTAATGCTTATGTCTACCTAAAATAAAGGAAGTGGGGTTACTGCTATTAACTATGAAGTATGAACTCAGGCACAACCAAAATAACTATCCATTAACTTTTTGTTTTTGTCTTTAAGCACACCATTCTAAATTAGGGGTGTGTTGAAACCCGATAAGATTGATCTTTACAAGTATGATCTATAATGCAACTCCTGTTTAGGGATTATATTTACAATTAATGTCAGAATTTGAATCCTTATGGAGAAGCTTCATTTTGAAGTCTTCAACGACCTTCATGCAACTCCCGTTGGATGATCAATGTCCCCGTCACCCAAAGAAAAAAAGAAAGAAAGAAAAAAAAGGGATCATGCCTATCTCACATGCATATGCAGCTGTTTTTCCAACTCAATTCCATTTGATTTTGACTCAACAGACTAGGGGGCATGAGATGTTTGAGTTGAGTGCAATCAACATGTTATCCACTTAAAAGAGAATTTTAGTCCAAAGTCCAATACAACACAAAACCCTTTTCACACCTCTCTTACATCATTTTGATCTCAAAAGTGCAACTACTAACTAAAACCTTGCACCTACAAAATTAATTGAAAAGAAAACTATTGGAGTTTGGGAGTACTGATGTTGACACTATGGGTTTTTTTTGGGTGCTTGTTTAAGTCAATGCAATGTGTGGGTGGTTGGTGTGGATAGACTGGTTGTATGCCACTTAAGAACTCACACACAATTTCATAAACCAATTTGGTTCTTATGGGCAGCTTTCAGCTGCAGATGTCAAACTGGGAGAGGTTCTCTGTGTGCTGATTGGTGCA
This sequence comes from Acer yangbiense, assembly GCA_008009225.1. Taxonomy (NCBI): domain Eukaryota; kingdom Viridiplantae; phylum Streptophyta; class Magnoliopsida; order Sapindales; family Sapindaceae; genus Acer; species Acer yangbiense. The sequence continues at coordinate 39,772,617 of CM017769.1, read as the reverse complement.
TTACAGTTTATGAGTTAAGGCCCCATTTGGTGCACGGGATAGGATAGGATTGGATTATTTTTATGGGATTGGATTGGATTGGATTGGATTGGACTGGACTGGACTGGACTGGATGGGATTGGACTGGACAAAATTTAGTACTGCTTTGTGTTTGGTGCAACATAGGATATGATTAAAAATAGAGTAATCACATGTTTGGTGCAATACAAGATAGGATTAAAATTAGGGATATTGTATTTTTTATTAATTACAAACCCACCCCCAAGCCCAAACCACCCACCGTCGACCACCACCACTACAAACCCAAAAATTACACAGAAATTAAACAAAACCACCACCACCACAACAAAACACAAACCCAGAAATTACCCATGCACAGTCGACCACCATCACCACCACCACCACAACACCCAAAACCGAGATGGAGTTCCAATTCGAATTTAACCCACAAAATCAAACCTTATATTAAACCCTAAATCAACCCAGAAAATCAATTCGAGTTTCAATTCGAAAATCAATGGAACTCGAATTGATTTTGGAAGAGATGTTGGAAGACGAAGATGAAGAAAGAATGAAGAAGCAGCGGCGAGGAATAATCGGTAAAGAGCAAGCGGCGGAGGCGGCGAAGAAGCAGCGACGAGGTAGGATCTGTGGCGAGGAAGCAACGGCGACGAAGGAAGCAGCGGCGACGAACGATTGGTGGCGAAGAAACAGCGGCGGCGAAGGAAGCAGTGGCCGCGAAGGATGGGTTGAAGAAGGAAGAGATGGGATATGCTCAAACTTCATCAATTTGTGTACTTGAGAAAGCACTTGTAAATTGAATTAGTTGGTTTGGAGAATTGTTTAAAGGCACCATCCACGATCCATCAATAATACACGTTTCATGTTAATCAATTGAAAAGGATGACTTAATTAGAAAACATCAAATAAAAAAATCAGTGTGCTCTTTAATGCAACCATACATGTATAGTAGTTATCAGATCCTTAGATAATGGATTGTGTGAGTTTGAAATTGTTCTTTCTTATATATAATAACTGCAATTTGGATGGTGTTAAGTTGATCCTTAAATTTCCTGTAAAAGTGTTGGAAACGATTGATTGTGGATCGAAAACACAAGTTTAATCTAGTTATAAGCGACGAAAAACAATTGAATCAAACAATGCTTACTATGTTACAACGGTTAGCTTCGGTTTGAAAAACATAAATTTTATGATTTGCAAGAAGAAGACATCTTCAAATTCATAGATACAATAGTAAGCTGAAGCAACCGGCAAACATGACTTGTCAATGGAGGAGGAAGAAGAAAGTCGTTAGGTTAGGTAAGAAGTTAGACGCATTTAAGTCGGGCTATTACGTGGGTGGCCGGGTGGGTGGCTATAAAACAGGTGGGCCGGGCCTTTATCATCTAAATGGTATTGTCAGAAGTTATCTAAACAGGTGGGTGGGTGGGTCGGGATTTCGACATAGTTATGCGATTTATGTATGAGATAATATTCTCTAATGTTATACGATCATATTTATTATGTACATACCACTTATGTCTGAGATAATATTCTCTAACGTTATAGAATCACATTTATAACGTTATATATGGGATCCTCATTCTTAATTTAAAAAAAAAAAAAAAAAACGTTTCTCTAATATTAGAGAATTGTGATCCGGAACTATGTTCGGAATCTAGAGCTGACAAGTGGTGACTTGTAAATTTGTAATTAAGGTTCAATTTGGTTTTGTTTTTAAAAAGTTAAAATCAGATTATTTTATAATTTTGACATAAAATAATGTTTGGTAAAACTTCCAAAAGTGATTAATTAATAATCTGGCAAGTGTTGACAGTGATTTTGAGAAGTAGATAAGAATGTAGGATGTTACTTTTTGAAAGTAATTATGAAATAATCTATTTCAGCATTTAATAGATCTTTTAAAATATCATTATTATCCTTATGAAATCAAGTTAAAATCATTTATATACCTTATTTTATCTCAAAATTAAATATTTTATTTAAATATTGATTTGATTTATAAAATCTTTTAAAAATACTTTAATTGTTCTTATGATTTTTTTTTCCAATTTAAATATTCTACTTAAATGTTGATTTAATATATATTATTAATGAAATAGGATCCTAAACTCATGTATATTTTAGTCATTGCAACTAAAATTACCAAACATATGTATACTGCTTTTGATCTATACAGTGGTTTTGAGAATACAATTAACTAAACATCTCCTGATTAACTTCACAGCTGATTATTCATTCAGTACATCTAACGGTGATTATCATAAAAGTTACAGAAATATCAAACTGACCCAAAGCATAGAGTTGTATAATAGTAATACTCTTAATCAATAGATATAAAACTCATTATAATATATATATACAGTCTTTCTATTATCAGTTCGAACTGACAATAAATATATCAGGACGAAGAATGTGGACCACGGATTATGGAGAAGTTTTGACAAGTGCATACACTTTGAGTCAAAGTATGTAAATCTAGTGGTCCACATTCTTCGTCCTGATATATTTATTGTCAGTTCGAACTGATAATAGAAAATCCGTATATATATATTCTAAAAAGTCTGTATTAAAATTCAAACAAAAATTTTCTAATCCCTGTTACGATTTTATTGGGAGAATTGAAGTTATTTGGTGGAAGGCAGAAGTACATATCAAATCATAAATGCAACAATTTGGTTTTAAAATGTTATATATTTGGGCAAACAGAGAGCTCAAAGACAGGAATATTAATATATAACCTCCAAGCATATACAATATGCAAACACTATGGCTCCAACATTTTTGACAGCAAATTATAACAAATTTACATAATCAGAGTGGAATCAGTGGATAGGCCTCAATAATGGATGGAAAAGCGGGAATGTTGATGATATTGTAGCGAGGGAAGCCTCCTTCCTCTAATAGTTTCTTCCATTCTTGTTCAGTCCTTTCCTTTCCATTCAGGAGTACAAACATTAGCAAATCATATACCAAGTCCATATCACCAAATGTTTTGTTACCATCTTCTTCTACAACGATTTCCACCAGAACAAGCTTTCCATCTTTTTCCGGTATCGCCTTTCGACAGTTTTTCAATATCTTTACACAGTCTTCGTCTCCCCAATCATGTAGCACCCACTGAATCATAAAATCATAGTTTAACTAACAAGTAAATAATTATCTAGTCAGGTTCAGGACTGAAGTTTTTGAATTTTTTTTTTCCAGGACTAACCTAACCAGAGAGGATTCTAGGATAGAATAAACTGTAAAAATACCTTCATGAAAACTGCATCACTATTAGGTATGGCCTCAAACATGTTACCTCCAACGTGAGAGACTCCATCATAGACAGGAGCTGTGGCGACAACATGTGGTAGATCAAAATTTATACCTTTTATATGTGGATAGGTTTTTACAATCTCAGCAACCGCTCCGCCGGTCCCGCCGCCAACATCGACCAGAGATCGGATGTTGTGGAAGAACCCGCCGTCTTTACATTGAGACAGGAATGCCGTCACCACTATCTTGTTTGTACACGCCATGGCGTCGTTGAAGAGCTTGTCGATATTAGGGTTGTGAGATGTGAATTCCCACATGTCACAGCCGTAAGCTTTCTTGAAAGGAGTCCCTCCTCGTTTGATGGAGTGGCTGATGTATTGCCACGGTGCTAGTTGCCATGCATCGGTGTTCTGTAGAACCATAGGAGCAAGATTTGGGTCTGAGTCATGTAGAAGCCATTTCGATATGTGGGTCGACCCGTAAACAGTTTGATGATCTCCAGCTCCACCGTCTGATGGAGGATGAGCGGTGAAAATTCCTTTCCGGACAAGCATTCTCATGAGGCGTGCAAGGTAGGGAATGTCTGGATTAGATGACTCAATTCCTAACCAAATGTGAAATTCGATCAGCAGGGCCGGCCCTGAGATTTTCGGGGCCCGGGGCGAACCTAGAAAATGAGGCCCTCTATACTCTGCCACTATATTATAGGCTATCACTAGTAAATAATTAAAATGCTAAACCGACAACCATATATGATATATGAATATATCATATATCATATATCCTTCGGCTTCTAAAGGCAAATTGATGCATGTGCTCATAATTCATAAGTCATCATCATTTATATTGTATTTGTATATACTGTATACATATTAAATATCTAATTAATAATTAAGATTCAGTTAAGCCATTAAACAGATAATTAGATTATAGATAACTGATAAGGCATAACTAGTTAACTACATAAGCTTAACCACTTAACTAACTAAAAGTTATACAAATTATGTATTAATAAATTATTTGATTTCCTTTCTTGTAAATTTGGATTCATAAAATTATAGCTGGGATTATTTACAAATTGCAATCAAATAATTGTTTCAATTAAAAGCATCAATTTTTTTGAACATTAATTTTTATTAAAGAATAAAGAATAAAGAATAAAGAGCCATCAAAAGGCAAACCAAGTAAACAAGGACACAAGGTCAAGTGGTCAACAACTCAACATTTAACAAACAAAAATGAAAAAACACAGGTCCATAGGCGAAACAACCCCACAGGCACAAGGAAAGGCAAAAAGCCAAAAACCTAGGTCCCAGGCAAACAAAAGTGAAAAGTACAAAACTAAAAAACAGAGATAAAATTACAATTTGTAAAAATAAAATAAAATAAACCAAAAACAAAATTACCTTAGTGAGAGTGACAAGTCACAACTCACAAGTTAGAACTTAAAACACAGTGAGAGTGACGAACTGAGACAATGAGACTTAAAGATTTGAGTGAGAGTTTTATATTTTAGAGTTGAGAGAGAGAGAGAGAGCCAGATAGGGTGGCACACTCTCATTGGACAGTCTCATGGCCACGTGTATAGGACCGTCCCAGCCAATAGTTTCTCGTTTGGTGGAGGCAAAAGAAATAAATATGGCAGATGATAATTAACTGCCTTAGAAAAAAGGTCTGAACTCTGAACAACATTAAATGCAATTACTGACATTGGGCCATTTCTTTTTAAGTTACCGTTGGACTGTTGGAGACTTTGAGTTATGGACTGAGTAGTAAAACATGTGCCCCATATACATTTGTTTTAATATGGGCCTTTTTAATTGTCTCAAAATTGGGCCCCATATGCATAACTGATTTCATGTAAATTTTGGCCCTATAAATGTTGGGCCCTGGGCGGCCGCCCCTCTAGTCCAGGCCCAGGGCCGGCCCTGTCGATCAGTACTGTATTTGCTCAACAGGTTTTCTACTATTTTTATTTATTTTTACATCTAACACTCAATTTGTGGTTTGCTATGACAAGATCAAATAACAGTTCAAATATCTATTCATATTTACAGACAAACTGAACATGTCTTACTTTGAATAAAATTCATAAATAAATATATATATATAATTAATAATGTGCTAAGTTCATATAATTATTAATTTTTTATTTTCAATAAAACATATCTATTTCTTATTTATATATATAGAGAGAGTAATTTTAATCCTAGATAAGTAATAGGAAGGTTAGCTTTCTTACATTTAAAGCATCCTGCCCAATCTTCCTCCTCACTCCTACAGTCCTACTAGAACCCATCCTAACAACACAAGATTTATGAAAGTTTATTTGCAAACCTGAGGCCAACTCAAAATATCTCAAAATTCTCCTAGCCCAATGAGGACTTTTTACAAAGCACTTTAAGCACATTTGATGAAATTTAATATAATATATTGAATCTTAATTTGAATTTTTGTATGGATGATAAAAACATTGAAATAAATTTATGAAAAAAAAAATTAAAAAAAATTCGGGTCCAAGAAATAATTTTTTCCGACTTTTTTGAAAATAAAACAATTAAAAATAGGGAAATATAAGAAAAATTAGTTCTCAAATCCAAAAAATTTCCAAAATTTTACCAAATATGTATTTTAATTTTCTTAGGATGCATATAAAAAATCTCATCAAAAAACATTCGATTACATATTTACATATATGCAATTTCATCAAAGGTGTTTAAAGTGTGTATTTTAAAAAGTCTTAATTGGAAAATTTCTCTTTCTCTCTCTCTCTCTCTCTCTCTCTCTCTCTCTCTCTCTCTCTCTCTCTCTCTCTCTCTCTCTCTCTCTCTCTCTCTCTATATATATATATATATATATATATATATATATATATATATATATATATATCAGTCCCATTCATATCAATATGCACTGATGTAACTATATCAGTACTAATGCATGTGAACCACTGGTTATGAATAAACTTTGAGAACTGCATACACTTTGAGTCAAAGTATGTAAATTTAATGGTCCACATCCAACGCACTGACAAAGTTATATCAGTTCTCTCTCTCTCTCTCTCTCTCTCTCTCTCTCTCTCTCTCTCTCTCTCTCTCTCTCTCTCTCTCTCTCTCTCTCTCTCTCTCTCTCTCTCTCTCTCTCTATATATATATATATATATATATATATATATATATATATAAGATAACAAATAAATGCTAAATGATTGAATTTATAATCTCGAATATTTGTAATTCATGTCATATCTAATAAATTATTCATCATATAATCTCATTATCCACGTTAATAAGTAACAAATTAAGTGACAAATCATTTAGAATTTTAAATTTGAGACTTAATTTAAAGGTCATTTAGACCTATCATATTTTCAATCAAATATTTTATCTTTAATTAATCAGTTGAATTTCAGGATCATTTAGATCATCATATTTTCAATCAAAACATTTACAGTATAGAAGATGTGTTCATAATATTAACAGAAATCAAAAAAGAAAAAGGAAAAAGAAAAAAACCTGAGGCGATTTGGGACAAAGTGAGAGGGCCAGCATAGGAGTGTATAATGTCAGCTAAGCGAAGCTCCACAGCAGCCTTGAGAGCCATAGAGTCTGCAAAACCAAACATGAGCTGCCATACTTGCGCTTGTCCTCTTAGTAATAATCCCTCCTCATCAACTTCTTCTACCGATTCCATTCTGTGTCTGCTATTTCTTCTTCAATCTACCTAACTTAATATACATACTCAAATTACCAGAAGGAATCCTCTTTATCTCAAAGCGAGTATCTTTACATTTAGAAACAGACAAATTAAGCTTAAGCTTATATTAAATGTTTATTTATTTATATTTGTTCTTTCTCTTCTTCAAATGGTCATGGACCAAGATGTGTGTATCTGGGCCTAGGCCTTATGATTATCAGATTTTAATGAGGTTGGGTTGCTACTGGATTGGGTGCTCATATACTATATTTGCATTACAAAGAAAAACGCCTTGTATGTTACTTCTGACAACCAGATTTTTGGTCTAGAGGCCTGTTTTTAAAGACAAAAGACGGTTTGTGTACCCAAAATTTTCTCACCATTCATGTTTGATGCAAGGCCCCATTTATGATGGAGGAAGACATCATATGACATAATAAAATTTTAGCTTAACTTGTTTTTCGACGATATCTATTAATCCAGGACCAGATATTCTTTTAAAAGTTTTCACCATTGGTAAGATTCTAACTGCTGACCTGAGAGTCATTTGTTCGAGCCCCAAACTCGTTAATCTACCAGTCAAGCTACGCCCCTATTGGTAAATTATAGCTTAATTAACAAGTCTATCAATACTTTTGTAATCAGGTCGGTTCAAGTTTGAAGTTACATAAAGTTATGGAAATTCTATATAACATTATGTAACTTTGGTTGTGATTTTTTATAATTTTTTTTTAGGACTGTCCTGACTAGAAAAAGATCCAGTACAGTGTAAACTATTGTATAAGATGTTGGAAGAAACTATAATAATACCTTCATGAAAACTGCATCACTATTAGGTATGGCCTCAAACGTGTCATCGTTACCTCCAAACAGTCCCAATTAATCAGTGAGTCATAGTGCTCACCTGTCGCTCTCTCTCTTTATTTTATTTTATTTTATTTTGATTTCCTCTTTACTGGTTGCATGATTCAGACAGTGGGACAGTTAAGGTCTATTCATGTGACGATATGCAAGAATTCCTCTTTTGTGGCATCACATAATTTTTGGTCGCGCACTTTTTTTCCTTTTCTTTTTATTGATGTAATACTTATATATATATATATAACTTCTCACCTACAAACCCTCTATCATGTACAGACCAAGTTTTTATACCCTTGGATAAAACTCCAATGCTTGATATGTAAGTGATGGGTCAGGAGAGAGAATACATAAAAACATTTGGATTTTGATCCAAAAATACAAAAAAATTGGTTTGTATGTATATCCTTATGTCAGGGGGTTTGTAGGTGAGAAGAACCGTATTTTGAATTCATATATCACATAATAGGATTTAATTCTTCTCTTATATATGATGATCGTTGTACTGACCTCAAACGGTTAAAGATAATATACTTCATTAAGAATAATGAGAGTGAATAATTACAAATGTCACTAGATTTATTTAATTCAATACAAATATCAACGTAGGAGGGGATCCTTATCCCACTTAATATGCATGAATATAAGTAGAAGATGTACAGTGAATCCGATATCAGATGCATTCTAAACTTAGTTATGATCAAATATCAATGCTTTAAAACACAAAACAAATACCAGGAAAGAGATGATTTTATTTACTTTAGTAAATATTAGCTTAAATAGCAATACATATGATAAGCCTTGCACAAAACAAGTAATAATCACATCACACAGAAACATTAACAACTAACATAGTGGAGCTCTTTGAGATGTGCTCCATTATTAACACTCTTAAAATCCCAAGACAGATAACAGATCCACATAGACCCACACATCATAACACATTCTCTCTTTCACTTTTACCACAAATTCTTATAGAATTCACAGTGGATATGCCTCAATAACAGATAGCACAGATGGGATTTTGATGATCTTATAGCGAGGGAATCCTCCTGCCTCTAATAATTTCTTCCATTCTTGTTCTGTCCTTTCCCTTCCACCCTTGTTGTGTGCAAGCATCACCAGATCGAATCGTACGTCTATATCGCCGAATATCTTGTTACCATCCTCTTGTATAATGAAATCAACCAGTAAAAGCTTTCCAGTTTTCTCTGGTATCGCCTTTCGACAATTTTTCAAGATCTTTATACCGTCCTCCTCACCCCAATCATGTAAAATCCACTGCATAAAAAAAATAGTTTGATTACATTTAATACACGGTAAAAGATGCTCATTCAATCTAACAACAGCTGCGAAAGTTATGAAGTAGGGGCTTCTTGAAAAATTTCCTTTTAGTTCTCATATTTTGTTTAACTTTTTATATTTTTTTCTTATAAAATGAAAATTTTATCGGTTGGTCACCCCGAACTTAATTAAATTTGAAATTCTAGGTTTTTTTTTTTTTTTTTGTCTAGAGATATCATGATTCGAGTCATCAATAATTAAAAAGGTAAAATCGGAACAAATTAGGTTACCTTCATGAAAACTGCATCAGCCTTTGGAATGGTATCAAACATGTTACCACCAACATGAGTCACTCCATTGTAGGTAGGCGCGGTGGCGACGACGTGGGGCTGATCGAAATTGATACCCTTGATATGCGGATAGGCTTTGACAATCTCGGAGATGGCTCCGCCTATCCCACCAGCTACATCAACAAGTGATCCGATGTTTGCAAAAACATCTTTACACTCTGATACCACTGCCCTCATCACCACCTTGCTAGTACACGCCATGGCGGCATAGAACAGCTTCTCAAATTTAGGCTTTTTGGGTATCAAGTACCAGAAGTCCTCGCCGTGAACCTTCTCGAACGGAACACCGCCTTCTTTGACGCAGTTGGCGATGTAGTGCCACGGGTCCGCTTGCACCGGATCGTTCTCCATCAGCAGCATTGGAGCCAGTGTTAAGTCTGCGTCTTGTAGTACCCATTTGGACACTTTGGTCTCCCCGTACAGCGGCTCTCCGCCGTCTGATGGTTGGTGTTCGGAGAAAACTCCTTTTCGGACCAGCAATCTCATCACCCGAGCAAGGTAGGAAATTTCTGGAGTAGACGAGTCAATTTCTGACAAAAAAATAAAATAAAATACATGTCACTATTATTTTAGAAACTAAATGAATGTTAATTATTTTTAGAAGATTAAAAACAATCCAAAAATATAACAATCATTTTATTATTTACATAAATTTACAACTTCTAATTCATATGTTTTTACTTTGTCGGAAAAAAAAAAAATCATATATTTTTAGCCATTTTAAGCACATAATGAAGGTTCGTATATATCATTATCTTGCTTTATTTTTTTAGTCAACCAAACTTGCAATTTGCAGTATCGCCCTTGTCAACGTAAATATTTATAAATTCTTCATAAAGTTTCAAATAAATACGAAATTATGATATTTTTACCCAAATTAAGCATAGAAGACATGAAATAGTTTTAGAAAAGAATAGAGAAAGAGTGAGAGAGTGTGTTAATACTTGAGGCCAATTGGGTCAAAGTGATAGGGCCACCATGGGAGTGCAAAATGTCTGGTATGCGAAGCTCGATAGCAGCCTTTAGAGCCATCGAGTCTGCAAAAGCAAACATGAGATCCCATACTTCTGCTTGCCCGTCCAAGTATCCAGCTTTCACTTCTTCTATCGATCCCATTCTCTAACTCTCTCTTTCTCTCTTAAAACTAGAGAATTTGTTTGTCTCCATAACGTGAGGAGGATACATATTTATATAGTCGCAACCAGTGGCGGAGCTAGAGATTTGGTTCAACGGGGGGTTTGGTTACTAATATTTTAAAATGTAAAATAATAATATATGTAAAAAAAAAAAATATTGATAATAGTAAAAACAATTTATTTATTTTTAACTTCGGGGATCGAGAGGAAATATAAACTTGGGACATCAACATTAGTTGAGTTGTGTGGATACTACCAGGTTATGTATGTGACAAGTCCGGACCTAGAAATTTATATCATTAAGGGCTCATTTAGCACACTGTATTGTATTATATTGTATTATCATTAATACAAACATTGTTTAGTGATGCACTGTATTATATCATATTAAGTTATTCCTATATGACTTTATTGTATTTTATTAGATTATAAAAATATAATATTTTTTAAAAAATAGCTAATAATTAATTTTAAATATCCTTACCATGAATAAATCAATAAATATTTTTATATACAAAATCAATAAATATTTATTTTAATTGAAACAAAAAAATTAAATAAATAATATTTTTATAAAAAATATATATATTTCCTATATAATTTTAAAATTATAAAAAAATTATTAACAATATAACACGTATTTTATCAATATTCCATATTTGTTGAAAAAAAAAATGTTTTTTATAATATAATACAACATAATACCACCAAATATAATTTATTAACTAATACGGTGTTTGCTATATTAGGCAATTAAAATGTACTAAGATAATACAATAGTGTTTGTATTATTTTAGTTTTTAATTGCTTAATATAATACAATATAGCAAAACAAATAAGGCCTAAAGATAATAACAATTATAGTTAATATGATTTAAAAAAAAAAAAAAAATTTGTGAATTTTATCACACAAAGATGTTTATGCACGACAAAAACAATTCGCACATAATTGAATATGTTCAATTTTTAAAAATAATAATGCTACTTTGTCCAAATTTGGTACCCAAATGATGTGGCATCCATGATTTCTTTATATTATAATTGCGTGATTGGAATAATTAGATTTTAGGGACGTCATTTCATTTGAGCTCCAAATTTGTACACTAAATTTGGACAAAATAGCATTAATCTTTTTCAAATCTTTCATAAAAAAACCTTTGTCAATTGTATTGAAGATAATTTTCTCTACATGTAGAAATTGGTAATCATTCATTCACTGATCTTCTATTTGATAATTTAGTCAATACTAATTTTATATTTTCATATTAGAAAATTGATTATTAAACTAAGACATACTACAAAAAAATAAAAAAATAAAAAACAAAAAATTCCACGATATATTTCTTTAGAAAATGATGATTTAGTTGTGAAAGTCGCACATCATTAATAGTAAAAATAATTTAACATGATAACGATGTTAAAATTGATTGATAAATTTGTCATTAAATATTACGGACTTTAAACTTCAATTGTAATTATTTTTTAGATAGGTTTAGATCCAATGAATGATAAGGATAGTTATTTAAATGGACTTAAATTAAAATTATTAATCAATTTAAAAAAATTAAATCTAAAAATAAATAAAAATTCATTTTGCTCTCCCATTGGGCATCAATTGCCCCTGCCCCTAGTTGCATCCCTAGCTTTAGTATTGTGTATTAGGTGTGTCAATTTATGATGTGACAATTTTTTATTTAATTAAAAAAAAAGTTAATTTTTTGCCTCATGTTACTATGTTAGTAAAGTGATGTTAGAATAATATTACTGTATCACACCTCTCCTTGGCTGACACTTGTAAGGACAATAATAGCATAAGAGTTTGATTTTTGCCACGTGTTATCATTTTCCCACTATTTCATACTTGGAAATTTCTGGAATGTTGAAAATGACGTGAATTTTTATGTAGGGCAATGAAATCACGTAATAAATAAAATTGACAATACCAAAACAAAGGACAAAAGTTCTATAACTTCTATGCAGGAGAAAAACTTATCTAGGACGGTCTCATTGACCCAATAAAAATGTGTCATATAATATTAGAAAAATATATATTTATATTCCCAATATAAATACGTGTTAGTTAGATCATCCCATGTAAGGCTTTTCTCCTTTTGCAGAAGCTCCTTCCGTTGCCTAGGGGCCAGGACATATCACAACATATAATGTTTATTTATAAAGCTTTTTAATAATTTTTGGAAGGGTACATTGAAAATGCTTTTTGTCAGGGGCATATTTGAGAAACAATGAAAATGCTTTCTTGAGAAATATCTAAAAATCTAAAACGGTGCTCTCTACACCACTATTTAACAAAAATTGTTTGTTAAAAAAATAAACAAGATTTGTTTTTACTAAAATACCCTTAATTTAAATGACTTATGTCCAGTTTGGTATTGCTTTTACGAAGTTAAAATCAGCTTATTTCATAATTTTGATATAAAATAATGTTTGGTAAAACTTCTAAAAGTGATTAATTGATAATTTAGTAAGTTTTAACAGTGATTTTGAGGTGGATGGTTACTTTTTGAAAGTAAATTATTGAATAATCTATTTCAGTATTTAATGAATCTTTTAAAATATCATTATTATCCTTATGAAATTAAATTAAAATCATTTATATTCCTTATTTCATCTTAAAATTAAAGATTCTAATTAAATATTGATTTATAAAATCTTTTAAAAATATTTATATTATTCTTATGGATTTTTTTTTCTAATTTAAATATTCTACTTAAACATTGATTTAATATATATAATTAATGAAAAAAATAAAATAATGTTATAAAATCATGTCTATTTTAGTCATTGTAACTAATTTTAGCACTTTTGAAACAAAATTAACAAACATATATATACTGCTTTTAAGCTATACAGTTGTTTTAAAAGTATAATTAACCAAATATCTGCTGATTAACTTCACAGCTGATTATTTCTTCAGCACAACTAACAGTGATTATTATAAAAGTTATAGTAATACCAAATTGGGCCTTAGGCTATGTTTGTGATTGCTTTTACTTGAGAAATAATCACTTATTTTTCAAGTTTTGTGCAGATAAGTGTTTGGTAAACTTCCCAAAAGTAACTTATTTTACAATTTTCTTCTCCAATAATCAGCTTTTGAAAAGCTAGGTGGGGGTTGCTTTTGGAAGCAGAAACTAAAAATTTGCTTATGAAATATCCAAAATATCCTCACCATTTTAATAAAAGACAATATTACCCTTACATTTAATAAAACTAAATGAAACAGTTTCACGTTTAAAAAAATATATATAACAGTGTTGGCCACCGCTGGAAGTCGATGCCGGAGGAAGCCAGCTCCTCTAGACTTTTTCGGAGATAAAGTATCCATAAGGCAGCGATGATGGAGGAGAGTTGGAGTTACGGTAAGCTCTGAAAGATTGTTTGGTCGGCGGTATAGGATATCCAAACGACGGCGGTAGAGAAGAAGTTTGAGAACCAGATCGATGATGAACCACTCCGACCGACAGTTGAGAAGAAGGCTAAGAACTGGATCGACGATGAACGACAGCAGAGAAGAAGGTTGAGAATCAGATCCAAACGACGGCTGAGAAGAAGGCTAAGAACTGGATCGACGATGAATGACAGCAGAGAAGAAGGTTGAGAATCGGATCCAAACAACGGCTGAGTAGGCTGATAACCGGATCCAAACGACGGATTGGGATCCAAACCAAATCCAAACGGCATAAAAGAAGGAGGCTGACGATGATCTTGGTGGAGCTGGAGACGGAGGAGGAATTGGATAGTCGACTTCGGAGCTTGCGGAGGTTGACCGTTAAGTGTGTTGGTGAAGAAGGAGACATGTTGACTCGGAGGAGGAGCCTGAGTTGACCCAGTCAGGTTTCTTTGTTGTGTTTTATATATAAACTAAGTTGAATTAGTTTTTTGAACGAATTGTTTGGGAAGTGATTGAGTTGACTCAATGATAATTTTTTTTTTTTTCATGTTTAAATTTGTTTTTTAAATGTTTCACATTTATAATATTTATTGATGTCTATTTTAGTCATTTTGTTCAATACATTTTCCATCGTTTCAAAAGTTAAGCAATTTTAAAATTTAGTTTACCAAACACCAATCTTTTTTTTTTTTTTTTTTTTTTTAAGTTGACTATTTCTTAAATTAAGCTATAAGCAAATTATAACTTAAGCAAAGCAATCCCAAACATATCCTTAAGAGTGCATTTGGTACACAGACGGGACGAGACATGACGGGACGGGACAGTTGTTCCATGTTGTGTTTGGAATGCCTAGGACAGAACTGTTGACTGTACTATTATGCGTTTGGTATGGCTGGGACAGGACATGACAAAAGGTTCAAATGATCAGAGTGCCCCTTTTATCCTTTCCAATGTTTATAACAATTTTATTAAGTGTGATTTTTTTTTTTTTAAATATCAAATATTATTGAATTAAAATTAATTAAAAATCATACAAATTTAATATTTTCTTTCATTTTCTCACCTCCTAAACACTAGGTTCAGATTTCAAAATCATATTTCATCATCCAACATATCATCCAACTTCATCTTCATCATCCATACATCACCGATCTTTATCAGTCATCACCCAAACATATCCATACAAAAAGAAGAACAAATAATTATAAAAAAAATAGTGAATCTTTTTTTTTTTTTTTTTTTGAAGACAGCAAAATTTATTACCAAAAGCAAACCAACAAGAACAAACCAAAAACAAGAAACCGTCCACAAAAGCACCACCCAACCAAAACAAACGCAACAACAACAAAAGAAAAAACACAGAAGAAATAGTGAATCATTTTGAAGATCATCCAACCCAGACCATTTTCAATCTTTTCCAGATTTATTTTTTCTTTCCAATTTTTATTTTTCCTTTTCATTCTCTTTTCAAATTGAAAACCCAAATTTTCTTTCCAAATACTAAAGAAGAAGAAGAAGACCCAAATTTTTTTTCCAAATCGAAAACCCAATCGAGAGAACAACATGAATAAGAAGAAGAAGAAGCAGCTGACGATTTTGCACAAGAACAAGAAGAGATCACAATTTTGCACAAGAACAACATGAACCCAGCTGACGATTTTCCAGATTTTCTTCGGTGGGAAGAGATCGTGACCATGGAGATCTGGATGGTGATCCAGATATGAACGAAGGAGAGAGAGAGCTCCATGGATGGTGATCTAGAGATGACCGAAGGAGAGAGAGATGGCCATGGGATTCATGTAGTGTATATATATGTTTGTAATTTTTGCAAGTAATAAGGGTAAAAAGGTCTTTTCCATACTTGTTCCATGCATGGGACAAGTTTGGGCGAGCTATTTAGGTGGGACAATTTTTTGGATTTTTTGTCCTGTCTTGTCCCATGTTAATGACGTGTCAAACGCGGGACAAGAGAAAGTTGTCTCACCTTATCCCGTCCTGTCCCGTATACCAAACACACTTTAAGAGGACAACATATACCCCAATCTATTTTTATCCCAATTCTCTCGTTCCCTCGACCTTGAGCACCATTTTAACGGTGGGTTTTTTAATTCAAACAAGATGCATTTCAGAAATCTATCTTCACCATTTTTATTTTTTTTAAAGTAATAAATTCAAGGGTTAATTGCAATAACATCCCCTGAGTTTTTCTAAAAAGGCTTATATATTCAACAAATAGACTTAATTGCAGTAGACCCCCCTGTCGACCTTGACTTCTGTCCCATTTAACTGTTGACTAAGCTTTGGTTGGAAAAGGTCCAAAACGCAGTTACACTTTTTTTTATAAGTCTTAATTACCCTTCTACTTTTAAATTATTAAATAATTAAGTTTTAAATTAAATAAAAAAACTTAAATAATTATATTTAAAAAAAAAAACACTGTCATCATTAGGTTTGAACAAAAGCTTTTTTGGGTGTTTGTTGATATAGGTCTGGTTCTTTAATGGTGGTTGGCTGATAATGGTGGATTTGAGAAGGACTGTTGCCAATAGATTTTTGTGAAACAATAATAATAATAATAAATAATAATAATAATAATAAATTGTACTAAAAACACTCATTAGAAATGCGGGGTGACTTGTGCATTTTGTCTCAAATGCGAATGAGATTTGCATTAGATCTACTCGTGGAGCCGGTGGAGGAGCAGATCTGTTGCTCCTCGTTCTTCGTCCAAGCCATCGCGTCCCACCTGGCCCGATCCCGATCTTCCATAGCTCACCATTAGGTTGATCTCAACCGTTATTTCGTGGGTATTCGCCTCTCCCCGCCGCCGCTGACGAGATTCATGGCACCCCGGTGGTTCTAATTCTTTTGCTTCCCTCTAGACAAACATGTCTTCTTCTAATCTTACATCTTCAACCTCTAACCGGTTCCTCCGATCTCCATTGAATGAGTGATTTGCTCAACTGGATCAGATACGGAAGTTTGCTCCATCTGATCAGATCATATGGGGATCTAATCAAATCAGATGGTTGAGAATTTTTCTCCATCTAATTTTTTTCTTTTGTATTATTCTTATGTTGGACAATGATGATTTGACCTATAAAAATTCAGTCAACCGTTATCTCCAACGGAGTTTGACTAACGGTCTGGGGGGTTGCAGCAATTAATATCATTTGTTGAATATTAAGCTTTAATGGTAAAAATCAGGGTATGTTTTTGCAATTAACCCTAAATTCAACAATTGAGTAGTATTATTATAAATAAACATGCTAGAATAAAACCTCAAGTTTTTAGATTGGAATTGACGAGATATATATATATTTGGTGTCCATGCCAAGATAGCTAATTTTTTTATTTTATGAAATGTTAAATTTATGGATTTCCAAAACAAATATTATTCCTTTTTAATATTTTTTTTGGATAAAAGTGTCGTTAATGAATTTCCAATCTAAATGCCTAGCAAGACAAGTTAGATGCTAGTAAATTGTCAAAATTACATGTCAGTCAAAATCAAAGTTTCATGCTATTGAAAAGCAAAATTGCATAACAAAAGTTACGTGCCCGTCAAAATAAAATTACATGTCAATCAAGAAAAATTAAAGTCAAATAATTTAAAACAAATAGAGGGCTATTTTTGTAACCTCAAGGCTAAAGCTGACAACATTTTTTTTAGCTAGATAAAAATAGAAAAGCAACTTATCTTTTTTGACTATCTGTATTTACTATCTATGTATATTTTTAGAATTTTTTTTTTTTTTCTTACAATTCAATTTTATCTTTCCATACTTCTTTTTTAAAAACACTTATTCCTACAATTTTAAATAAAAATAAAAATAATTATAAAGACACTTCATTTTGTTTCATTTTTTATTTTTTTTATCATTTAACACTTCTATTCTAAAACCACTCAATTTTTTTTTTTTTTTTTAAATATTCTAAAAATGAGACTTTGTTGTGAATTATCAACTATGTACGCAATGACCTGTTATGATCTTCAGTAGTAAAACCCCAAACGAGAATGCATCAGTTTTTTCATCAACTATTCCATGCATAAAATATTATGGAGCCAAATATCTGAATTTGATTTAAATAAACAAATAAGCTCAATATTTATAATTTTTCAGGCGAGAGCGGGAGGCCTACGTACCCAAATAATGTTCCTTCAATAGGAAAGACAACATGGTGTGACCCATTTTTTTTTAACATTTTAGGGTTTGTAAACATATGTTAAAAATGAAGAAAAATTGTGTTGGAATCTAAAAAAAATTTAATTTGGAGTGTTTTTAGATTTTTTGTTGTTGTTGTCCTTTTTAGTAATTTTAAATTAAGGTTAAAATTGTTTATAAATAATAAATAATAAATAAAATAAAGTGTAAAAAGATATTTGGTGGATTGTGAATATTATTACTCATATATTTTCCCTTTTTTTTTTTCATTTTTTTTTTTTTTTGTGGGGGGAAGGACATAAAAACTATGGATAACATAAGTATATCAGCTTTTAAAAAAAAAGTATAAATTTTCCTATTTTATTAGTATTAGTTAGTGATCGGCTCAATGAATCGTTTCTAACATGATTTACTTTTAGTTCCATATTTTCTCTTTGTAGGTCTAATTACGTCAACTCAAACTTTTCAACTTTAAGAGGATGTTTGATTTTTCACCGCAAGACATTGCCTTTTATATTTTAAATTAAGATAATTTTTTTTTTTTTTTTTTTTTTTTTTTTTTTCAACTTGTATCTTTTTTTTAAGATATATGTCTTTTAGAAATAGTATAAAATTTTGACTTTTATCTTATTAAAAAAGTGGTATAGTAAAATTTTTAGTAATTTTCCACAAATGTCTTATAACAATTCATACATTTACAATTTTATCTACACATAATAAAATCATAAAAATCAAATTTTCAAAAATTTCCAATTTTTAAGAAACTCTAACACAACCTAACCAATTTAAGGGGTGTTGGCAGCGTCGCCTCTTGCTCTCTTGGGACCAGAGGAGGCTGACCACCATCCTCCCATTTGATTTTGGAGAGGAGGTTGCGCCCCCCTCTATGTATGGAGGCTAGCGGCGGATGGAAGAAAAGGAGATCTGAACCAGAGGTGAACCGTGGTAGAGATAGATCTAATTCTAATGTGATTTGCAGAGAAATTAAAACCCTAACAGCCGTAGATCTCTAATATATATATATTTATTATTTTTTTATTATCAATTTTAAAAATAAAAATTATTTTGTTACAAATATCAAAAAATATTGAAAGGTTATAAATGGAAAATGTTACAATTTTTTGTTTGTTTGTAATAAATCATCTAAAATAAAATAAATAAATATATCATAGTATCTTAATTTGTTAAACATGTTATAACATGTTTAACAAATTAAGATCTTATAAGACTTTAGATAAAAAAACAAACGGTCCCATAGACATTGGCCGGTGGCTATCCCATTACATGGGGATTCGACTTCAGTGGGACCTTTGTCTACAATAATACTCCAAAAACATAATGATGAATTGGAATTTGCCTAGCTAGTATCCAAATTTGATGGTTTCAGAGTAGCCATGCTTGTATTCTTCAAGCAGTGTTAGAGAAGCATGATTACTTTCTTTCTGCATAATAGTTTCAGTTTCTAATCACATATAGATATATTTCAAATGAGAAAACAGAAAATACATATATATTTTATGCTTAAATGCAAGTCATTTTTGTGATTTTATAGGGTTAATTTGTAGAAAAAGAAAATCTAACTTTCGAATTTTAACATTGGGTAATTTCAGAAAATGGTTGTGAAGAATAATATTTTGGGATTTGGATGGTGACCCATATGGCCATATCGATAAAGTGTTATCTCAAGGAGATTTTCTATATATTTTTATCTTGTCACAGTCCATTTCTAAAAATTAAAAAAAATCATCCAAAAACACTCCATTTTATCTTAAAATTACATTTTAATCTTTAAAAAAAAAAATTCTTAAAACATGCTAGATTGTTTAAATACTATTAGAACCATTTTCTATCTATTTAAACTATTAGATTCAACGATTAGTAACTTTTGGACAAGGAAGCACGGATACTCCGTTTGGTGGAGGTAACCCGTATCGAACTCGTATCCAATTCGGATACACCCCGGATACACTAGGATACGTATCCGATACGCCAAATGGCGTATCCGTTGACTTTTTGACAAGTTTGACTGGCGGATACTTGGGGGATACGGCTAGGATACGCAAGGGATACGTTTGGGGCAAAATCATAAATATTTTAGTACAAAACGGGGTCAAATTATAATTTTAAAAATGTATGGGTCAAAACGAAATTTTAAAGAAATATATCAGGTTATGTCAATTACTCAATTGCAATTAGGGCTCGTTTCAATTTCATTCAGTAGCCGCTTGAAAGAAAAATCAGAAAGGTGCTTCCAATTTTTTGGTTGATTTTCTGGCAAAAAAGGTGCCGGTGGTGAGGTTGATGTGCTGAATTGGAGTTTCTCTTGATCGTGGCTTCGGTGGGCTGTGGTTCTTGTTCTTTTTTCTTCTCTTGTGAGCTTGCTTTCTCTGTTTCTGGGCAGTGGATGGCTATGTTGTTGTGTTTTGTTTTTGCTTGGATTTCTTTCTGCGTCTCTTTTCTCCTGTTTGGCTTCCGTTGGCTGTAGTAGTTTTGCTAAAGTTTTGCTAAAGATTGGCTTCCGTCTCTTCCGTTGGCTGCGTCTCTTTTCTCGAGTCATCTTCCTCCTAAAGATTGCCTTTAAAAAAAAAAAATAAAAAAAATCAGAAAGAAGAAAAGAAGAAGGAGAAGAAAAGAGGAAGAAGAAGAAAGAGTTTTGTGAACCGGGCACAAAACAGAGCACAAAAACTTAATTTGGATATTGTAATATGTTACATTTATTTAGATGATTGGATATGAATATGTTTTGATTTTTGAATGAATTATCAAATATCCTTTTATATAGTCTTATTTTAAATAAAATATAAATATATATTATTTTAATAAACGTATCCCTGCCGTATCCGTATCCTAGTTTTTTGAGATTTGCCGTATCCCCGTATCGTGCCGTATCCGTATCCCGTATCCGTATCCATATCCGTGCTTCCTTGCTTTTGGAGTTCTCCTACATAATTAAATTTGCATTTGTTTCAATAAATTTGTAGGTGGAAGACTTGACTCATATCTCATTTGGTCAACTGTCAAATTTGTAGTTAGAAAAAATAAAAATAAAATAAAACTAACCCAACTAACTCTACTATGTCCTTTTCCTCTCTTTTTGCCCTTGTTTGTACATAGAGAGGACAAGTAAGTAATAACCACGGTGTTTTGATTTAATTACCTTCGAAACAATGACTTCTGAATTTTCATATTAAGAGGAGTTTTGAAAAACCCTAATGGTGTTTTTTTTTTTTTTTTTTTTTTAGTAGGATTATTTATGACAAATACGAGTGTTGTAGGATTCAATCCACCATCACCCTTGATCCAATGTTATTGTTGTAAGAATGATAAATGAGTTTCCATTTATGAGCTTTTAAAAAAAATATATATATATATGGACGTATGGTGGGCCATTTTTATAGTTATTTAAAGATCTATTTTGTTTAAAATCTTATATAGATCATATTTTGAAATTAAATATATATATATTTTTAACTACAAATTGGGGACTCTTTAGAATCGGAAACCTAAGGCGGTTGGCTCACTGAAATCAAATAGTTGGTTTTTAGTTAAATAGCATTATTGAGAGGCCCACCAATAAGACAAAAGAAAAAGAAAAGAGTGATTGATTGCAATGCATGCTCCACTTTTTCCATTTTTTTTTTGTGATTGTGGCCTTGTGGGGATATTTAAATTCAAATGATTAAAGGGCAGTGTGTGGTTCTCCGACGATTGTAATTTGTCGTCAGACTCGGCACTAACCGCTAAGAACCGATTCTGTTCCTTTCGAGCGTGCCAGATTTGTGACTATTTTAGCATTTAAAGTGATGTTTTTGGTTTTTAGCATTAGAAAAAGATCTGTTTCTTAAATAGATTACATATACTTATTTTTCTTTTTTTTAACTTTGAAATTTATAACAATAATGCTAAACATCCCATCTAAAATCGAGTCCATTTTTGCTCACTCCTACAAACGGGGTAAGCATTACCTCCCTCCCAAATGGACATTTTTTATCCCACTACATGTGGTATGTGAGGTGTCAAATTGTGAATGGATACACATTAATGACACCTAAAAAAGTGGGATTTTAGATGGGATGTGTAGCATTACTGAATTTAGAATGAAATGTGGGTAGCAATTTACTGGTACCGAGATCAAGCATTTTCTGATTACATT
Source organism: Acer yangbiense (assembly GCA_008009225.1). Classification (NCBI taxonomy): domain Eukaryota; kingdom Viridiplantae; phylum Streptophyta; class Magnoliopsida; order Sapindales; family Sapindaceae; genus Acer; species Acer yangbiense. The sequence goes on along the minus strand of CM017769.1, from coordinate 39,750,280 downwards.
TAAAAAAAAAAAAGTAAAATATTCAAACCATAGCCATTCGCTTTTCATTACCATTAAGCCAATTAGGTGGCAGTAAGGTAGTTGAACTTTTACATTTAACAAAAAAAAAATTTAAATAGTTAAACTTTCAGTTTTCTATTATCAGTTCAAACTGATATAAAATATATCAGTTCATTGTATGTAGGCCATTTGATTTAAAAGATGCTTTGACAAGTGCATGTAGTCAAATCAAAGTATTTAAATCCAATGACTCACATGTAAGAAATTGCTATTTCTTTTGTCAGTTCAAACTGATAATAGAAAAATTGGTTAAACTTTTAAGCTAAAAAAAAAAAAAATGGTTAAATTCTAAAACAACTTATCCGAGAGTCATTTGTCCAAACCCCAAGCTCATCCATCTACTAGCTGAGTTATGCACTTGTTAGCATTCTAAAACAACTTACAAGATGTATAGTTGATTTGTAATAATTACCATATAGTTTTCAAGTTAAAAAAGTACTATATAATTTTCATATAATATTGTTAGACATCTGAACTTGTATCATAGATTCATAGGGGTGGGTCATGGGTGTTAACTTTCATACAAGTGACAATGTGACATTGCATATCCAAAGATAAGACCCACCACCACGTGGAAGTTCATAATATGAGGCTCCATAAAAATCAGACATTAATGGCACAGAGGCTGCAATACCAAACATAAGCTGCCATATGCACATCTCTCACACCACAATTTTTATTTTTCAAATCTAGTTCGTCTAGAGATATTATGTGATATTTTGCAAGAAAAATAAATAAATATATATTATGTGATACACTGATACCTGAAAAGTGAAAAAGTGCTTTTTTTTTTTTTCATAAAAAAATAAATTAAAAATTGAACATTTGTTCCGAAGAATAATAATGACAATTGTTAGACAAGGACCTGAACCTGTGACACATGGCTAGTTTTTAACCCAAACGTTTGGGGATCATGTGAGATTCACAAAATTTTGACACGTAGCACGTATTTTAAGGTCTTTATATTTTGTTTGCTAGTTAGGTTTGGCTACATGAACAGTATAATTGTTGAAAAAAAGAAAAAAAAAAAAAAAAAAAAAACATGTCAAGTTTTCAACCTCTTTTCATTCATCATAAAAATTCAGGACCGTTTATTATTTAGATAAAAAAACAAGAGTGCAACTTTGCTCACCCACACTAACTAGAGGTAACCATTACCTCCCACCCCAAGTGTTGACACATGTCCTAAACTTAACCCAAAGTCCAAAATTAACCCAAACTTAACCCAAAGTTTGGGACACGTGACAACACTTGGGGTAGGGGGTAATGGTTCACCCTGGTTAGTGTGGGTGAGTAAAAATGCACTCAAAAAACAAATAACCCTGACTTTCTCTCATATAATTAGTCGATTAATAATACAGTTACTGTATTTTACGTATGACCGAAAAGTGATGTGTGTTTACACAAGCCATGCAGATATTGATGTTAGAGGTCAACAATTTGAACTCATTTCCTTTAGGCTTCCGGCCCACGCTTATCCTTCATGGGCGTAGCCACTAATACTCTAATAGGCTACTGGGCTGCAGCCCGGCCTAAAAAAAGAAAAAAAAAAAATTACAACTTACTAATCGGTTCAATTATTTATAAGATATCTCGGAAAATCATGTTAGATTAAGTTTTATATAATTACCGAATTAGTTAATTATTAGCCCACCAGAAGATCTAATTATACAATAATTTCAGAATTTAAATTAAGGGTTAAGTTAAATCAATTTAAAATTTTGATTACTCAATATTGGATTAAAAACACATAAATGAATGATATGTTGAAATCAAAATTTTAAATTATAATTTTAAATTGATTTAACTTGACCCTTAAATTAAAACTCTTAATTTCCAATCTGGTCGTGATATTGTTTGATCTACTGTGGCACATATCTCTTGCTCTCTCATTGTCTTCACACACACAATCTTAAATTATTAATTTAATCAACAATATTGTATTTATTATATCAACAGGTTATGGAATTGACTCCAATTTTTTTCTTTGTTGTTGCGTCTGTTTTTATTTTATATATAGTTCAAAGAGCAAATTGTACTCAACCTCCTTGAGGTTTGGTCTCTTGCACACAGAAACAACTTTATCATTAATTGACACTTACACCCCCTGTTGACTTTCTATTACCTTTAAAAGACTAAAATACCCTTGATCCCTAAATTAAATTAATAAATGGGTAATTTCATTAAAGTCCCTACTTTTTGACGAAATATCACTTATTTAAATGTCTTTGTCATTTTAGAAACTTAAGTCCCTTATTTTTTCAAAATACATCACTTTAGTCCATTTGATCAAAATACTAACAGTCAACTCTAATTATATGTATAAAAGTACAATTTTACCCTTGTCAAATGATTTATTGAGTTTCAAAAATAAATAATTTTAAAATGGTCTACAAATATAAATTAACAACAAAAACTTATTTTCTTAAAAAATGTATTTACAAAAAAAAAAAAAAAAACTAATGGCTGGATAATAGAAAGTATAAATTTAAAATAAATAATAAATTGAAAGTACGATTATGAATACTTTTTTTATAAAAAAACTATTTTTTTATATCCAATTTTATAGCCAATTTTTTTTTTATATAATAAATAATTTTTTTATATCCAATTTTGTCGCTAAAAAAAATTATTTTTTTATAATAAACAATTTTTTTTTTTTACATTTCTCATTATCCATCCATTTGTTTTTTTATTTTTCATTATCCATCCAATTTTTTCAAAAAAAAAATTAAAAAATGAAAAAAGGATGGATAATAAGCAGTTTTTTTTTTTTTTGGGTGACAAAATTGGATATAAAAAAAATTAGTTTTTTATATAAAAAAAAGTAGTCATAATCGTACTTTCAATTTATTATTTATTTTAACTTTGTATTTTCCATTACCATCCATTAGTTTTTATTTTTATTTTTATTTATATATATATATATATATATTTTTAGAAAATAATTTTTTGTTGTTAATTTATATTTATAAACCATTTTAATATTATTTATTTTTGAAACTCAATAAATCATTTTAGGGTAAAATTGTACTTTTATACATATAATTAGAGTTGACCGTTAGTATTTTGGTCAAATGGACTAAATTAATGTATTTTGGAAAAACAAAGGACTTAAGTTGCTAATATGATAAAGACGTTTAAATAAGTGACATTTCACCAAACAGTAGGGACTTTAATGAAATTACCCATTTATTTATTTAATTTAGGGATAGGGGTATTTTTAGTCTTTTAAAGGTAAGAGAAAGTCAACAAGGGATGTGAGTGTCAAAAATTGATAAAGTTGTTTATGTGTGCAAGAGACCAAACCTCAATGAGGTTGAGTGCAATTTGCTCTAGTACAAATTATTGCAAAATAAGTAAGACTTGTAACATTACTATTAAAGTTGTCATGCATTATCAAGTTTCACTTCAAAAAATGTTACTTAGATTAGCCCATTCCAATTAAAAGTTATGTCTACGCCAATCATGGATTTGAATTATCAACCCAATTGGATTAGCTTGTTCATGACATGATTAGTCTTGGTTTAATCATTCCAAAAACTGCCATACTTAAAGAAAAACTTACATGGAACGGTTTATAATAGTTACATGAGACTGTCCCATGTAAATTTTTCTCATTGAATAGAGGTTCTCCTTTCTCCTCCCTCCTCCTCGCCTTCCTACCGACCTCAGTCACTTTATTGAAGCATTTACTTGTGCACAACTTTAGATGTCAATAAATTTTATTTACCTTTTCGCTCATTATCATTTGCTCCAAGAACGTAAACTAACAATTTTCCTTAAGAAAAGGAGAGGAAATAGTGGGACCGGTGGGACAAATTAAAAGATTATACATTAGAGTACGTTGGCATACATGACATTAACATGCATTGAAATCTACGCAATTAACAAAAGTATATTTTTTGGTGGTGGGTGCTGGTGAGCATTTGCATAGGAGTCCATTTGTTCCTGGCATCCTACAGATGGTGGCAGCTTCAAGTTCAATACTGATGCTGCCATTGATGTTAGTGCTGGGAGAGTAGGAATTGGTATTATTGGTAAAGATTTGATGGGTAATGTCTTGGCTTCCAGTTCACAGGCCTTATCTGCTGGCTTCACGTCCGAAATTGCGGAAGCCCTGGCCATCTTTAGGGGACTCTTATTCGCCCGTGATTCAGGTTTGCTCCCTTGCTCGTTGGATTTAGATGCACAGGTTGTTGTTAATCTTATCAAGACAGGCTGTGTCCCTTCCTCAGATGTTGGTTTGGTCATTGGTGACATTTTGCATTTCCTGGATTGCCACCCTAATTTTTCTGTTGATTTTATTCCTAGGATTGCTAATAGAGCGGCTCATAAGCTAGCTAAGTTAGGATTGTCTATTCCCTCTGATTTATTTTGGATGGAGGAGGTTCCACCGTATATGGCTCCTATTGTTCTGGGCGACTAATCTTTATCTTAATGAATTTTCTCTTTTGAAAAAACAAAAAAACAAAAAACAAAAAACAAAAAACAAAAGTATATTTGACAAACAATGCAAGAAGGTTTGATTGAGGTCAACCATGTCACAGGGATGGCAATGGGGTGGGTTCGGGGCGGTCCTCCCCGCATACCGCCTCATTTATTTTTCGAAACTCTATCTCTATATAAAATCCCACAATAGATGGAGCGGGACGGGGAGGGGCGGCTATGCTTTCCTCATTCCCACTCATTTACTCCATTTAATTCATTTATCAAAATTATTTATTAAAATAATAAATATATAACACAATGAATATGATATGATAAATCAAACAATTTCAAAAAACTATTGAAAATCATCCCATAAACATTAAAAATAAATATAAATCTCACAACTAAACAAATAAATTTAATAAATTTTAAACATAACATTGAAAGAAAAAAACTAATAATAATAAAATAAAGATTATATTTTAAGTGGGTTGGGGTGAGGATTATAAAACCCATACTCGTCTCATACACCTTACGAGTTTTACTATCTATCCTCATCCACACCCTATAAGTGCGGATCCCCACGGATTATTTAATCATCACTAACCATGTTGCTCAAATTTAAAAACAAACTTTGAATGAATTCAAAATATCCAACAATAAATTTGATTTTAATCCAAGGGTTGTGGACCTGTGGTTTTTCTTTTTCCTTTCCTTCTAATTAATTAAGTTTAGTACCTTATGAAATCCTAAGGCAATATTTTAATTAGAGAAAGATACACCAAATAATCAATATTGTCTAACATGCTTAGCCTTTTCATAATCAACAATTTTTTTCATTCATTTGTAGTGACATATTAGTCAGCACCCTCCACTCTAACTTTCTCAAAACAAAATCATCCCAACTACTCCAATAAAATTTATCCTTATTGTTAACTAATATTTAATATACTTTCCCAATCCAAAATCACATGCATTGATTTTCATTGGTTCTAACAGAATTATTTTTCGAATGTTTTTATTTCAAACAACCCACAAAGTTTCCATGATACATTGCAAGTATATGCACGCAGACACAAATATTGGCTTCAAATTTACATAATCAGAGTGGATAGGCCTCAATAATTGATGTCAAATCTGGAATGTCGATGATATTGTAGCGAGGGAAGCCTCCTTCCTGTAATAATTTCTTCCATTGTTGTTCAGTCCTTTCCTTTCCACCATTTTGGTGTGCAAACATGAGCAGATCATATACCAAATCCATATCTCCAAATATTTTGTTACTATCTTCTTTTACAACTATTTCCACCAGAACAACCTTTCCACCTTCTTCCGGTATTGCCTTTCGACAGTTTTTCAATATCTTTACACAATCTTCATCACCCCAATCGTGTAGTATACACTGCAAATTAATATCATAATTATTTTCTCATGATTTCTCGTTTCAAGCTATTCAAATCCTATTTTATATATATATCAACCATCTCAAGAAAAATCCCGATATTCCATTAATATGATAATAGAAAACAGGGTCCTTATCAGGTAAAACCGATTCACGAAAAGAATAATTATAACCAAATAAGTCACATAACATTGTGGTACGAAATTAGACTTTTAGTTATAAACGTCGGGGATTCAATTTCACAGCCTCCGGTCCTTCCCTCAAAATTTTGTTAATAATTTTATGAAAAAACTTTATAAAACTATAAAATTATTGTCTTATACTTTTCATTTTAGTCCCCCCAATTTTTTTATTATCGTATATCTAGCTCCGCCACTGTACAGCGTTATATATAAGAACTGACTTGACTAGAGAATTATTATTAGAAAACAAAGTGTACTTACCTTCATGAAAACAGCATCACCATTGGGAATGGACTCAAACATGTTACCTCCAACATGCGACACTCCATCATAGTCAGGCGCAGTGGCAGCAACATGCGGCAGATCAAAATTTATCCCTTTGATGTGCGGATAGATTTTCACAATCTCAGCTATCGCCCCGCCGGTCCCGCCGCCGACGTCCACCAAAGATCGGATGGTGTCAAACCCATCTTTATATTGCGGGACGAATGCCGTCATGACGATCTTGGTGGCACTAGCAAGTCCATCGTTGAATATCTTGTTGAATTCGGGGTTTCGAGAAGCAAAATCCCACATGTTGCAGCCGTGAGCCTTCTCAAAGGCGATGCCGCCTTGTTTGACGCAGTTGGCGAGGTAATGCCACGGTGCAAGTTGCCATGGATTGTTTTCCATTACAACCATCGGAGCAAGGCTTAGCTTCGAGTCATGTAGTAACCATTTTGATATGTGGGTCAACCCGTACTCAGTCTGATGATCATCTCCACTGTCTGATGATGGATGATCATTTGCGGTGAAAATTCCTTTCCGGACAAGCATTCTCATGAGGCGTGCAAGGTAGGGAATGTCTGGACTAGACGAATCAATTCCTGACCAAAAAATATAATTTTCTTTTTAATAAAAGGAAGTATATATAAACTTCAATTTAAATAGAACATAAAAGAGAGAGATAGAGATCAGTTAATATATGTATATACACCTGAGGCAATTTGGGATAAAGTGATAGGGCCGCCATGGGAGTGTATAATGTCAGCTAAGCGAAGCTCCACAGCAGATTTTAAAGCCATAGAATCTGCAAAACCAAACATGAGCTGCCATACTTGTGCTTGCCCTCTCAGTGATCCCTCTTCTTCATCAACTTCTTTTACTGATTCCATTCTCTCTCTGAGCTCTCTCAATGTTCATGTCAGGGTTTACTCTAGCTCTACAATATTTATAGATAATTGATATTTAATTACTGTGACGTTTCTGTTGGTCAATGTGATATATATTTTAATTAGAGAAAGATACACCAAATAACCATTCTTGTCTAACACGTGCAGCCTTTTCATAATCAACATTTTTTCATTCATTTTTAGTGACATATTAGTCTGTACCTTACACTCTAAATTTTTCAAAAAAAATCATCCCAACTACTCCAATTAAAATTTTCCTTATTTTTAATTAATATTTAATACTTTCCCAATCCAAAATCACATGCATTAATTTTTATTGGTTCTAACAGAAATAATTTTCATCTACCAAATCCATTCAAACATGAGCAGATCATAAACCAAATCCATATCGCCAAATATCTTGTTACTATATTCTTTTACAACTATATATTTCCACCGGAATTACAACCATTTATTATCTTAAGAAAAAAATCATTTATTACCAACATGTCCTTTCATTAGGCCTATCAGGAAGAAAATCAGGACAAAATAAGTCGCATATTCAGTAAACCAAATCCATATACAATTATCAGTTTCCCAATTTCCTCTGCTATGGCTTTTCAACAATTCTTCAAAATCTTCACGCAAGCTTCATCGTCCCAATCGTGCAAAACCCACTGTATTTTTAATGGAAAAAAAGAAAGAAAAGAAAACCAAGTAATTAACATCATCCACAGAGAAATTAATATTCTTTCGACTTTGTAACATTATAGAACAACCTATATATATGTATAACAGTATAAGATGAAGTATACAATTACCTTCAACAAAAGTGCATCAGCATTTGGAATTTGATGCTGCAATATGGGAGACTCTATCGTAGACGGGTGCTGTGGCGATGACATGTGGTAAATCAAAGTTGATACCTTTGATGTGCGGATAGGATTTGACGATCTCAGAAATCATCCCTCCAATCCCACCTCCGACATCAACCAGTGATCTCAAGCAACCAAATCCATCTTTATATCCAGCAACCATCTCCCTTAATAAAATCCTGCCCGTACAGGCCATGCCATCATTGAACAACTTGTTGAACCGATTATCTTGCGATGCCAAGTCCCAAAGACTGCGCTTGCCAAATGCCTTTTCAAAAGTCATGCCACCTTCTTTGACGGATTGGCTGAGGAAATTCCAGGAACCCACCACGTATGCATGAGTCTCGATCAAGTACAAGGCACTGAGGTCGGTATATTCATCAGAGCCGTTGACAAGCCATCTTGATGAGTGGGTTAGTCCTTAGAGAGGCTCACCACCGTCTGATGGATGATCGATGGAGAAGATGTTTCTTCGAACCAACAATCTCAAGATGCGTTCGAGGTAGGAGATATCAGGGGAGGGTGCGTTGTCAATGCATGAAATTATTTGGGACAAAGTGATTGGTCGGCCGATGCCTTGAGAGTGTATAATATCTGGTATTTGAAGCTCAATAGCACACTTCAAGGCTAGAGAGTCTAAAAAGGCAAACATGTGCCGCCATATCTCTGCCTGGCCCCTTAGTCTCAGCGATGCCTGATGATCAGCTTCTGGTGATTCCATTAATTCTCTCTTCTCTGTGGTGAAGATACACACAAGGAATGGTGATTGAAAATGTACATGCATTTATATCATGATCATTAAGGCAAGAGAATTATGATTACTTTCCATGTTATCCACTTGCAATAAAATAAGGGATAGTTACCCTGGTGGCCATCGAATTGATGACACACTATCAAAATGGCCACTGGATTGGAAAGTTGTTCCAAAATGGCCATTTTTGGCGAACTTTGTGACACTAATGGCCATTCCATCCAACTCCATCCAATTCCATCCAATTAGTGGTGTTTTGGTAAATAAAGGGATGCTATTAATTTATTTTAGATGTTTTTTGGAAATCAATTTTTTCAATGAGTGACATTAATTTATTTTAGATGTTTTTGGGAAATCTATTTTTTTTTTTTTTTTTTGAAAAAAATAATTATATTTAGTGTGTGTAAATATATATATATATATAATCTAAAAAATCTAAAAAACAAAGAAGAGATACGTGTATTGATTTAAACCATTTATTTTGTTTTTTTGAAAAGAATAATTATATTTAGGGAATAAATATAATTATTCTTTTCAAAAAAGAAAAAATTGATTTCCAAAAGACATCTAAAATAAATTAATGTCATCCACTTATTTACCAAAATGTTACTCATTGGAAAAAATTGATTTCTAAAAAACATCTAAAATAAATTAAGAGTGATGATATTGACAATCCATTAAATTTCTTATTACACTCCATTTTAAATTATTTTTATTATATGACAAATTTATCCTAATTAAAATTACTAACAACTACAAAGAAATTCTAAATACACTACGGAACAATTTTGTTAGAGTTCGATTTTTATTTATTTTTAATCTTATTGTGTTTCTCAAACCCTAAAACATTTTTTTTTTCAATACCATTAAAGTTTTATTTGATTTTGAAGTGATGAGAATAATTTAAAACAAGAAACAAACAAATCTTTTTAAAGTGTGACTTTTGTTGATTTTTTGTTTACATACACAGACAACAAGAACAAAAAAAATTGCAGATTTTTTTTCAAGTGTTGTTGACTCTTAAAAATTTTGAAAAAAAAATTTAAAATGAAGAAAAAAAATTCAAAAACTTAACAGCCCTTTTAATTATTTGCCTTTTTTTTTTACAAGACAATGAATGAATGACTTTCTCCCTCAAATCATGATCATTGAAATATTCAATTAAACAATAATAATAATAATTTTGAAACAAATTGATTTTAATAAAAATTTAGGTTCTTATGATGATATTTTTTTTAAAGAGTGTCAAAAGATAAAAAAGATAATTTTGGAAAAAAAATGAAGTGTATTTAGATTTTTTTTTTTAAATTTAAGTTTTTATAATGAAGTTTATTTAGAAAAAAACTGTGAAAAGAAAAAACTTGGGTTGTAAGGAGAAAATCTCTAAATTAATGGTATTCCCTTATTTACCAAAATGCCACTCATTGGATGGAATTGGATGGAATTAGATGGAATTGGATGGAATGGTCATTGGTGTCACAAAGTTTGCCAAAAATGGCCATTTTGGAATAACTTTTCAATCCAGTGGCCATTTTGATAGTGTGTCATCAATTCGATAGCCACCGGGGTAATTATCCCATAACGTAATAAGGTCCATGAAGAAATCATGATTCATGAAGTTCAAGATTAATTAGGAGAAAAAATTGCATAGGACGGTCTCACCAGAACACTTTGCTGGGATTGGATTGATTACTATTGGATTGTCTTTTGACCAGAGCCATGTTTGACTAACTCAATAACATGACTCGGTGAATATTAATTTACTGAGCTGACCAGTGTCGTGTTGGTGGACACGTCACGAGTTAACTAAATGTAAAAAATAACATACTAAGTTGGGCACGTTGCAAGTTGATTCAGAAGAGTGATTGGCGATTTACAATCATGAAGTTATCTGCGTATTAAGACAAACTGATTTTCTTGATCCCACTAGCCAATGGCTATGTATTGAGATATTGCGATTTGCAGTGTTATTTTTAAAATAATACAAAGTAGTTTAAGAGCATCTTCAATGGTATCTTCAAAATTAAGAGATTAATTAAAATTTGATTATTTATCTTAAAAACACTGTCCAACAGAATGTATCAATACCCATATGGCCATAATATATACATTTTCTTGTCTTTTATAATTTTTTTTATTTTTTTTTAGATATATACCTTTTCTTGTCTTTTATAATTTTTTTTTTTTTTTTAGTAAAAAAATAAAATAATAATGTACAATTACAAGTGTACCATTGTTGACTATACAATCATCAAATTTAGCAATATATCCCTGAAAACAATCCTCAAATGCTAATGTGGCAACTTTTAAGGATTCGAATTTGCTTATACTATTGGAGATACTCTAAAAGCTAAAAATTCAAAATTAATTTAATAATGATTTACATTTTACTAAAATTATTCATTTTTACCAAAATAATCTTATCAACAACTTTCTTAGATCGTCACAATTTATCATTCAATTTCAATTTCTAATTTAATTCCTAATTAAAATCATTCAATGCTTTTGTTTGCAAAATCTGCGATAAGAACTTTTATCACAGCTGTATTTGTAGCACCCTAAATACGGGCAAAAGACCCTGTTTTTGTAGTATATTCAGTTTCACATCTATAACTTTACTAAATCAAATAGAAAAGGAAATTGATTACAAGAGTATTGTCACCAACATAATTTGACATTGTTTAAAACAAAAGGAACTATATGAATCATGTTTATATTCATACAAACATATATGACGGTATTTTATTGGATATATATACGAATGATATGATACATTCATACAAACGTGCGTGATGATATTTTATTGGATATATATACGTATGATGTAATACGATCATCTCACCGAGAAAAAAAGTTCCTTAATATTATAAGATAGCATGCATTTGCATAATTGATTATAGCAATAATTAATTAAATTTATAAGAAATCAATATGTCACTCTGGATATGCCTCGATAATGGATAGTAAAGCAGGGATGGAGATGATTTTGTAGCGAGGGAAGCCTCCTTCATCTAATAATTTCTTCCATTGAAGCTCAGTCCTCTCTTTTCCACCAGAAGTGTGTGCCATCATCAACAAATCGAATACCAATCCTAGCTCATCAAACGTGCCATTTCCATCTGGTTGTAGAACAATTTCAACAATTGTAACTTTCCCACTTTTTGCAGGAATTGCTTTTCTACAATTTCTTAAAATTTTGACACAATCTTCATCACTCCAATCATGCAAGATCCACTGCACCAAACACAAATATTTTAGATCACAACTACCAATGATAGTGATTCATTATGTGGGAAGTTAAATATATTACTGTATGTCTATAATCATAAATAAGAATTAAACTTTCTTTAGGGATTTTTGATTAATAAACACGAAGTCACCTTCATGAATACTGCATCAGCACTAGGAATTTCCTTGAACATGTCACCTCCAACGTGGCAGACTCTATCAATCAACGGTGCTGTGGCAATCACATGTGGCAAATCAAAATTGGTTGCTTTGATGTGCGGATGTGATTTCACAATCTCAGCTGCCATGGTTCCTGTCCCACCTCCCACGTCAACTAACGATCCTATGCAACCAAACCCATCTTTGTATCCTGTCAAGATGGCCCTTGTGATGATCCTGGCCGTACAGGCCATTCCATCGTTGAACATGTTGTTGAACTCAGGATTCTGTGATGCAAAATCCCAAACATCACGGCCATGAGCCTTCTCAAAAGCAGACGTGCCACCTTCTTTAACACACGTGCTAAGACAATGCCATGGAGCCACTACCCATGGATGATTCTCCATCAGAATCATTGGCGTTAGGCTTAGATCAGAGCCATGTAAAAGCCATCTCGAAACATGGTTCAGCCCGTAGAGAGTACTCTCACTACTACTGCTGTCCGATAATGGATGATGAACGGTGAAGATGTTCTTGCGGACTAACAGTCTCATTATGCGGGCAAGGTAGGGGATATCAGGAGAGGGTGAGTCGTCAATGCATGAAGCTATTTGGGACAAGGTGATTGGAGCACCACCGTGAGAGTGTATGATGTCAGCTATGCGGAGCTCCACAGCGCATTTCAATGCCATGGAGTTCGCAAAGCTGAGCATGTGTTGCCATATTTCGGCTTGGCCTCTTAGCAGTTCTTCAGAGTTTTTTTCTGTCTCCATTTGCAATCTCTTTCTCTCAAAAGCAAGCTCTGTTGCTATACAAGGTAGAGAACAAGAGTGTATGAGATTTATAATATACAAGTGGTCTGTGAACAATATACTATAATATATATACCATTAATTACCCTATTAAATAAACCCAATGATATGCCTTTCACATCTACACCATCATGATTGTCGACACACTCCGACACTCTGCACCAACCGCTAAGAACCGGTTCTGTTCCTTTCGAGCGTGCCAGATTTGTGACTATTTTAGCATTTAAAGTGATGTTTTTGGTTTTTAGCAATAATATACCATTAATTACTAACTAATATATATGGGTCTATTTAATAAACCCAGTGCCCCCAGTGGTATGCCTCTCACATCTACACCATCATGAAGTCGTGGGTTCGAGTCTCTCATCTCCTCAAAACCCTAAATTATTGTAATATTTCAACAACAAAAAATTCAAAATAACATTAATAATGAACAACAGTGATATTGTCATCCATAAATATGATTTATACAACTATAAATACATTCATATCTAGAATTCGAAAATTAAACCATTACTATAAACACTCAATTTAATCCTTACATGTATCCCCATGTTAATTAATTAATTTTTGTTTTTTTTTTTTTACATTTTTTTTTGAAATATTACAATAATTAGGGTTTTTAAGGGTGGGGGAGAGGCTCGAACCCACAACCTCGTGGTGTGAGTGTACTCATCTTGTCGCCATGTTAATTAGTTGAAAAATGCTTAAACATATATCTAATTAATATTATACTTCTTTTGAATATAAAGGGAATTTTTTTTTCCAAAAAATAGTTAAAATAGACAACTTAGTTTCATTTCTAAGTGTAGTCTTCCCCAAACAGGTTTATCTTTCAATGGATAAAATTGGTGATCACTATGATCATTACTGGAATAAATCAATTAATCCAGCTTGAGAAAATTTGATACTTGGAATAAAATTAAGGTTTATTATACATTTATTTAAATAAAGAGTTTATTAAATTGAAGATATGATGGGACGTACATGCATAATATAATGGGTTTATATATTATTTGATTTGGTTTTTAATTAAAATAATTTTTCATTGGTCAATTAGTGTTGGAATATTTTACTAATTAAATTCTTTTAATAAAAATAGCAGTGTAAATCATATTTATAGATAGCACTCTTAATTAAATTAATAAAAAAGTTAGAGGGATTAATAAATTATACGATTTTTTTGAAGTGATACAAAATTCTTGTGGTTAACAATTTCCACATAGCTTTCAATACACATCTCATCCAAAGTTAGAAGCATATCTTATAAATTATTAAGATGTGTATGGCTAATCAAATATAATTGGACTAATTCAAAGTCATAAAGAGTTAGTAACTTTTTAGTGTGGGATTCTGTACGAATTTTTCGTGCGATTTCACTGATTCCAACTGGTTGAAATCAATGTAATTATTTTTTTCACTGATTCCAACCAGTTGAAATTAATGAAACCACACGAATAATTTGAACGGGATCCTGCACTTAATAATTTATACATAAGAAATATTTATTCCTTTTGTTTAAAAAAAAAGAAGTTAAAATAAGTATTCCCTAAAAAAACAGTTAAAATAAGTTATATTTCAAAAAAAATTAAAAATTAAAATAAGTTCGTCGTATTATATATATATAGTGAGCAAGCTTAAGCATGAAGTAATCTCTTGAGTTGTGGTGGGAAAAGCCACATGTATTATAACATAAATGACTGTATCTGATCTTATAACGTACTTATAAGATGAAGGAATTTTTATTTATTTATTATTTTATAAAATAAAAATAAAGGGTATTTTAATCATTTTCACTTTTAACCGTTGATTGTTAAGAGTTAATGGCATAAAGTTAATTGTAGGAGATGTTTGTGCTACATTTCTTAAAAGTTAGGTGATGTTTATGTTAGGGTGTGTTTGACATGACTTTTTAAGTACAGATTTTGTGAATAGATTTTAACTAATAGAACTTATATTGAGTATAGCTTTTAATAAAAAATTGTATATTGTTTGGTATTTAATTTTAAAAGCGCTTTAATTTAATAGATTGTTTGACAATATATTTTTAAAGAGAGCTTTCGGTTGTATAAATTATAAAAATGTGTTTACAATATATTTATAATGAAAGAGGTGTCATGGTATATTGTGAAATATTTAGAATTTGTAAAGGGTGGTTGAGACAATATGTATGTTTAAAAAAAAAAAAGCTCAAAAAGGGCTTTTTGGGAAAAACCCAAATTTTGGACTTCTCCAAATAGTAGTGTTCAAAAAAACAGAAAAATCAACTGCCTATACGCTAGGCGAACGCCGGCCATCCCGTTTTGGCCAAATTAGGTAGTCGGAAGAAAATCGGCCGATTTGGTCAAGAAAATCAATCGATTTGACCGGGAAAATCGAGCTAAACGGAGTCAAAATCATTGACTCCGTCTAGTCATTGCAAAGACTCACCGTTGACGAAAGTCGCTTGACCGATAAATTGTCACCGTCGTTCACCATTGTTGCCGCCGCCAACGAGTGGATTGTCGCCGCCGCCAACGAGTGGATTGTCACCACTTCAACCAGAAGCTTCAGGAGAAACCGGAGAACAAAACCTAGGTGTAGAGAAACAAAATAAATGAAGAAAATGAAAAGAGAGTTGGAGAGAGAGAGAGAGAGAGTTGAAAATTTGAAATGGGTTGCAGAGAATAAATGAATTGAAAAGATGAAGAGAGTTGAGGGAGTTGGAGAGAGAGAGAGAGCATTGATTGTGGCGTAGGAAAAATAAAGTGGCATAAAAAAAAAAAATTTGAAAAGACAAATGATAAAAAATTAAAATAAGAAGTCAATAATAAAGGGAAAAAATGTCACATGTAAGGTCCAGACCAATAATAGTGTTGAGATGTATCCAACTACACTAGTCAATGACCAAAGAAGTTACATATAAAAGTTTAATAATAAAATAAAAGAGAAATAAATAAAAGTTTGATTGAAATATTGGATTATAAAATGTGAAATGTTTGGATTTGGATTAGATGTTGATGATTTTGATTGAATTTAGTTATAATATGAGTTTAATTATTGGTTTTATAGGTAGGAAAAAATACCAATAATTTGGAGTGTTTTTAGATTTTGTTGTTGTTGTCCTCTTTAGTAATTTTAAATTAAGGATAAAATTAATAAAAAATAAAAAATAAATTAAAGTGTAAAATGATATTTAGTGGATTGTGAATAGTATTACTCATATATTTTACTTTTTTTTTTTTTTTTTTTGGGTGGGGGAGGATGAAATCCCTCATTTAGAAGGACATAAAAACTATGAATAACATATCAGCTTATAAAAAAAAAAAAAAAAAAGTTTATTAGTATTAGTTAGTGATTGGCTCAATGAATCGTTTCTAACATGATTTACTTTTAGTTCCATATTTTCTCTTTGTAGCTCTAATTACGTCAACTCAAACTTTTCAACTTTAAGGGGATGTTTATTTTTTTCACCGTAAGACATTACTTTTTATATTTTAAATTAAGATAAATCAATTTGTTTGTTTGTTCGACTTATATTTTATTTTAAAATGCATATGTCTTTTAGAAATCGTATAAAATTTTAATTTTTATCTTATTAAAAAAACGGTACAGTAGAAAATTTTAATAATTTTTCACAAATATCCTATAACAATTCATACATTTACAATTTTATCTACACATAATAAAACCCTAAAAATTAATTTTTTAAAAATTTCCAATTTTTAATAAACCCTAACACAATCTAACCAATTTAAGAGGGTGTTGGCAGCGTCGCCTCTTGCCCTCTTGGGACCGGAGGAGGCCGACCACCATCCTCCCATTTGATTTTGGAGAGGAGGTTGCGCCCCCACTATATGTATGGAGGCTAGCGGCGGATGGAGGAAAAGGAGATCTGAACCAGAGGTGAACCATGGTAGAGAGATCTAATTCTAATGTGATTTGCAGAGAAACTGAAACCCTAACAGCCGTAGATCTCTAATATATATATATATATATATATATATATATATATATATTGATTTTTAGTTTTTATTTTTTATTTTTTTATTATCAATTTAAAAAATAAAAATTATTTTGTTACAAATATCAAAGGATATATATTGAAAGGTTATAAATGGAAAATGTTATAATTTTTTTTTTTTTTTTTTTTTATAATAAGTCATCCAAAATGAAAAAACAAACCTATCATAGTATCTTAATTTGTAAGACTTATCCATATGTCTAACAAATTAAGGTCTTATAAGACTTTAGATAGAAAAACAAACAGTCCCTAAGACATTGGCCCGTGGCTATCCCATTACATGGTTATTCAACTTCAGTGGGACATTTGTCTACAATAATACTCTAAAAACATCATGATCAATTGGAATTTCCCTAGCTAGTATCCAAATTTGATGGTTTCAGAGTAGCCATGCCTGTATTCTTCAAGCAGTGTAAGAGAAGCATGATACTTTCATTCTGCATAATAGTTTCAGTTTCTAATTACATATACATATATTTTAAATGAGAAAACAGAAAATACATATATATTTTATGCTTAAATGCAAGTCATTTTTGTGATTTTATAGGGTTAATTTGTAGAAAAAGAAAATCTAACTTTCGAATTTTAACATTGGGTAATTTCAGAAAATGGTTGTGAAGAATAATATTTTGGGATTTGGATGGTGACCCATATGGCCATATCGATAAAGTGTTATCTCAAGGAGATTTTCTATATATTTTTATCTTGTCACAGTCCATTTCTAAAAATTTAAAAAAATCATCCAAAAACACTCCATTTAATCTTAAAATTACATTTTAATCTTTAAAAAAAAATTCTTAAAACATTCTAGAGTGTTTAAATACTATTAGATTCCACGATTAGTAACTTTTGGAGTTCTCCTACATAATTAAATTTGCATTTGTTTCAATAAATTTGTAGGTGGAAGACTTGACTCATATCTCATTTGGTCAACTGTCAAATTTGTAGTTAGAAAAAATAAAAATAAAATAAAACTAACCCAACTAACTCTACTATGTCCTTTTCCTCTCTTTTTGCCTTTGTTTGTACATAGAGAGGACAAGTAAGTAAAAACAGTAATAACCACGGTGTATTGATTTAATTACTTTCGAAACAATGACTTATGTATTTTCATATCAAGAGGAGTTTTGGAAAACCCTAACGGTGTTTTTTTTTTTTTTTTTTTAGGATTATTTGTGACAAACACGAGTGTTGTAGGATTCAATCCACCACCACCCTTGATCCAATGTTATTGTTGTAAGAATGATAAATGAGTTTCCATTTGTAAGCTTTTAAAATATATATATATATATGTATGGGTGGACGTATGGTGGGCCATTTTTATAGTTATTTATAGACCTAATTTGTTTAAAATTTTATATAGATCAAATATATATATTTTTAACTACAAATTGGGGACTCTTTAGAATCGTTGGCTCACTGAAATCAAATAGTTTTGAATTTTAGTTAAATAGCATTATTGAGAGGCCCACCAATAAAACAAAAGAAAGAGAAAGAGTGATTGATTGCAATGCATGCTCCACTTTTTCCATTTTTGTTTGTGATTGTGGCCTTGTGGGGCATGAGAATGCCCAGACTATGATATTAAAATTCAATGATTAAAGGGCAGTGTGTGGTTCTCCGACGATTGTAATTGTCGACACACTCAGACACTCGGCACCAACCGCTAAGAACCGGTTCTGTTCCTTTCGAGCGTGCCAGATTTGTGACTATTTTAGCATTTAAAGTGATGTTTTTGGTTTTTGAGAAAGATACCAATTTATATATAGAATTTTTATTTTAACTTTGAAATTTACAATGAAATGTGGGTAGCAACTTACCGGTACCGAGATCAAGCATTTTCTGATTTCACATGTATATGTAAAATTCATGCGGTGGAATTTGAATCTTAAAAGTGGAGTTGTTCACGATTAAGTTAAAGAGGTAATATACTGCAACATTTTTTAAAGTAAAATATTCAAACAATACTTTTTTTTTTTTTTTGTTATTTATGATCAACATAGCCATTCCCTATTCTTTACCATTAAGCCAATTAGGTTGCGGTAATATAATTGAACTTTTACATTTAACAAAAAAATAAATTAAAATAGTTAAACTTTTAAGCTAAAAAAATAAAAATGGTTAAATTCTAAAACAACTTACAAGATGTATAGTTGATTTGTAATAATTACCATATAGTTTTCAGGATAAAAAAGTACTATATAATTTTCATATAGTTTTCTGAACTTGTATCATAGATTCATAGGGGTGGGTCATGGGCCGTGTTAACTTTCATACAAAGTGACATGCATGTCCAAAGATAAGACCCACCACCACGTGGGAGTTCATAATATGAGGTTCCATAAAAAGCAGACTTTAATGGCACAGACGCTGCCATATGCACATCTCTCACACCACAATTTTTATTTTTTATTTTTTATTTATTTATTTTTTATCATTTTTTTAAATCTAGTTTGTCCAAAGATATTAGGGGGAATTGGACAAACATTTCCCAAGATTTGATAAAATTACACAAATATGACAGGTTTAACCATATACGTACAAATTTTCCTTAACATTTGAAAATTGTTGCACAAATATCCCCTACCGTTAGATGGATATGTTATTCAATGGTCAAATATGTAAAAAGTCTAAAATACCATATATTTTTATTTTAAACAAAATAAAAAATTCAAAAGTAAGATAAAAAAATTAAAAAATCTTTTAGAAAATATGAATGTAACCTAAATAGTTAAATCTGTGAGTTAGAAAAAAAATTCATCTTCAAAAAATAAAAAAATAAAAATAGTTTATGCAATTCCCCTTTGATTTTAAATAAATTTAAAATTTAAAATTTATTTATTATTAAATTGTTTTAAAAACTATTTTTTTTATTTGTAAAGATGAATTTTTTTTTTTTCAGATTTAAAATATATTCATGTTATCTAAAATATTTTTTTTATCATCCCTAACGATGTTGCTCAAATTTAAAAACAAACTTTGAATGAATTCAAAATATCCAACAATAAATTTGATTTTAATCCAAGGGCTATGGTTTTTCTTTTTCCTTTCCCAATCCAAAATCACATGCATTGATTTTCATTGGTTCTAACAGAATTAATTTTCGAATGTTTTTATTTCAAACCCACAAAGTCTCCATGATACATTGTAAGTATATGCACGCAGACACAAATATTGGCTTCAAATTTACATAATCAGAGTGGATAGGCCTCAATAATTGATGTCAAATCTGGAATGTCGATGATATTGTAGCGAGGGAAGCCTCCTTCCTGTAATAATTTCTTCCATTGTTGTTCAGTCCTTTCCTTTCCACCATTTTGGTGTGCAAACATGAGCAGATCATATACCAAATCCATATCTCCAAATATTTTGTTACTATCAGAATCTTCTTTTACAACTATTTCCACCAAAACAACCTTTCCACTTTCTTCCGACAGTTTTGCCATCCGACGGATAGGCCTCAATAATTGATGTCAAATCTGGAATGTCGATGATAACCTGATACCCATTAAAACATATACGTACAATTCAATTATATATAATAACAATCATATAGAAATTGTATATTTGTATAACCTGATACCCATTTCATTTGATCTTTTCCTTCAAACTATCGATCATCATTAATATGTAAAGACAAATTGAAAAATACATTGCTTATTTGAACAACCCCATCATCATTTATTTGTAACTAGAAAGAAAGAAAAAAATACTTTGAATGGTCGATCTCAAAATTAAGAATTTAAGATGAAGGCCATTTTGCCATTAGATTGATCATAATTCTAAGGATTGGAGATGGCAAGATCAACTAGTTCTCTTCGTAAGATCTTTCCGTTAGCTGACTTTGGAATACAATCAATGAAAGCAACACGATATAATTTCCTCTTCTGTTCAACCTGAAAGAAGAAACATAGCAAATCTTAGCGTTAAAAATGAACTGATTTTATATTATGAAATTTCTGAAAACAATATTCCAGGTTTGATGTTCAGAGAGTGAGGCAAAATGTTCCTTATAATTCTATGAATTGTATGTTCAAATATAATCATGCCTGTTTTGCTATATAATCCATAATTTGTGCCTCAGTAATTGTGCTTCCAGGTTTCCGCACCACAAAGGCCATCGGAATCTGCCCTGCTTCTTCATCAGGAAACCTGTGTTTAGATAACAATGTAAACAAGGTTCAACAATACACAAATGCTTTCAATAATGGGAAAAAATGTAGTGCTTATGAGATGGACGGTGGAGATCCAATCTGGACTTCCACCAAGAAAACAATTTCTTTTTGTTTTTTTTTGTGTTTTTTCTTTTGTTTTTAAATACTATTTAAATTATTTTAATTTCGTTTTATAAAATTAAATAAAAAAATCTTCACCATCCATCTTTTTATTGTTTTTTTATTTTATTTTTCTGTTTTTTAAAATATATTTTTTATTTAATTAATGATAATTATATAGAGTTAACTGAAGGATAAAACAGTCATTTACATTGGTTTTAACAGTCAAAGGGGTATAAAATACATTGACTGGATGAAAAGTGTCCCAGAAGGGGGTCAGTTAACATAAGTTTGATTTTAGGGGGAAGAACGGCCAATAAGCCCAAACCCTGTCCTCGTCTTAACAATAGGGTATACCTCGGGGGGTTAAATAATAATATCCCTTTGAGAAATATAAACACGTTTGTTGATAGCAACAACTTGATTTAACGTGTTATTATAATCGCGTGCTCTTAATTACTCACGATTTGGGACTAATATGATACTATTGTAAAATTATTTTCACATGTCACGATACGATTGGATGGATGTACCGACAGTATCTTTGTCTCATATATCATATATGCAAGCTTAATTTCTCCTTTCATTTTGTAAAAAATATTATATCCATCGGTATGTTTGCGGATCTCGCTAATATTAAATACTACATTAGTTGTCAAAATATATATTTTTAGTTAGGGGTGGGCACGGTTCGATTCGGTTCGGTTTTAGGCAAAACCGAATTGAACCGAAAATATTTCGGTTCACCCAAAATTGAACCGGTTTAAACCGAATAAGATTTGATAACCGAACTGAACCGAACTGATTTTAATCGGTTCAATTCGGTTCGGTTCATTTCGGTTTTAGGCCTAACGGGCCTGATGGGCTTAAAGAGTCTTTTTAATGTTTTTAAATTTAATGGGTTATTGGATACTAATTTTATACATTTGAACAGCCCAAAGCCATAAAAAAAAACCCAAATCAAACCTCTACCTAACTACCTAACAAATCCATTCCAAAATAAAAGTTAACAACAGTAGTATACATTACATATTTCATAATAATACATCCAAAAATAAATGATCCAAACTTAGAGACCAAAATAAATACTGGGAGATCAAATTCATTATAACTAAATGGGAGATCTCCATGTGCTGGGAGACCAAAGCCACACAGTGGAACCCTCGGGTAGATCCAAGATAAGCATGCATTCCATTTTTTGTCACTCCACCTGCAAATACAAAAAATTATGTATGCATTTGTCACTCGATCTTTATCTCTTTCATCTCTTTCAACCAAAGCTGCCAACAATAATAGTGTATTAGTGTATCTAACTATCTCTTTCATCTCTTTCAACCAAAGCTGTAAATGAAAATTTGAAAACGAAAGGTACTATCACTATGACTACTGTCTATAAACATATATATACACAAACAAAATATAAATAAAGCTACAACACAGATTTGAATCACAGATAAGACACAGTCACACAAACATTCACAGATTCGAATTAGACACATACAATTTCGAATTAGACACAAACAATCACATATCGGACGAGCTAAACCTTCGAATTAGATACATCAAGTCAAAAAAAGAAAGAAAAGCAGTTCAATAAATCTTAATTAAAGAATTAGTTCAATAAATCATTTTAATTAAAGAAAAGCAGTTTACTTAACAAATTAGTCAAAAAAGAAAGAAAAGCAGTTCAATAAATCTTAAGCGGTTCAATACATAAAAAAAAGAAAGCAGATCGGACGAACCTTTGAACCTTTGAACCTTTGAACCTTTGAAGCTGAAACTTTGAAGCTTTGTCTCGTTGAAGCAGATCGGACGAGCTGAAGAAAATTAGAAAAACAAGAAGACAACCGGAGAAATGAAAGAAGACAAGAAGGCAAGAGAAAGTGAGGATGAGATGACAAACCTTGGACGAGCTCACGAGCAGATCTGAGGAAGAGAACAGTCGGTTGAATAGATCTGACTTTTGAGGAAGAGATGAGAGAACAAAGAGAGGCAGAGAAGAGAGGCAGAGTCGGCCAAGAGAAAGAACAAATAATGAAAAGAGCACTAGGGTTTTATTTTTATTTTTATTTTTATTTTAATTATATAGGCGGTTTAATCGGTTCAAACCGGTTTTGGAAAACCAAAACCGGTTTGAACCTATTAATTTTCGGTTTTCAACTTTTTGAACCGGTTTAAACCGAATTCATTATACGAACCGAACCGAACACCTTTTTTTCGGTTCAATTCGGTTCGGTTCGGTTCGGTTTCGAACTTAGTGCCCACCCCTATTTTTAGGTTTTTACTGACGAACAGATCAGTAAAAGATCCAAATTTGAGATACATTTTCCACAGTCAAAAATATTTACTCTCAAAATAATAGAGAAAATCTACTCATAGTCATAGATATCAATAAATACACATAGTGGGACTTGGACCTCCATCACACGCGGGGAAGGGAATGTGTACATTACTAAACCAATGGTGGATGTACAAACTTAATTTTTTCTTAAGTTATTATTGATATTGGGTTGCGAAGCCTAAATAATTAATATCGGTCTAGGGTCGAGTTCCCATTTAAGTTTAATGTTTTATTCAAGAGATGATTCCTATCTATTTTGTTTAGGAGAAGTTTTACCCCCAAGACTTTTATTATTACAGTCTTTCTATTATCGGTTCGAACTGACAAAAGTTATATCAGTTCCTTGTATGTGGGCCACTGGATTTAAATACTTTAACTGACAAGTGCATACAACCAAGTCAAAGTATTTAAATCCAGTGGCCCACATGCAAGGAACTGATATAACTTTTGTCAGTTCGAACTGATAATAGAATTTCTGTTTATTATTATTATTATAAATATATATAGTCTTCATATTGTCAGTTCGTCCTGACAATAAATATATCAGAACGACCACAGATTATGGAGAAGTTTTGACAAGTGCATACATTTTGAGTCAAAGTATGTAAATCCAGTAGTCCACATTCTTCATCCTGATATATTTATTGTCAAGACGAACTGATAATAGAAAATATATATATATATATACTTTTATAATTCTATGGTTTTAGATTACAAAAGAGAGAAACGATATAGTGCCAAATTGAGAGAGAATTTGTTTCATATTATAATCAATGATTTGATAGGGGAAATTGAGTGTTGGTACAATACGTGTACGTAGATTTATACCAAACCACGTAAAATCTGATGTCTCTTAATTTTATTTTTCTTTGTTTTCGTGTGATTTGATTTTTTTATTGAGTTTGTCCGTTTGTGTATTTCCTAATGATGGAATGGCTCATGTTCATCAATTTTTAATGTTCCTATTTACACAAAGTATGATGTTTTTGATCAGGAAAATAAGGATTTTGCTATCATACAAAATGTGTATACTAGTTTGGATATATAGTTAGTAGAGACTAGAGAGATCACAAATTAATTAATTTTTAATTTTTTTCACTACACTTTTAATCTTTGAATTAAAATTCAATATATGTATATACCAGCTGAATGAGTGCCCTTGATCATTACCAAGCGACGTTGGGCGTGGTAAAATTCAATAGGTTTTAACTGGTCAATAACTGCACACATCTAGTATGATCCCTTTTCAAATGAAAATTAGACAACTAATTGCTATATATAGAAATTATGTAAAATTTTATTTTACATAGGTAGATACTTAAACAAAGTTGAAAAAGGTCCCAATATTAGGCATCCAGTACACCAAAATGGTATATATATTAAGATTACAAAACAAATAGAACATAAAATATGCATATATTTATTTACCAATTTAGTCAATTCATTAAGCTAGCTAGCTGCATACAGCAACCAGTTGGACTAAATTTCTTTCTCGCGACTAAATTGGATTCAAAACAACACAAGTAGTTTGATGTCACTCTGGATAGGCTTCGATAATAGACTGTAAAGCTGGAATTTTGATGATTTTGTAGCGAGGGAAACCTCCTTCCTCCAACAATTTCTTCCATTGAAGCTCAGTCCTCTCTTTTCCGCCAGGGTTGTTGACCATCATGTGTAAATCAAATGCAAAACCAGTATCATCAAACAGTTCATTCCCATCAGGTTGCAGAACCACATCTACAATTATCAGTTTCCCAATTTCCTCTGCTATGGCTTTTCGACAATTCTTCAAAATCTTCACGCAAGCTTCATCGTCCCAATCGTGCAAAACCCACTGTATTTTTAATGGAAAAAAACAGAAAAGAAAACCAAGTAATTAACATCATCCATAGAGAAATTAATATTCGTTCGACTGTGTAACATTACAGATCAACCTATATATATTTATAACAGTATAAGATAGTGTAGTATTACCTTCAACAAAAGTGCATCAGCATTTGGAATTTGATGAAACATATCACCTGCAATATGGGAGACTCCATCGTAGACGGGTGCTGTGGCGATGACATGTGGTAAATCAAAGTTGATACCTTTGATGTGCGGATAGGATTTGACGATCTCAGAAATCATCCCTCCAATCCCACCTCCGACATCAACCAGTGATCTCAAGCAATCAAATCCATCTTTATATCCAGCAACCATCTCCCTTATTAAAATCCTGCCCGTACAGGCCATGCCATCATTGAACAACTTGTTGAACCGATTATCTTGCGATGCCAAGTCCCAAAGACTGCGCTTGCCAAATGCCTTTTCAAAAGCCATGCCACCTTCTTTGACGGATTGGCTGAGGAAATTCCAGGAACCCACCAGGTATGCATGAGTCTCGATCAAGTACAAGGCACTGAGGTTGGTATATTCATCAGAGCCGTTGACAAGCCATCTTGATGAGTGGGTTAGTCCGTAGAGAGGCTCACCACCGTCTGATGGATGATCGATGGAGAAGATGTTTCTTCGAACCAACAATCTCATGATGCGTTCGAGGTAGGAGATATCAGGGGAGGGTGCGTTGTCAATGCATGAAATTATTTGGGATAAAGTGATTGGTCGGCCGGCGCCATGAGAGTGTATAATATCTGGTATTTGAAGCTCAATAGCACACTTCAAGGCCAGAGAGTCTACAAAGGCAAACATGTGCCGCCATATCTCTGCCTGGCCTCTTAGTCTCAGCGATGCCTGATGATCAGCTTCTGGTGATTCCATTAATTCTCTCTTCTCTGTGGTGAAGATACACACAAGGAATGGTGATTGAACATGCATGTATATGCATTTATATCATGATCATTAAGGCAAGAGAATTATGATTACTTTCCATGTTATCCACTTCCAATAAAATAATAAGTAAATCATGATTCACGAAGTTCTAGATTAATTAGGAGAAAAAATATAGAGTGCAACTTTGCTCACCCCTTTAACCAGAGGTAAGCATTACCCCCACCTCAGGTATTGCCACATGTCCCAAACCTTAGGTTAACTTTGGACTTTGGGTTAATTTTAGGACACGTGGCAACACCTGAGGTGAGGGGTAATGCTTACCTCTAGTTAATGTGGCTGAACACAAAAAAATACATGGGACGGTCTCACCGGGGCACTTTGCTGGGATTGGATTGATTACTGTTGGGTTGTCTTTTGACCAGAGCCATGTTTGACTAACTCGATAACAATGACTCAGGGTGAATATTAATTTACTGAGTTGACCCGTGTCGTGTTGGTGTACACGTCACGAGTTAACAAAATGTAAAAAAAAAGCATATTAAATCGGGCACGTCACAAGTTGATTCAGAAAAGTGATCGTCGATTCACAATCATGAAGTTATCTGCGTATTAAGGCAAACTGATTTTCTTGATTACACTAGCCAATGGCTATGTATTGAGATATTGTGAAAAAAAAAAAAAAAAAAAAAAAAAAGGCTATGTATTGCGATTTGCAGTGTTATTTTTAAAGTAATAAAAAGTCGTTTAAAAGCTAAAAATTTAAAATTAATTTAATAATGATTTACATTTTACTAAAATGATTCATTTTTACCAAAATAATCTTATCAACAACTTTCTTATATATATATTTTTTGATGGATCTTTCTTATATATTAGATCGTCACAATTTATCATTCAATTTCAATTTCTAATTTGATTCCTAATTAAAATCATTTAATGCTTTTGTTTGCAAAATCTGCGATAAGACTTTTTGTCACAGCCGTATTTGTAGCACCCTAAATACAGGCAAAAGACCCTGTTTTTGTAGTATATTCAGTTTGACATCCATAACTTTACTAAATCAAATAGAAAAGGAAATTGATTAAAAGAGTATTGTCACCAACATAATTTGACATTGTTTAAAACAAAAGGAACTATATGAATAACATATGTGAAGGTATTTTATTGGATATATATATATATATATATACGAACAGAGGCGGAACTAGAAGTTTAAAGTTGGGGGGCCAAAGTTTGTGTAACGAGTTTTCTACGGTATGCATGATGATAACACAAAAAATCAAATTAGCAATTTATCTTATGTAGGTTAAAATAAATCAAAGTAATAGCATAACTATGATTTTCAAGATGATTATTATGAAGGACAAACCTGAAAACCATTGAACATATTTATATAAATTTTCAATTACATTTGTGGAAATGACAATATTAGCACCTTATAAAAACCATAATAAAAATACAACTAGGTTTATTTAAAGCAAAATTTACACAAATTTTATAGATACCAATTATATGCATTTTATTTATCAATAATAGAATCAACACATAAAATTATAAGAGTTTTATCAAATATGAAATTTCAGTAACAAAATCAAGTAACCGTGATAGTAACACAAATACACAATCAACAAGTTTAATTGGAAGTATACCCAAAAGACCAAAAAGAATAAAATGCTTTTATCATAAATTCACAATCACAAAACATCAAAATTTCACTAAGCCACCGAAGAAATATGAACTCTATCATTTTTCAGTTTCAAATTTTAACATTTTCTCTATCAAAATATATAAATTAAACAATACCTAATTGATGTTTCAAATATATATATATATATATATATATATATAATTGAAATGGAAAAGAGAAATAAAATCTAACATTTGAATTGTTTAAGATAAAATAGCAAAAGAAGTGAGCAGTGAGCGGAAGAAACTTTGCTTATCAGGGATTGGTCATTGGGTTGGGAATTTGGGAGTGGTAGAGATGATGTGGTTTGTGGCCTTGTAAGGTTAATTTTATTTTTCTATTTTATTTTTTCTTAAGTTTGTTGATAAGAGGGACTTGGGAGTTGGGACACATCACACAATGGCACTCATTTTGTGAATGAGTATAATTATAATTATATTTTATTATAATAATAACATTAATTACATTACTGTCCATGGATGATTCTCCATCAGAATCATTGGCGCTAGGCTTAGATCTGAGCCATGTAAAAGCCATCTCGAAACGTGGGTCAGCCCGTAGAGAGTACTCTCACTACTGCTGCTGTCCGATAATGGATGATGAACGGTGAAGATGTTCTTGCGGACTAACAGTCTCATTATGCGGGCCAGGTACGGGATATCAGGGGAGGGTGAGTTGTCAATGCATGAAGCTATTTGGGACAAGGTGATTGGAGCACCACCGTGAGAGTGTATGATATCAGCTATGCGGAGCTCCACAGCGCATTTCAATGCCATGGAGTTCGCAAAGCTGAACATGTGTTGCCATATTTCGGCTTGGCCTCTTAGCAGTTCTTCAGAGTTTTTTTCTGTCTTCATTTGCAATCTCTTTCTCTCAAAAGCAAGCTTTGTTGCTATACAAGGTAGAGAACAAGAGTGTATGAGATTTATAATATACAAGTGGTCTGTGAACAATAATATACCATTAATTACTAACTAATTTGGGTCTATTTAATAAACCCAGTGCCTCCAGTGGTATGCCTCTCACATCTACACCATCATGAAGTAGTGGGTTCGAGTCTCTCACCTCCTTAAAATCCTAAATTATTGTAATATTTCAACAACAAAAAATTCAAAAAAATATATATTCCTTTTGTTAAAAAAAAAGAAGTTAAAATAAGTATTCCCTAAAAAATAAAAAAATAAAACAGTTAAAATAAGTTATATTTCAAAAAATAATAATAATAATTAAAATAAGTTCGTCGTATCATAAATGATCTCTTAAAAATCTTATTGAGTTTTTAAAAGTGTGTCAAGGAGGCGCTTATTAAGTATTAATATGGAGTAAACGACTTTATCTGTCCTTATAAGATGAAGGATTTTTTTATTTTTTTTATTTTATAAAATAAAAATAAGGGTATTTTAATCATTTTCACTTCTAGCCGTCGATTGTTAAGAGTTAATGGCATAAAGTTAATTGTAGGAGATCTTTGTGCTACATTTCTTAATAGGTGATGTTTATGTTAGGGTGTGTTTGGTATGGCTTTTCAAGTAGAGCTTTTGTGAGTAGATCTTTTACTAATAGAACTTATATTGAGTATAACTTTTAATAAAAAGTTATATGTTGTTTGGTACTCAATTTCAAAAACGCTTTAAAAGCATCTCCAACAGCCTTCCTTGAAGATATCCCTTAGCTTAATTAAGGGATTAGGTGTATTTTTGTAGCTCCTTAAATAGCTCCCTTAATTGTGTTCTGGTGGAGTTCACTCCCTTAATTAATGGTGTTTTTAGATCACCTTAAAGTGGGCTCCACCTATTTAAAATTATTTTATTTTCTTGAAATACTCCATATATTTAAAACTCATAATTGACAAATAATATATAATATTTAAACACGATATCTAACATTTAAATAATAATAAAAAATTATTAAAGGGGTCATTTAAGGGAGTATTATTGGAGCACATAGTCCCTTAATGGTCCACTGCAATAACATACACCCTTAAATAAGGGAATCTCTAAGGGAGACGGTTAGAAATGCTCTAATTTAATAGATTGTTTGATAATATATTTTTAAAAAGAACTTTCGATTGTATAAATTATAAAAAGGGTGTTTAAAATGTATTTATAATGAAAAAGGTGTAATGGTATATTGTGGAATATCTAGAATTTCTAAAAGGTAGTTGAGACGATTAATGCATATGTTTTTAAAAAGCTTAAAAAGAGTTTTTTGGGAAAAATCCCAAATTTTGGACTTTCTCCAAATACTAGCAGTGTTCAAAAATTGGAAAAAACCGACTGTCTATACGCTAGGCATACGCCGGCCATCCCGTTTCGGCCAAATTAGGCGACCGGAAGAAAATCGGTCGATTTGGCCAAAAAAATTGACCGATTTGGCTGGGAAAATCGAGCTAAGCGGAGTCAAAATCGTTGACTTCGCCTAGTCATTGCAAAGACTCACCGTCGACAGAAGTTGCTTGATCGGTAAACTATCACCGTCGTTCACCACCGTCGATGAGTGGGTTGTCACCACCTTAACCAGAAGCTTCAGAAGAAGCCGGAGAACAAAACCTTGGTGTAGAGAAACAAAATAAATGAAGAAAATGAAAATGAAGTTGAGAGAGACTTGAGAGAGTTGGAGAGAGTGTGTGTGTGTGTTGATTGTGGTGTCGGAAAAGATAAAGGAGAGCAATTTGCTCACCCCCCTTAACTAGAGGTAACTATTACCTCCCACCCCAAGTGTTGACACATGTCCCAAATTTAACCCAAAGTCCAAAGTTAACCCAAAGTTAACTCAAAGTTTGGGACACATGTCAACACTTGGGGTGGGAGGTAATGGTTACCTCTAGTTAAAGGGGTGAGCAAAATTGCACTAAAAAAGAAAGTGGTATAAATAAAAATAAAAATTAAACACAACTCTGATAAGTGATAAAGATTGAAAAGACATGATAAAAAATTAAAATAAAAAG
Organism: Acer yangbiense; assembly: GCA_008009225.1. NCBI lineage: Eukaryota > Viridiplantae > Streptophyta > Magnoliopsida > Sapindales > Sapindaceae > Acer > Acer yangbiense. The sequence goes on along the minus strand of CM017769.1, from coordinate 39,719,205 downwards.
TAAATAATAAAGGGAAAAAAAAGTCACATGTAAGGTCCAGTCTAATAATGGTGCTGAGATGTATCCCACTACACTAATCGGTGACCAAATAAATTACATATAAAAGTTTAATAATAAAATAAAGAAGAAACAAATAAAAGTTTGATTGGAATATTGGATTATGAAATGTGAAATGTGTGGACTTGGATTAGATGCTTATGATTTTGATTGAATTTAGTTATAATATAAGTTTAATTATTGGTTTTATAGGTAGAAAAAAAAAAAATTGGCTGCCGGCGCTAGCCGCTAGTCCAGCGACAGACCAGCGCCTAGCGTTTACTATAGGGCTAATGTGAAACCCATCCCAATAAGTGGGTTTAATATTACCATCTATCTGATTCCGGTTGTGGGACCCACTCTCAATTAAAGAAAAAAAAAACATAAATTATAACCTGATTTTATAATTGATTAAGAAAACATGTTTCATTCGGATTCAAACCCATCAATAATTGAAAAATCAAAAATACCAAATTAGATTCAATTCAAGCCAAACTGAAATCCAAGTTAATCACTATGCATTCATTCAGATTCAAACCTAAATGAAACCCAATCAAAAGGGTTATATGACATGTACATCCAATACACAACCACAATTACCCCACAATTAAAAATACATTTAAAAGAAAAAGAAATTTTCATGTACATCCAAACACAGTTATATGGCATTCCTAGGAATCTGACACATTATTCCTATGTACAACCAAACATAGGTATACAGGTTTCCCAGGAAATACATTACCGTGTTTTACTGTCCCAGGAATCAGATAATTTTGATTACCTTAAACCAAACAGCCCCTAAGTTTGTCGTGAGGAGAAACCGTTCAACATAATTTTTCTCCAAAGAACTGTATTGAGTTTTAAAATAATGTTAAAGTTGGAGGAGCTTATTATGGACCAATAAGTGAGTGAGCTTGTTAATTTAGCCTTAGGAGAAAAGGCTGTATAAGCTATTATAATCTAATGAGTTGAAGTTAGACAAACTGACCAAGTCTAATTTTTATTTTTATTTTTAAAGGAAAAAAACACAAAACACAAACATAACTAGTCTGGGCAATCGGCCAGAACTAAACTAATTTAGCTAAGCTATGAGCGACCATATTCGCTTGTCTAGAAGCAAAGGAAAAGGAGATAGGGAGACCACTGATTAATAACAAAATATCACTGATAATGACTCCCACCTCAGCTCGAGGAGCGATACCACCCTGGACCAAATCCACCACTGATTTAGCATCCGGCTCAACTGTAACTGGCAACAAATTAGATTCAATAGCAAACCTGACACCTCGAAGCAAAGCCGTGGCCTCCGCATTAAGGGGGTAAAACAGGCTGTTAAGGATTGATTAATGGACGACCCCAACACCAGACCTTCATGATTACGGGCCATAATCCCAATACTAACACAATTATTAGACTTGTTAATAGCTGCATCAGTGTTAACCTTGAAGCTATCAATCTATGGACCACACCACTTAACCACTGGAATCTGAGGAGGAGGGACAGTCACATTAGCTGACCTGAAATCTGAAATAAAGTTCAACGACCACCCACCAAGTCTAATTAATAATGTGAAATTAGTTTTTGAAAATAATTAATTAAAAAAATCAATGATTGTAGATGACCTATTGATGCGTTGATTATTATCTAATTAAGAAGGATAGAATTATTTAATAAAATAAAAAAGAGAACAAGATTATAAAATGGACTACATCATTAATTTGTCAATAATTTTTCAGACCCATCCAAATCTGTGATATAACGTGTATATATCGTCAAATATCTTCTTCTTTTGTAATCCTCTCTCATTTAATCAAATCCTATCTAACTGATTCTTTGATTAGTTGTTTTCAATAATTTAATTTGGCATCTATAATTACTTGAATCATCAGATTCTTAATCAAATAAGCAATCGCACCGAAGGAAACTGCATGAAAATTACTAGCCACCTAGCAAGTCAGGTTGGGAATGGGGGTCCAATGGGGCGGGGAGGGTCCCCCCACCCCGACCCCCGCCCCCGCCCCCGCCCCCAAACCCCATTTGGGGGAACTGCGGATCCCCATTTTTCTCATTTTTTCCATTTCTAATCCTAAAATTTTTCAATCCGAAATTCAAAATTCGAAATTTGATCAGACCAAACTTTTGTTTTACCCTATTTCAATATCCAATCCAATAATTAACAAAATATACAATCTGAAATATATAATTGATTTAATTTAATCCAAAATTAATACAAATAACTATAATATTATAGTGTTAGTGTATTACACATAAAAGTCTAAACAAATTTAAAGTTTTCGATCAATCCAAAATATGAGTAATAGACTAATAGAGTTAGAGTTTTTTTTTTTTTTTTTTTTTTTTTTTAAGAAAATAAATAAAAATATATAGGGAAAAAGGGGGATTTGGGGCCCCACCTCCATTTAGAAAATGGGGGAATGGGGAAATAAGGGTAGGGGGAGGTTTCCCCACCTTCACTCTCATTTAGGTTTTGGAGGCAAAATTTACCCCCACCCCCACCCCCACCCCCAAACCCCATTTGGTTGCTCCCAAATGAGGGCGGGGCCGATGGGAGAAATTCTCATCCCTACTAGCAAGGCAACACCAAACACAGTTCATATTTGAAGGAGACATTTTGCTCCTATTTGAGTTGGCCATCGAACTGTTTAAATATTACTCACTGAAAGACTGATTGATTGCAATGCATGCTCCACTTTTACTATTTTTGTTTGTGATTGTGGGGCATGAGCATGCCGGCCCATACTATGATATCAAAATTCAATGATTAAAGGGCAATGTGTGGTTCTCCGGCGATTTTAATTGTCGACAGACTCGGCACCAACCACTAAGAACCGGTTCCGTCCCTTCCAAGCGTGCCAGATTTGTGACTATTAGGTATTAGCATTTAAAGTGATGTTTTTTATTTTTGAGAAAGAAACCAATTTATATATATATATATAAAAAAATGAATTTGTTCAATTGAAAGTTTTTGATTCATCAATTATTCTAGAAGGTACTAAAAAAACTAAAGTGATTAGGGATAGAAAAAGAAATAAATCCATCATCTTTAACTATGAAATTTATAATGAAATGTGGGTAGCAAGATTGTAAAATGCATGTGGTGGAATTTCACATGTTTTTTTTTTTTTTTTTTTTGACACAAGATTGTTAAATTCATATGGTGAAATTTGAATCTTATACAGTTAAAGAGGTTATATACTGTTAAAAAAAAAAAATGTGCAACTATATTATCTTTTTTAAGGGTTCAATATTTGATATGCCAACAACATTTTAAATAAAAAAACAAAATATTCAAACAATACATGATATTAATTTTTTTCTTGGGAGATCTGGACTTTTTCTATTCTTAATCATCATCTACATTTTTTTTTTCTTGATCAACATCATTAGTTAAAGAAAAATAATACAAAATTTTTCTTTTTTGGAACATCTGGATTCGATTTCCATCTTCTTCAATCATCACCACCATTCATTTTGTTTTTTCTCAATCAACATCATCACTTAAAGACAAAAAAAAAACAAAAATTTTCTACTTTGGAATATCTAGGTTTGATTTCCATCTTCTTCTTCAATCTTCAATCATCATCACCATTATATAATTTTTTTTTTCTCAATCAACATCATCGGTTAAAGAACAAATTTTTTTTTCTTTTTTGAAAGATCTGGGTTCGATTTTCATCTTCTTCTTCAACCATCATCCCCATTCATTTTTATTTTCTCAATCAACATCATAAACAATTAAAGAAGACAAATTTTTTTTTTAAAAAAAAAAATCATCACCAGGTGGCAGAGATGGAGTGGTGGTGGAACAGTGGAGATTTTTATAAAAAAAAAAAAGTGATGACAGATGATACTGATGAAAGAGACGATGGGTGTTGGTTGGTGAGATAATGAAATGGGTGAGTCCACATGTAAAATAGTCGAGGGATAAATAAAGATGGGGTTGAAGTGAGTTTATTTTATCCCATTAATATGAGACTAATTTTCTTTTGAGACTAATAATCCCATATTCAAAGTATCACCAAACATGGGATAAGTACTAAAATAGTCCAATCCCAAGCCAATCATAGGTAACAAAATCAGAGCCTAATGGATAGACTCTACAAAACCAAACATAAGTATGCACATCTCTCACACCACAATTTTTTTTTTTTTTTTTCTAATCTCGTTGGCCCAAAGAAATTATGTGGGACCAGGGTCTTCTAATGATTTTTTTCCCTACTGAACTATCTGATTTTTAGAGAATCAGTGTCCATATGACAAATTAACAAAATCTACGGTCAAGATTTATTTCATTTTAATTTTTGTACCATCCAGTACCGAAACACCGTCGTCCGTCGTTTCAATCCAACAAAAAAAAAAGACATTGTCTTTTTTTTTTTTTTTTTTCCCTTGTAAACTCCTTTATCTAAGTGTAGATGTTATTGTAAGAGACCAAATACTCTCTTAAATCATTCATTTATAATTTTTTACTATTATTTTATGTGGAGCCCACTTATTTATTATTATTTTTTTATGTACTCATGAAATATATTTCTTCTTTATATATGGATCTCACTTAATTAAGGAAGGCTGAAGCCATCCTTTAATTAAGGGAGTGAGCTCCACTAGATTCTAATTAAGGGAGTCATTAAGGGATCTCTTGGAGCCGTAGAAATCGTAGCTCCTCCCTTAATTAAGCTAAAGGGGCTTGATTAAGGGATCTTTTGGAGATGCTCTAGCCCTTTCAACTCTCAAGTTGCAAGTTCTCTAGTTGCTTCTCCCACGATTTCGGTGACTAGATTTTTTTTTTCAAAATTGGAAAACCAGCCACTAGAATCACATGAATGGTAACCATATTCAATCATCTCTTGATAATTATTTGACAACAAATATCACTTTCTGTGGTTCAAGATTCTTTACCCAATAATACTCAAAATTTAGATCGAAATTGAGAAACAATTTCCAAACTCAAAGTTTTGGGTTTTCTAGGTTCGAGAAGATTTTAGGTTTACCGTGCACATTTGAGATCCACAAATTGTTGACACGTAGCACGTACTATAAGGTCTTGTTTGTTGGGTTTAGTTACTATACAAAAACTGTATAGTTATAGGATTAATTTCTAGTCTTAAGATTTCCAACCAAGGATGAATAAAATTTTTTAAAAAATTGAAACAAAAACAAACTAACTCTCTTTCATATAACTGTCGATTAATAATACAGTTCCTATATTATACCTAAACCCTTGTTTGAATACACAACGGTCCTGAATTTTTCTTAAGACCGAGAAGTGACCGTGCTTACACAAGCCATATATGCAGATGCTGATGTGAGAGGTATTTGAACTCATTCCTTTAGGCTCCGGCCCACGCTCATGCCCAGGTGCATCCTTGGCCCTCCAAGTTTTTAAACTCACACTTGATAAGAATCCTTCATGGGTCTAGCCACTAGTAAGCTACTGGGCTGAAGCCCGGCCTAAAATTAAGAAAAAAAATTATAGCTTACTAGTTAGTTCAATTATTTATGAGATATCTCATAAAGTCATGTTAGACTAAGTTTTATATAATAACCAAATTAGTTAATTAATAATTTCAGAATTTAAATTAAAACTCTTAGTTTCCAATACTGATCGTTAAATTGTTTGATCTCCTATGGCACATCTCTCTTGCTCTTTTATTGTCCTCACACAAGTAATCTTAAATTATTAATTTAATCGTCAATATTGTATTTACTATCAACAAGTTATGAAATTGACTCTATTTTTTTTGTTATTGTCTATTTTATTTTATATTTTGTACAAATTATTGCAAAATAAGTAAGACTTGAAACATTACTATTAAAGTTGTCACGTATTATGCCTCTAGGGGTTTAGCTTAGTCGGTAGATGGATGAGAACTTAGAGTTTGAGCAAATAACTCCTAAATCAACGGTTGAAATCCTATCAATTGTAAAAGCTTCAAAAAAAAAAAAAAAACTTAATCTAGACAGGTGGATAGATAGTCAAAGTTGTAATGTATTATCAAATTCATTTCAAAAAATGTTACTTAGTTTAGCCCATAAACCCATTCCAATTAAAAGTTATGTCTATGCTAATCATGGACTTGAATTATCAACTCAATTGGATTAGTTTGTTCATGACATGATTGAGACCAAGAGTCTTGGTTTAACCATTCCAAAAGCCGCCCCATTAGGAGAAAAACTTACGTGTCCCCTATTAGAGTTCTCCTTCACCTCCCTTCTCCTCGCCTTCCTATTGACCTCTGTCACTTTATTAAAGCGTGCATAACAACTTGAAAATGTCACTGTAGTTATAAATTATTACTCAAATAAATAACTCATATTTGCTTTTTCAATATACATGTGCACAACTTTAGATGCCAATAAATTTTATTTACTTTTTCGATAATCAGAATGTATACTAACAATTTTTCTTATGAAAAAGGAGAGGAAATGGTGGGACAAATAAAAAGATTATACATTAAAGTTGGAAAATATCACATTAACACGCATTGAAATATACGCTTTATTAACAAAAGTATATTTGACAAACATGCGAAAAGGTTTGATAGAAGTCAACCATGTTCAGGATGGCAATGGGGTGGGTTCGGGACGGTTCTTCTCATTAGGACGTAGCTAGATTTTTTTATAGTGGGTTAATCTAAATTTTATTTTCTTACTTAAAAGTCATAATATTTTAAACTATAACAACCGAACAAAATTTTTCTTTATAATAGTCAAATCAATACAATACGAGAAAAGTTTTATTAAAAAGTATTAATGATATACCAAGTTAGAGGGACATAACGAGTCTTACCCTCAAATATATACCAAATGCAAGAAAAACACACATAAAAAAAATAATAATAAAAAATAAAAAATAAATAAAAATGCATTGATACACAACAAGATATTGTCGAAGTGGTGCACTACAAGGTTTCAAGGCACAAACAATATCAATTATTGGTTTCAAGGCACAAACAATATCAATTATTGATACGGAATCATAGTATTAGTAAGTTCCCTCTCAATGTAGATGACCATACAATTTGGTTGTGGTTTTTTTTATTTTTTTATTTTTGGCTTTGGTAATTTAACATGTGTCTGGACTAATTGCTTAGTTGGGCATATATATATATATATATATATATATTTTTAATAATATTTAACTTGATTTATTGGGTTTAGATTTAAGTTGAATATTAAAGTTTCTTAATGGGTTGACAGCATCTACATTGAATGTGGGCTTTAATTTTTTTTTTCTTAAACTAACTCAAATTTGTTAAATTTTTTTCAAAAATATAGGGTGGGTACAGCCCACCCAAGCTTCTAAAAGGCTCTGCCCCTGCTTCCTGCACCCGCCCCATTTATTTTTTGAAACCACATTCTTATATAAAACCCTATAATAAATGGAGCGGAGCGAGTAGAGGCTAGGTATGCCTTTTCTATTCCCACCTATTTAAAATAATAAATATATAACACAATGAATATAATATAACATATAAAATAGTTTTTAAAACTATTGAAAATCATCCCATAAAAATTAAAAATAAACATAAATCTCACAACTAAACAAATAAATTTAATAATTTTTAAACATATTATTGAAAGAAAAAAACTAAATAATAATAAAATAAATATTATATTTTAAGCGGGGCGGGTCGGGGATTATAAAACTCATCCCTGCCCATACCCAATACGGGGTTTTACTATATATCCTCAGAGAAAATTTTCAATGAAACGGTCTCATTGCCACTTGGTGAAACCGTACAATGAGATTGCACCAAATTATAGTTTAATAATAGGGTAAAAATGTTTTTAGTCCCTCTAGTTTGCCCTATTATACGTTCTAGTCCCCCTAGTATCAGGATTGGCCCGTTTAGTCATTCTGTAACATTTTCCGTGGATAAAGTGGATTCTGACAGGGACTGCGGGTCAAATGACCCTGCTGCCCCTGATTATTTTTTTAATAAGTCATTTATTTTTTAATTTAAAAAAAAACATATTTAACAAAAAAAAATTAAAATTAATTTAACAAAAATTAAAAACATATTTAAATAAGTAATCTCTATTTTTAAAATTTTAATTTGTTAGTTTTGTTCAAATTTTTGTTCCAGATTTGTTCGATTTGGATCCACAAAAAAAAAATTAAAAAATTTGTTAACCTTTTCCACCACCACCTAAAATCATTACCACACCAACCAAACATCAGACCATATTAGCTTCTTCTTCTTCAAACCCAACTCATATCAGCTTCTTCATCATCATCATCATCACACCAACCTCCAAACCTTAACCCTCAAATCTAAACACCCCACCAACAGCCACCCCAAACCTATCAACCACATCGTCTGTTGGCTCAAATCCGACCAAACCCATCTACCTACATCCACTGTTGCCTCACATCCAACCACCACCACCCCAAAACTAAACCCAACCTCTATGCCTCCTCAGAAAAAACAAAACACAACCCACAGTGGCGTCGAGATGAGATCGGGAGCGGCGAAAAGAGAGATCGAGAGCGGCGGTTGGTTTGGAGTGGTGGCGACAACTGGTCTGGAGGCCCAGCGACGATGCAAGGGTTGACGACGGTGTGATGGGCGACGGACTGGAACGAAACGACGGGCTCATGGGAAGAATAATTTAGAGAGGGAATCTGATGAATTCAACAATGATAATAGCGGGTTTGATGCGAAAATGTTCTTTTTAGTCATGAAGAAGTTCGAATCTGTGATGGGTTTGATTTTCTGTGTTATATTTTCTCTAAATTGGAAAACTTGATCTGGGTTTGACCGATTTGGTGAAGAAGATGGGTGGTACCGTGGTAGTGGGTTTGATCTGATGAACTGATGTTTTTTAAAAAATAAGTTTTTTTTTTTTTTTTAATATTTATTTGTTGTTTAATTCTTTAAAAAAATAGGATTATTATTATTATTATTTTAAACAATAATATTATTACCTTTAAAATTTATTTATTGTTTAATTCTTTAAAAATATATTTATTATTTAATAAATCTTTAATAAATTATGACAAGTTTTATCAGATTATAATTTTTAATATTGATTTATTGTTTAATTTATTTTTGAAAAATTATTATTTAATAAATCTTAAAATAAATATTGTAGAAAACATTGTGACGAGTTTACCATTTTGCCCTTGTCCCATTGACAGACTTTTTAAAAACACTAACGGAATTGGACGGAAGGACCAAACGGGCCAATCCTGATACTAGGGGGACCAAAATGTATAATATGGTAAACTAGAGGGACTAAAAACATTTTTACCCTTAATAATATATATTTATGTTCTCGAGAGAAATGGTGCAATCTCATTGAGATAGTCTCACTAAGTGACAATGAGACCGTTCCATTAAAGATTTTTTCATACCTCATCCCCACTAAATTGAAACTCAGCCCCATCTCCATCCCATAAGTGCGAGTCCCCATGATGCCCCATACATGCGGGTTATTTTGTCATCTCTAGCCATGTGGCTCAAATTTTAAAACAAACTTAGAATGAATTCAAAATATCCAACTATTAATTTCATTTTAATCCAAGGCCGTTGTGGTTTTTCTTTTTCCTTTCCTTCTAATTAAGTTTAGTACCTTATGAAATCCTAAGGCAATATTTTAATTAGAGAAAGAGATACAAAGAGATAGACCAAATAATCAATCTTGTCTAACATGCTTAGGGGTCGTTTGTTTTTTCCACTTAAAACTTAATGGCTTTTGGGCCGTCGAAAATAGTCAAATAAGCCGTCAATATTACCTACTTTTCTAACAACATAAAAAGTGTCATCGGAAATGCTTAAATTTAATTCGAATTACTTTATGGACACATCTTACTAAATTAACTAAATATAAAATATAGCAAAATTATTAGTAATCACAAGACCATTTAGTTATTTTTAATTATGTTTAGTGACACTACTATATCAGAATTTTGTTTAAGCAAGATCTAATAATTTTAATAAAATATTATTTTTTAAAACAATATCTCAATAGTTATATTTAAATAGTATACAAAAAAAAAAAAAAATTGAATTAGATATTATACAAACATATCAATAGCTTATATATAAATAGTATGCAAAACATATCAGATATAAAGTTATAGCCAAATGGTAAGGATAACCTTTATTGTCATCCAGGTCAAGGGTTTGAACCATATGAGTTTCATGGAGTTAAAGTTGCTGGGTGACGTGGCGCGTGTCGGGTGAGATGGTGCCTGTCAAGTCGAGTCACACCATTTTTTTTTTTGTAATTCGGCTATTTTCGACGGCAATAAGTCGTCGGAAATAGCGGTAAAGCCGTCAGAAATACAAGTAATTTTGGCCACCTTGAATTACTATTACCAACGGCTTTTTTTTCTTTTCCAATGGCTTTGGCCGTCGAAAATGATAGTATTTGTGACGGCTCGTCGGTAAATGGTTATTTCTGACAAGCGTGTTTGTGACAGCCTCTGATAGCTTTTTCCCGTCGGAAAAGCGTATTTCTAACAGGAAATGGTCTTTTCCGACGGCTAAAAGACCATTTTTTTTTGTTGTGGTTGGAGTTGAAAATTTGAAATGTGTTGCAAAGAATAAATGAATTGAAAAGATGAAGAGAGAGTTGGAGAGAGAGAGAGAGTGTGTGTGTGTTGATTGTGGCGTAGCAAAAGATAAAGTGACATAAATAAAAATAAAAATTAAACACAAATCTGATAAGTAGGAGGAATTACAGTTTGGTACTTATCTTTTAAGGAAAAAATAACACTTCCATCAGGGATTGAACATTCAAACTCGTGGTTAAAAACAACAGGTTCTAACCATCTGAGCTACTCCAACTCATTGTTAGATGTTTGTTGATTTAAATGTATATATAGTTATATAATTTGTTTAAAATAATTTAAAGATATATGTTTATATAATTTAAAATAAACTCATATATATATATATATATATAAGTTGAAATAAACTCATATTTAATAATAATATATCAAAACAGATTTATGAAAAAGAAAAAGAAAAAGAAAATAAGAAAACAAAAGGAAAAAAAAAAAATTTAAAAGGAAAATTTTCTTTCTTTCTTTCTTTTTCTTTTTTGAATTTTTTCCCTTTTCAATTTATGGGCTTTGATTTTTTGGGGTTTTTATCAAATTGAAATAAAATATTTTTTGAAAAGGAAAATAATTCAAAAAAAAAAAATTACGAGTTTGGATTTTCTTGGTTTCCTTTTGTTTTCTTATTTCCATTTGATAAAAAATAAAATAAAATAAAATAAACTAAAAAAACCCAGAAAATCAAAGCTCATAAATTGAAAAGGGAAAAAATTCAAAAAAGAAAAAGAAAGAAAGAAAGAAAATTTTCTTTTTTTTGAATTTTTTTTCCTTTTGTTTTCTTATTTTCTTTTTCTTTTTCATAAATCTATTTTGATATATTTTTATTAAATATGAGTTTATTTCAATATATATATATATATATATATATATATATATATATATATATATATATATATATATATATATATATGAGTTTATTTTAAATTATATAAACATATTTAAATTATTTTAAACAAATTATATAACTATATATACACTTAAATCAACAAACCTCCAACAATGAGTTGGAGTAGCTCAGCTGGTTAGAGCATGTTGCTTTTAACCACAAGGTTGAAGGTTTAATCTCTGATAGAGGCGTTGACTGACGGAGGGACCTTTTTGATGCATTTCCAAAAAAATGAGGACTAAAGGCCATAATAAACGTAAGTCATGTAAAAAAAGTGATGTTTCCTTAAAAGATAAGGACTAAACTGTAATTCTCCTTAAATAAAAATTAAAATTAAACACAATTCTGGCGTTTTTAATTTCCCAATATTAAATGGGTTTAAGAGTAATTGTTAGAGGGGCATTTCAGTCTTTTTGCATTGCTTAGAGGTAAAACTGTCTTTTTGACACTTCCATTACTAAAAGTACCATTTTACCCCTGGACCAGTTAACTTTGACAAACCATTGACTGACGGAGGGCCCTTTTTGATGCATTTCCAAAAAGACAGGACTAAAGGCCCTAATACATGTAAGTCAGGTAAAAAAGTGATGTTTCCTTAAAAGATAAGGACTAAATTGTAATTCCCCCTAACTAAAAATAAAAATTAAACACAAGTCTGATAAGTGATAAGTGATAAAGATTGAAAAGATAAATGATAAAATATTAAAATAAAAAGTAAATAATAAAGGTAAAAAAGTCACATATAAGGTCCAATCTAATAATAGTGCTGAGATGTATCCCACTACACTAGTCAATGATCAAAGAAATTACATATAAAAGTTGGACTAATTGCACAAACGTCCCCTGAGTTTAGGCATAATTGTATATATATGGAATTTTTACCCATAATTACACAAACATCCCTTGTAATTAGTTGACTTTGTTAAATCTAACCATTGACCATAATTTTAACCAAAAATGACTAAAGTGCCCCTAGTTACCTATTTTATAATTAATTATATATATACTTTTTTTTTGACAATTTATATATATACTTAAAAAAATAATTATATATATATTTAAAAAAATAATTACATATATACTTAAAAATAATAATTGTATATAATACTTAATTTATTTATTTAAAAAAATGGATTATAAAAATGTAAAAAATGGATTATAAAAATTGTTAAATAAATAAATTAAGTATTGTATATAATTATTATTTTAAGTATATATATAAATTGTCAAAAAAAAAAGTATATATATAATTAATAATAAAATAGGTAACTAGGGGCACTTTGGTCATTTTTTGGTTAAAATTGTGGTCAATGGTTAGATTTAACGAAGTCAACTAATTACAGGGGATGTTTGTGCAATTATAGGTAAAAATTCCATATACATGCAATTATGCCTAAACTCAAGGGACGTTTGTGCAATTAGTCCTATAAAAGTTTAATAATAAAATAAAAGAGAAACAAATAAAAGTTTGAATGGAATATTGGATTATTAAATGTGAAATGTGTGGATTTGGAATAGATGTTGATGATTTTGATTGGATTTAGTTATAATATGAGTTTAATTATTGGTTTTATAGGGAGGAAAAAAAATAAATTGGCTGCCTAGACATCTGCCAAGCGTCGCCTAAACCGCTTAGGCACTGGTCTACCGCTCAACTAGCATCTAGCGTTTAAACCGCTTAGGCACTGGTCTACCGCTCAACTAGCATCTAGCGTTTACTAAAACACTGCCAAATAGATATAAAATAGTTTTTTTTTTTTTTTTTAAGTGTAGTTGAGACAATTCACATATAAAAAAAAAAAAAAAAAAACTTTAAAAGAGCTTCTAACATTAAAAAAGCTCTAGAAAAACCATAACAAACATGCTCTTAATATGCACAAAACAGCAATGTACATGTATTAATTATGACAAATCTCGGAGGATGTTTGGGCAATTAGCCCATTAACTAATTAGTATATTTAATTAAATTAATAGAGGGGCTTGTTTAGGGATCGTTTGTTTTTTCCACTTAAAATTCAATAGATCTGAATTGAATTTATTAAGTTGTTTTGTTTATTTTGTTAAGTGGTCAAATAACTTTAAAATACCAAAAAACAACTTAAAATAAAAAATAACAAATCCTGACTTTTAACTTAATTCTAAATCACATTATTGCATTTAATATATTTTCTTCCAAGATTATCCTCTTAAAGATAATGTATTTCCAATTTTATCATAATTTTATATTATACAAATTTATTTCTTTTAACCTATTACTTATGATAATCTTAAAAATAAAAAATAAAAAATAAAAAATAATCACATTATCATTTTTAACACCATTGTTGAACCTCAATTTTTTTTTTTTTGTTTGTAAAATCAAAATCATTTCTAAATCATTAATTATCTTTTAAAAAAAATATATATATATATATATTGTAGTGGTCAAGAAACCGACTTATTGCCCAACGACCAAGCTCACTAACAAAGGGCCAAAATGAGGCCCAGAACACCCATCATATGAAAGGCTCGCAAACAAACCAGGCCCATACCATTTAAGGTGTCTGGTCAATTCAAACACATGGTCAAACAACCCACTAAATGGCTTTTACAACACTTTGAAAACGTATCGAACGTTACCTAAAGCTCAATATCAGATAAAAAGGGCTTAAATGCCTTAAACCACCAGATCCATATGGATCAAAACGGGTGATAAAAGACTTGAGATCCACGCCCTCACTTAAAGAGGTTGAATGTTGGAGGCCTCAAGCCTTCACTATAAATAACACACCTCTCTTCTCAAGAAGGAGTCTTGCTTTTCACAATACATACACGTGAAGCCATTGCTCCACAAATCTCTCTTTTCATTTAATTCATCTAGCTCGACGTTTAGCTAGTTGACCTACACTCTCGTTAGAGCTAAGTCGAGCCCAGATTTGATGAACCATCGAATAAAACCAACAGCAGACCCAGCGCCTGCTCGACATCGACCTCGTCGATACTAAGCACCAAATTCCACGCTCGATAAGAGACGTCGAACCCATGGTTTGCCTGTCTTTATTTTAGTTTTATTTGTTTTATCTCGCACTATACTGACTTGAGTATCGGAGAGTCCCCCAAAGGGATGACCACATCCTATGGTTCGACCACCGCTCTATTTTCTCTTATTTTATAGGTTTCCAGTGCCTAGGTCAATGACTTTATTAATGGTTTAGGATTTGTTAAATATTTTTATTTAGTTGTTTGTATCATATAAAATGAAAATACATAACAATTAATAGTGACAAGGGTATAAATGTCAAATTACTTATTTTAAAATCATTTTATCTTTAAAAAAACAAACAAGTTGACACTCTATTCAAAGATGATAAAAAAAAACATGTCATTCAGTTTCAGGTTTCAATTCAGTCTTCAGTAAAATTCTGGATGGTTCAGTCTTCAAATAAACAAACAAACAAATAAATAAATAAATAAAATAAATGACCCCTTACTTTCCATATGTATATATTGTGGTTCTCTAATAAGGATGTCCTGAAATTATAAAGTCAGGACAATCACCCGTAGTCACACATTCACATTGGGTGTGGGTATTTGTGAATGTGTGGCTGTGGACCCAATGTGAATATGTGGCTGTGGTTGGACATCTTGAAATTATAAACCACCGAGTATATATATAGTGGTTCTCTAGTAAGGACATCCTAAAATTATAAGTTAAGGATGTCCAACCACAGCCACACATTCATATTGGGTGTGAGTATTTGTTAATGTGGGGCTGTGGGCCCACTATGAATGTGTGGCTGTGGTTGAACGTCCTGAAATTATAAAGGCATGACGGTCTTGATTAGAGAAGTATTATATATATATATATATATATATATATATATAGAGAGAGAGAGAGAGAGAGAGAGAGAGAGAGAGAGTCTCTCATGAGGGATCTCTTATTTTAATTCCGGTAAGGACCATGATGAAAACACATTGATTTTAATAAATTTTCGTCTGAATGTTTTTTTTTGTGGATGATGAGTTCATTGAAATCTACCTATGAACAAAATTTATTTGAGAATTTTTCGAATACTAGAACTATTTTTCTCAAAGTTTCCTATATTTTGCCTATTTTCCGATGCCTTCATATTTAACAAAATTTGGATAAATAGTTCTAGTGCTCGAAAAATTCTCAAATTTTGTTCATAGATAGATTTCAATGAAATCATCAAGCACAAAAAAAATTCAGATTAAAATTCATTAAAATTGATGTGTCTTCATCATGGTTCTTACCGAAATTAAAATAAGGAATCTCTCATGAGAGACTCACTGTATATATATAATTAAATTAATAGAGGGGTTTACTTACTTTCCATATATATATGTATATATATGGGCTTATTCAATTATATGATTTTTTGAAGTGATGCAAATTCAGGATGAGGCTTGTGAAATGTTGATTATGCAGGAGTAGATAGATTTAAAAGCTAATAGTTAAAATAATGGGTCGTTTGGTAGAGGAAATAAGGGTATATAGCACTTTTTCAAAATGAATTTGTGTAACTACAACCACTTTAATAACTCATGTTTTATTAGCACCAAAGTAGGTGATGAGACCAAAATGCCCCCACTTGTAAATATTTCACAATTTCTCTCCATTCTCATAGACTCTCTCTCTCTCTCTCTCTCTCTCTCTCTCTCAAGCTCTCTCATCTTTCATTGTCTAAAGAACGAACACTTCGACGGGGCTGAGTTGATGATTCGACGAACACTTGCGATTTTGGTTGACGATTCAACGAACAAACACAAATTGTTTTTGTTGATTTTGTAATATTAATTTCGTTTTCATTGATTTTGAGTTTTTATTGTGATTTTGTTGTCGATTTTGATGTGAATTGTGAGTTTATTAAATTTGAATGGGGTTGTTTGAATCTTGAATTGGTGGGTTTGGGTTTGGGTTTGTCAAATCGGAGAAGATGAACAGTAGCCGAAGTTGGGATTTTTTACGCTTATTCGAGACTTAATTGTTCCATTTCGAGACTTATTTATGAATACTCGGGACTTGTTACGCTTATTTGAGACTTAATTCATGAATATCCGAGACTTATTACACTTATTCGAGACTTAATTTTCGAAGACTTATTTGCTCCATTATCGAGACTTATTTTATGAATACCTGAAACTTATTCATGAGTTTTCAAGACTTATTAATGTGTTTCGAGACTTAATTCATGTTTGTTCGAGACTTATTCTGTTCGACCTCCATCAATGGTGAAAATGACAAGCCGACGATGGAGCCGATTGACTCCGAAAATAGTTGGATCTAGAAGATCGAAAGACGCCGAGTTCGTTGGCGCCATCGGTTTTGTCAGATTCATGATGGAACGTCAAGGATCGAATGATGAAGATTCGATGATGGTTTGGGTTTGGCTTCGTTTCTCTCTCTACACAGCTCGAAAATGTAAATGAACACTTCGGTTACAAAGATTGGCACTCGACGAACGTTTTCCGGGTGGTTTTGCCGCTCAACTCGCCGGTCGGCGGTGGCACCTCCATTGAAGCTCCATCAATGGAGGTTTTTGAAAAAAGAAGAAGAAAGAGAGTGAAGGACTCATAAGAGAAAAGAAAAGAAGCTGGGGGGTATTTTTATCCAAATTCCATTTTTGGTGCTATTAAAACAAGACTTATTAATGTGGTGCTATTTGCACAAGCCCTCCCCCAAAAAAAGTGCTATTTAATTTTTGAACCCTCGTTTGGTATGGGATAATCTTTGTATGAGAATGAGAATTTGATAACATTCCCTTATTTGTTAGCAGATTTGCGTTTTTTTGGTAATCACTTTCCTCTATATGGGGGGTAATGTGAAACTCATCCCAATAGGTGGGTTTAATATTACCCTCTAATTCCAGTTCTGGGACCCACACTCAATTAAAAAAACATAAATTATAACCTAATTTTATAATTGATTAAGAAAACATGTTTTATTCAGATTCAAACCCAAATCAATAATTGAAAAATCAAAAATACCATATGAGATTGAATTCAAGCCAAACTCAAATCCAATTAATCACTATGCATTCATTCATATTCAAAGCCAAATGAAACCCAATCAAACCATCATCATCATCAAACCAAAATTCAAATTCATCATTATCAAACTCAAGCCAATCCGCACGCAATCAAATCCACACCAGAAACGACGATGACCCTTGCCATCATCGTAAAAAGCGATGACCTAACGGAGGAGATCGGCGCTCCTCGCCGTCGACCAAGAGACGAGAGAAAACAGGCAATAAAGAAGAGAGATATGAGAGAGAATGATTTTTTTAGAGAGAGAAACTTGAGAGGTTCAGTGAAGAAGAAAAAGAACAAGATCTGGTGTGATCTAGTTTTTTTTTTTTTTCCATAATTTTTTTAAATTTCTAATAATTGTATACATAAATGTTATGTTTTTCTGTTTTTTTTTTTGTTGACCGGTGAGTCAATTTTTTTATATTTTTTCTCTCTTTTAATTTATAATCATATATTTATTTGTTTTGAGTTTTTGACCGATCAATTAAAATACCCTTTTAATTTAACCTTTTTATTACCTCATAATTAAAAATACATTCAAAAGAAAAAGAAAAATTCTCATGTACATTCAAACACAGTTATCTAATATTCCTAGGAATCTGACACATTATTCCCATGCACAACCAAACATAGGCATACAGTTTTCTCAGGAAACACATGCATTACTGTGTTTAACTTTTTAAAAAATCAGATAATTTTGTTTACCTCATACCAAACGGTCCCTAAGTTTGTTGTGAGGAGAAACTGTTAAACATAATTTTTCTCCAAAGAACTGTATTGAGTTTTAAAATAATGTTCAAGTTGGATGAGCATATTATGGACCAATAAGTGAGTAAACTTATTAATTTAGCCTTAGGAGAAAAGGCTATATAAGCTATTATAATCTAATGAGTTGAAGTTAGACCAACTGACCAAGTCTAATTAATAATGTGAAATTAGTTGTTGAAAATAATTAATTAAAAAAATCAATGATTGTAGATGACCTATTGATGCGTTGATTATTATCTAATTAAGAAGGATAGAATTATTTAATAAAAGAAAAAAGAGAACAAGATTATAAAATGGACTACATCATTAATTTGTCAATAATTTTTCAGACCCATCCAAGTCTGCCTAATTAATAATGTGAAATTAGTTGTTGAAAATAATCAATTAAAAAAATCAATGATTGTAGATGACCTATTGATGCGTTGATTATTATCTAATTAAGAAGGATATAATTATTTAATAAAATAAAAAAGAGAACAAGATTATAACATCATTAATTTGCAATAATTTTTCAAACCCATCCAAATCTGTGATATAACGTGTATATATATATCGTCAAACAATAATGTTAAACATCCCACCTAAAATCCCACCTTTTTCATCCCACTACATATGGCATGTGAGGTGTCAAATTGTGAGTGGATACACATTAATGACACCTACCTCATGTATCCATTCACAATTTGACACCTCATATGCCACATGTAGTGGGATAAAAAAGGTGGGATTTTAGGTGGGATGTGTAGCATTACTGATCGTCAAATATCTTCTTCTTTAATTTGTAATCCTCTCTCATTTAATCAAATCCTATCTAACTGATTCTTTGATTAGTTGTTTTCAATAATTTAATTTGCATCTAATTACTTGAACTCATCAGATTCGTAATCAAATAAGCAATCTGTTAAAATGGAAAATTCAAGCAACGAGGAAACTGCATGAAAATTATTAACCACCTAGCAAGGCAACACCAAACACAGTTCATATTTGAAGGAGAAATTATTAGCCACCAAGCAAGGCAACGAGGAAACTGCATGAAAATTATTAGCCACCTAGGTTGTATGCAGTGTTGTAAAAGTCGCTAGGCGCCAGTCGGGCGGCGACCCACCGCCTAGCGCCTAAGGGGATTAATTCGGAATTTTTTTTTTATAATATTTTTTTCTTGTAATTGAATAAATATCATAATATTTCATATATTTTCATATATTAAACCTAAAATAGAAAATCAAATTCCAAAGAAATAAAGTCAAAATCAAATCAACTAATTAGTAGTGTTGTGGTAAGCTCAATGTATTAGATTATTTCCTAAGCTACCACTCCACCGGCTGTATTCCACTTCCACAGCTTCTCACCTCTCATTCTCTCCCACTCAATTGATCTCATCTTCTCGTTCTTCTTCTCTGTATTCAACAGGTTATCTCCTCTCATTCTCTCCCACTTGATTGTTCTAATCTTCTCGATCTTCTTCTTCTTCTTCTTCTTAAATCTTCAACAGTACACCATTAAAATTCAACACAATATAAAACAAAAGTTACAAAAGACTTCCACCCACTTTTATCCCAAAAAAAAAAAATTGACAATTTGTAAGTTGTAAGTTACCTCACAAATTGAAGACCAGCAATGAAGAAGAAGAACTGGAGGCCAATGAGCTGGACGGCTATGAGCTGGACGACGATCGGCGGAACTGGAGCCGATGAGCTGGACGACATGAGCTGGAGGCCGACGACGACGGCGACGAGCTGGAGGTGACGGCGACGGCGATGGCTATTTGCTTTGGTTCTCACTTCACTTCTCTGAGTTCTCTCCTATTTCAACTTTTTTTTTAAGGGGTAATTGCACAAACATCCCCTGACGTTTGATATAATTACACACATATGGCAGTTTTGGCTATATTAACACAAACATCCCCTGACCTTTGAAAAATATTGCACTAACATCCCCTACCGTTAATTTTCTACAGTTAGCACTTAATGGTTAGGGGTAATATGGTCATTTTCACTAAAAATATTTTAATTAAAAAAAAAAAATAATAATAATATGAAGAATTTTTTGTTTGATGATTTAAAGATCTGTTGTTTGATTATTTGAATATGAGGAAAATGAGAAAGATGGAGATTTGATTTGATTAATATTTTAATTTTAAAATGCAAAATAGGGGTATTTTAGTCATTTCGCCCATTTGACCATTGTTTAATAGTAAAAAGTTAACGGTGGGGGATGTTAGTGCAATATTTCACAAAGGTCAGGGGATGTTTGTGTTAATATGACCAAAACTACCATATGTGTGTAATTATATCAAACGTCAGGGGATGTTTGTGCAATTACCCCTTTTTTTAAAATGAAAGTGAAACACTGAAAGTCTGAAACCTAACTTACCAAAGCTCAGAACGACGACGTTTTTGTCACCAACTTCGCAAGTCGGTCAAAATCGGTTTGACCGACTGGAACCGACTTGCCGACTAGACAGCGACTAGTCGTCGATTTCCTTCCTCCCGCCTAATCTCGCCGACTGCCCTGAAATCGCCGCGATGGGGCTCCGACTACCGACTAGGCGGGCCTAGGCGGCGACTTTTGCAACACTGGTTGTATGGCGGCGGTAAATCATGCATGTATCCTATTAATATCTTCCAAAGAGAGTTCTCTCCGTAATTGTATCTGAGTTACTTGTAAATAGACCTGGCACGGTTCCGGTTTGGTTCCGGTTTCGGTTCGGTTCGGTTCGGTTCGGTTCAGTTCGGTTCCGGTTCCGGTTCCATGGTTTGGTGGAACCGGAATCGGAACCGCTGTATGCCGGTTCCGGTTCCATAGGAACCGGCGGTTTGAACTTTTTTTTTTTTTTTTTTTATAAATTTTTTTAATTAAACAAACAAAAAAAAGACTTCTAAGTTCTAACTTGATTGTAACTTATAAGTTGTAGATTGTAATTGAATAAAATAAAATATATAAATGACAAATTACAAAATTAAATTAAATTCATTGGGTTATTATTTGAATAAAATAAATAAATGACAAATTACAAAATTAAATTAAAATAAAACTAAACAAAATGACAAATTACAATTTACATTTCATTGGGTATTTGGAAATTGAGTCACCCAAAATTTAAAAATAACATAAAATAAATAAATAACAAATTACAAAAGAAAAAATATATATATATTTGGCGAACCGCCGGTTCCATTCCGGTTCGAACCGCCGGTTCGCCCAAATCTTAGAACCGAAACCGGAAATCCGGTTCCAGTTCCGGTTCCGGTTCCACGGTTCGAACCGGAACCGTGCCAGGTCTACTTGTAAACAAAGGCGGACATATAGGTGGGCTGACCTGGGCTATAGTCGGGTCAGCATTTTGTAAAAAAAAATATATATATAATTAAATTTATAAGTATTCTTTTTTTGGGTAAGTAATATATAAGTATTCTAATCGGAGGGTTTTCCTCTCATCATACAGGGAAGGATGATGTGAAATCAAATGCTAACATTATATCAACATTTATTATAATTTATATTTATATTAATATCCACTCTTTCTCTCTCCCTCTCTCTCACACACACGGCCCGATTCTTTCTCTCTCTTGATAATTATCTCAAAGTCCCAAATCTCAATTCCCTTACAAGTCCCGAATCCTAATTATCTCTCTTCTCCCGATTAATAATTATTCATAATTTTAATTTAGTATTTTGTTAATTTTTTTTATGAATTTATTTTCCGATTGCAATTTATTATTTCTAGTGTTATATTATAATTTATAAAGTATCGCTTTAACCAAATTATTTGATAATTTTAGGTTACAATGTCAAACAACCGTACATCAAAGCCAAAAAAAAAAAAAACAAAAAAAAAAAACATATGCTTTCATACTTTGAGAAAAAAAAAAAGATAATCAATCATCGGGTGAGTCAATGTAATGTCAAAGATGGGGGTTCAAGATTATCTTCTTCATCTCAAAGATTTGAAATTGAGAATGTTGACATTCTATCGGATATTAATGCTTTCTATTATGAACGTGATTCTAGATTATGTCGTAAGATAAAGTTTAAATAATGCTTATTTTTATTTACGTTTCATTTTTTTTTCAAAGAAATAAAAAACAATGTTGTCTTATTGAAGTTTATATACGTTGTTTAGTATATGCATTTTTAAGGGTAAGACTCATTATGTCCGTTTATCTAGCTAGGTGTATTTTTGTTTTTCAAGTAATGAAATTTTCTAGTACCGTCAAAGTTCACTTTAGATATATATATAAATATATAGTTTTGTTTTAGCCCACCCTAATAAAAAATCCTGGGTACGCCCCTGCTTGTAAAACCTCTTGAAGGATGGAAAATACTAAGATAATATTATATTAGTAACCAGAGTGACTCACTCGGAAAAAAAAAAAAAAAAAAAAAAAGTCCAACTGAACATACATGAACAAGTCGATCGTATGAACATTTGTGTATCTATTCTAGGAATGTTCAATACTATCAACAACAGTGAAGTTAACTCGTCCAGACATGTCACAAGTTGACTAGAAGAGTGAATAATACTGTATTGAGTAAAACTCATGACGTGCATGTGATTGAGAATATTGATTAATTGTCGAGTCATTGATAACTCTTATTTCTACACGTTGTTTAGCCCCTTACTTTCATCTTTTATGTTTTTTTCCCAGGTAAAACCAGGTATTTAACGGCTTAAATAAGTGTTTCAGGTAATTTTTCATCACAGGGGCTAAAGTGTAAAAATGGTGAAATATTGGGGTAAAAGTGTAATTTTTAAAAGTTAAAATTATGCTCCCTTGTTCTGTGATTAGGGGCCGCAGAAAGGGACCAGAAGACCCACATTTTGTAAATCGGCGGCTCATGACAGCAGAATAGGGCGCAAAAGTCAAGGCGGAATTTTGACGAAAGTTTCCTACAGAACACTCTACTTGCGGGGCCCATATCTTCCTCCTCCGATCGAACTGGGTTTTGTGCTACATATGGTTGGAAAGCCCCAGAATTCTTATTTCTAACGGTTCTTCAAGAATGTGATTCTAATGTTTGTGGAGAAAGTTATGCCTGTTTCCGTAACGGTGCGCTCTGCTAGAAACTCATCCGCGAAGCCCCCAAAATCAACCACTTATGCAAGGGCATTCTCATCCTTTCACCATCATTTTTGCCCTAAGAATCTCCCCACTATAAATATCCCCTTTTCTCATCAGTTTTTGACAGAACCCCTTCACTCCCTCTCTCTCTCTTCCGCCCCCACTCTCTCTCTCTTCCATTTTCTTCATCTTCTTCACATTCTCCACCAAATAAGGAGAGGATCCAAGCTCCCATGGAGGTTTTTCCTCCATGGGAGCTCACCACACACCACCACCACCATTTTCACACCTCTTCCATCCATCTTAGGGCAGTTTGCAAGGAAATAGGAGAGGTTTTTGGACCAAATCCGAGCTAGGAAGGTTTGGAGCATCTTTGGAGGACTTGTCTTCAAAGGTTGTCTCTTATTTGCTCATTTCTTTGTATTTATTGCTTCTTTGATGTGTAACCCCGATTTGGGGAATATTGTAAACCTACATTTGTGTAATATATGTTGTTTGTGCTTAAATTCAGTTGGGTTTTGTTTCACTCTTTGTTAATTTCATGAATTTAGCTTTAATTGCAATATCCATGTGTATAGAGGTCCGAAATTGATATGTGTCCATGATTGGGATTAGGAGTAGAGTAATTTAATGTAGGAGTAGTGTAATTTAACTTCCCATGATTGTAGATTGATTGATGGATGACCAAAATGCCATGTTTAGAGTAATTGGAGTGTTAGAGATTTAGCTCCAAAGAGTGGAAAAGGTTTCAGTTTAGGCATTTAGTTGCTAAATTAGTCTGGGTTCCATATTCTTGTACTTAATGGGTCTTGTTATCAAGGCACAATTGCTCATCCTTGGCCGGATTGGATAATAAATTGATTTAGGGAAAATTCCCAAATCAAGATAATGAACCCTTAACCTATATTGAATGGTCTTAATGTATAACAATCAACTTATTTGCATATTGTTGTTTGGTAAACTTGTTTCCCATATCTAGCCATCCTAGGGAGATTGATAAAACCGAATCCGTATCTAGAGTAAAGACAAACTGAATTCCTCTTGTGCTTGTGTAGTTATAGGGGTATTTCATTGTTTAATGCTTTCACTCGGTTAGCCACCTTGTGGATGAAATTTAGGTTGTTTGTTATATATCGTGTGGATTACATTAACATGTCCAGCGTGATATCCTCTACATTTGACCAGACAGTGAGAGATACACTAGGCTGGCGTGTAGAGCTCGTGTGTGTGTCCCACAGTCCTTAATGAATCCAAGCATTTATGCATGGATGTAATCTTTAAGACATCGAGAGAGATTAGAGATTAATTAAGGGGACACGAGTATATAACATACGTGTTGTATGGGTATCTCGTATTCTTAATGCTTTCACTTGGTTGCCATCCCGTATTTGGTTAGCCATTGTGAATGAATTATTGGCTATAGTATGGCCCACGCGGTTGCGCATTACATGCCCAACGAAACAACCACTGTATATAACCAGACAGTGAGAGATACACTAGGCTGGCATACAGGGCTCTTGTGTGTGTGCCACGGCACTTAATGAATTCATGTATACTTTGTATGTGTGGATGTGATTTCTAAGACTCGAGAGAGATTAGAGATCAATTAAGGGGACACGAGCCTATGATATACTTGCACATTGAGGGGCTAAATGAGTCTAGAGCTTAATTAGGAGGATTGTTATAGTTGAGTCATTGCCTTAGTGTAACCACATTTCATGCTATCTCACCATTTCATCCTATCCATGTACATATTATAGTATATAGTTTATTTATTTATATTATCATTTACACTTTTTCGCACCCGTAACACATGAGTTCTCTCGGAGTGTTGTAATAATAGCTAGAACCGGTGATGGTCGGCGAATCCCACCTCCCTGCGGAACGATACCCTCACTTGCCGCTGTGCTAGTCTCTGTGACTCGCGTGCTAGTGAGGTCGAACTTAAATGTTCATCTTTTGACCGACATTGCAACGACGTGTCGTCAGTCATTCTCAGTCGCGAGTCAAAAATTTACCAGATTATCGTTACAAAATGATTTATATTTTTTAAGAACAAACTGGTTTTGTTGTTTACAATAGAAATCTGCCAATGGTCATGTATTGTGATTGGCAGTGTTATTCTTAGGGTAATATGATGTCCTTTAAAAGCTTTAAAATTCCAACTTTACTTAGGGGTTGTTTGTTTTTTTCACTTAAAACTTAATGGGTCTGAATCATAATTATTAAGTTGTTTTGTTTGTTTTTTTAAGTGGTCAAACAACTTAAAAATACCAAAAAACAACTTAAAATTAAAAATTAAAAATCATGACTTCTAACTTAATTGTAAATCACTGAAGCATTAAATGCAATCTAAAATCTTTTCTTCCGATACTATCCTCCATATATAACATATATCCAATTTCATCATAATTATATATTGTATAGAAATCTTTATTTTAATATATTGCTTATTTTAAATAGCTTTAAAAATAAAAAAGAACCATAATCACTTCTCATATTGGTGTTTAATATCAATACTTTATTATGATATTAGAGTGATGTATTTATATATTAATTTTTTAGAGTGTTTTATGTGAGTTTTCCTGCTGCCCCTTTTATTTTTTGAAAGAACGAAAAAAAAAAACATTTTCTTTTCTTAGTAAAAATAAAGTTCGTTTGTAATCGAAGAAGAAGATCATGATCATATGTGTTCATATATAATTATTATTTTTGGATTGTTTTTATTCTATATTATATGTATAATTGTTTAACATGGGTATAGATGTAATATTACTTCTTTTCAGACACTATTATGTTTAAAAAACAAACATGTTGACGGTACATTCAGATGTGAGAAAAAAAAAAAAAAACAAACATGTCATTCAGATTCAGGTTTCAGTCACTATTCAGTTTTCAGTAAAATTCAGGATTATTCAATCTTCAGACAAAAAAGCAAACGACCCCCTTAGTAATGATTTGCATTTTAATAAAATCATTTTTTTTTTCAAAATAATCTTATAAATATTGTTTTTAGGACTTAGATCTTCAAAATTTATAATTCAATTTCAAAATTTCGTTTTCTATTTCAATTTCTAAAATCATTTAATGCTTTCATATGCAACATTTTTTTATTTATTTAAATTTTTTGGATATATCTACTTGCACGACATAAGCCCCTATTTGTTTGGATTAATTGTAATAACTTATCCTTACTTTATTGAATATAGCAAGATTTTAAAAGATATCATAAATTAACACAAACATCCATTGCTATCAAGTCAATACGTTAACTTTAACGGTTGACTAATTTTGACCCGTGGAAAACCAAATATACCCTTGACACAATTTTATTTTTTAATTAAAAAGTGAAAAATCAAATTTAAAATTAAAAAAAAAAAAAAAAAAAAAAAAAAAAAAAAAAAAAGATAATAAGTTTGCGGAAACAACTTTAGTTCGTGGAGAAGCCTACTTTGCTAACTACAGAAGGACGATCTCATCCAATTGGATGAGATCAGCGATGATCTCTTTCAGTGTGAGGAGATCGTCAAAGATCTCTTATTTCCTTCAGCGGTATTATTATTATTATTTAATTTTGATTTTTTAATTTTTAATTAAATTTTTTTTATATTTGAAATGATATGATAAGGGTATATTTGGCTTTCTAAGGGTCAAGGTTAATCAACTGCTAAAGTTAACGGATTAACTTGATGGTAAGGAGTTTTGTGTTACTTTATGACATCTTTTTGAAATCTTACTAGATTTAATAAACTAAGGGTAAGTTAGTGCAATTAACATTTTTTTTTTTTTTTTTCAAGTGGTTTGACATCTATAAAATTACTGATTCAAATAGAAAAAGAAATTCATTAAAAGGGTAATCTCACCAACTTAGTTTGACATTGTTTAAAACAAAAGAAGGAGCTCTATAAATTCTGATTAATATCATACAAACATTCATGACAACATTTTATTAGACGACAATGATACAAACAAGGTGATACGGTCATCCCACCACCTCCAATTATTAAGACTTTGCCGTACACCGAAGCAGAAAGAGTGTCTTAATAGTATAAGATAGGAATCATAGCATATATGTGATCACCCTGGATATGCCTCGATTATGGATAATAAATCAGGAATGGATATGACTTTGTAGCGAGGGAAACCTCCTTCCTCTAATAATTTTTTCCATTGAAGCTCAGTCCTCTCTTTTCCACCAGAGGTGTCTGCCATCATCAATAAATCAAATGTGAAACCTACGTCATCAAACGTGCCATTTCCATCTGGTTGTAGAACAAGATCAACAATTATAACTTTCCCATTTTTTTCAGGTATTGCTTTTTTGCAATTTCTTAATATTTTAACACAATCTTCGTCGGTCCAATCATGCATGATCCACTGCACCAAAATAAATATATATTAGAGTTCAGCTACTAGACAGCACATGTATAATGTATTGATGTATAGTTGCTAGGTCATGTATAGCAGCTAAATGCTTAAATCAATATATTAGACTACAGTAACTACAAGTCCATCGTGCAACGTCTTAACAATACGGTAAAAGTCAGGGGTGGAAATGATTAAATCCCTAATCAATATATGAAGTCAGTCACCTTCATGAAGACTGCATCAGCATTAGGAATATCCTGAAACATGTCACCTCCTACGTGGTAGACTCCATCATGCAACGGTGCTGTGGCAATCACATGTGGCAAATCAAAATTGGTTGCTTTGATGTGCGGATGTGATTTCACAATCTCAGCTACCATGGTTCCTGTCCCACCTCCCACGTCAACTAATGATCCTATGCAGCCAAACCCATCTTTGTATCCTGTCATGATAGCCCTTGCGATGATCCTGGCCGCACAAGCCATTCCATCGTTGAACATGTTGTTGAACTCAGGATTCTGTGATGCAAAATCCCAAACCTGACGACCGTGAGTCTTCTCAAAAGCAATGCCACCTTCTTTAACACACTTGCTTAAACAATGCAATGGAGCCATCATCGATGGATGAGTCTGCATCAGAATCATTGGCGCTAGGCTTAAATCAGAGCCATGTAAAAGCCATTTTGAAACGTGGGTCAGTCCATAGAGACTCTCACCGCCGTCTGATGGATGATGTACGGTGAAGATGTTCTTGCGGACTAACAATCTCATTATGCGGGTCAGGTAGGGGATGTCGGGGGAGGGTGAGTCAATGCATGAAGCTATTTGGGACAAGGTCATTGGAGCACCGTCGTGAGAATGTATGATATCAGCTATGCGGAGCTCCACAGCGCATTTCAATACCATGGAGTCCGCGAAGCTGAACATGTGTTGCCATATCTCGGCTTGGCCTCTAACTAGTTCTTCAGAGGTTTTTTCTGTCTCCATTTGCAATTTCTTTAATTTCTCTCAAAAGCAAGCTTTGTTGTTATACACGATAGAGAACAAGTGTAGGATATTTATAATATAAAAGTGGTCTGTGAACAATATACTATGATATAGCTTGTTTGGGGTTAGTGCGGTTGCGTGTTTCGTAGCCTTGTGAGTGTGTGGTTTGTTTGTTGCTCTTCGGTTTTACCGCTTATTAATAAATTTTGTCGTTCTCAAAAAAAAAAAAAAAAACAACAACAATAATAATAATAATATATCATTAATTAATGAGTGGTGCTATTAGCACACTCTCTACCGGTCTATTTATGTCCCACTTTTTAAAATTTTGATTTAATTAAATAAAATTAATTGATTTGAATTAAGTTACTAAATTCTATTCCAACGTTTACTAATGTTTTAGAAATTAGAAATGGTTAAATGATGATACAAAGTTGATTACAAAAATACCCTTGTAAATATAACATGTTGAAAAATAAAATTAATATGAAAGATATATTTTTCTTATAACATTATAACGAAAATAATTAACATTTTTATATTGTTAAATTTTAACTAATTAGTTTAATATTAATTAAATTTTAAGAAATTATTCGGATTTAGAAACATAATTAATTTTATGTGATTACCACTATTAAGAGCATCTCCAATGCAAGCGTGGCTTATGAAAAAAAAAAAGATGCCACGTAAGATAAATAGACGTTATGTTAATAATTGTATCTTCAATGCAACCGTGCATATTCAATCTCAAGCAGACGTGGCAAAAAAAAAAATTAGACATTGTCAACATGACCGTCCACTTTCAGACGGTCTATTGCACAACTATTTTTTTAGGTTGATTACAAAAATACCCTTGTAAATATAACATGTTGAAAAAAAAATTAATATGAAAGATATATTTTTCTTATAACATTATAACGAAAATAATTAACATTTTTATATTGTTAAATTTTAACTAATTAGTTTAATATTAATTAAATTTTAAGAAATTATTCGGATTTAGAAACATAATTAATTTTATGTGATTACCACTATTAAGAGCATTTCCAATGCAAGCGTGGCTTATGAAAAAAAAAAAAGATGCCACGTAAGATAAATAAACGTTATGTTAATAATTGTATCTTCAATGCAACCGTGCATATTCAACCTCAAGCAGACGTGGCAAAAAAAAAAATTAGACATTGTCAACATGACCGCCCACTTTCAGACGGTCTATTGCACAACTATTTTTTAGGTTGACTCAGCAAACATTTAAAACTGACATTAATTTTTCATATATTTTTGGTAAGGAAATAAAATAAAAAATAAAATAGGAAAAAAAGATGGACACATCATTAAAATAATTATGTTTTAGACGGAAGCATTGGAGAACAAATTTTGAGTTGATTGTCTATCAAGTCTATTTTTATGCCACATAGGAAGCAAGTCTCTTGACATTGTTGCCATGTCAACAATTATTTATATGCAAACTATTTTTACATTGGAGATGCTCTAAGACTAAGACTAAGGAAGAAGTCAAGACTTAGAAGGAAGAAGTCAAGACTTAGAAGGAAGTCTATCTTATCATCAAACACAACAGTTACAGAGTAAGCTTATCTTCTCATCAAACACAACAGAGTCCATCTTATCACAACAATTACAGAGTCCATCTTATCACAATTGTTTTTCAAGTTCTTGTAGCTTTGTTTTTCAATTTTTCCAAACTACGTTCTTTGTTTTTCAATTTTTCCAAACTACGTTCTTTGTTGTTATCTTATCTGTATTCAGTTATAAATATTAATGAGAACTACAACACCAGTTATCTGGTCTTTCGGCATTTTCTCTAGTTCTTAAATTTATATATATATATACGAAACTGCATTAGTTTAAGGAGAAGTATATATGATACATATGAGAGATGTTTCATATTATAATATAAATAGTTTTAAAAAAATTAAAAAAATCAAATCAAAGCAAGGAAATTCAAGGTGGCAGAAGCAAACATGAATGAATTCAAAGTGCTCAGGGTGCCGTTCATATTGGTTTCTTTTATGTAGTTCATTTTTTTTTAAATTTTTTATAATTGATAGTTCATGTATATTATACATATAATCATAGCTGCATTTCGCTTCTTTTTTTTCCTATAATCCGCAGCTCACATGTATTAAAATCTTTAAAACATGATTTCATAAGATTTAGATGAAAAAATATTCATACATAACAAATTCAATAATATATAGAAAGAAAGAAAAAAGATATGGAGAAAGAAATGAACAAAATATCGAAAAGAAAATGACATAATAGAAACATGGTTTTTTTATTTTATTTTATTTTATTTTAAATACTTTTAAATGAGGGTATTTAAGTAAAAATACATGAATTCCCTTCTCAATTAGGAAACGGAACTTGATTCTCAAGATGAATGGGAGGAATCAAGTTCCCTTTAATTCAGGAACTTAATTCCTGATATGTGTGTGGGGTCCACGGAACTTAATTCTCCACAAATTTAGTAAACACATGAATTAAAAAATCAGGAACTTAATTCCCTTTCCTAACAAGGATTCCTGATTAGTAAATGCGCCCTTAATTAATTACTAACTAATTAATATGGGTCTTATTAATAAACTATGGAGATATTGTCTTCCTTAAATATTTTTTTTGTCTCCCTTAAATATGATTTATACAACTATAAATAAACTCATATCTAGAATCCGAAAAATTAACCATTACTATAAATATTCATTCTAATACCAATTGTAATCTTATTGAATACACTCGATTTAATCCTTACATGTATCGCCAAGTTAATAAGTTGAAAATTGCATAAACATCTAATATTATACTTATTTTGAATGTGAAGGGATTTTTTTTTTTTTTTTTTTTTTTTTTTTGTCAAAAAATTGTTACCAAACAGTTTGTCAACAGACAATATTATATCAATGTCTATCAATTTGTCAAAAGACAACCGGAGAATGGTGTGATTAATTAACAACCAACAATATTTGTTAAAACAATAGCTGAAAGTGATCAAATTAACAAGTGGATAATACTGTATAAGGGTTTATATATTATTTAATTTATTTTTTAATTAAAATAATTTTCATTGGTCAATGTATTGGAATATTTTTATAATTAATTTTTTAAATAAAATATGGATATGTAAATCATATCTATAGGTTACACCCTTAATTGAATTAATAAAAAATAAATAGAGGGTTTACTAAATTATACGATTTTTTTTTTTTGGAAGTAATACAAATTCCTGTGGCTACCGATTTTCATAGCTTTCAATACACGTCACATCCAAAGTTATAAGCATATCTTATATATTATTAAGATGTGTTTGGTTAATCAAATATAATTGGACTAATTCAAAGTCATAAGGAATATATATTCCTTTTTTTTTTTTTTTTTTGATTTCAAACAACAACTATATCACAAGGATTACAAACCCTGGAATGCAAAACCAGGACAAGATTACAGGAAAACATGAACTGGGACCCATCAGCCATCGGCATCCAACGCACAGCCCAGACGAGATCTCCCACGCAGGGGAGAGAAACCCACACACAAAGGTGGGACAACCCACACAAGTGGGACAAAACCCTCACAATGAGGGAACAGCTACAGTAAAATAAACCTAAAAACCCTAAAACGAAAAGAACAAAACCGATCAAACTAAGGGGATCCCTAGCTGCCGGAAAATGTCCAAGACCAGGATGGACAGCGCCGAAGTATCGGCTGGAGCAGGAGTCCATAGGCCGGCATAACTGAAACGCCCCCAAACCGGAGAGATGTCGGAACAGCTAGAAACTGACCGAACGGCGGTAAAAGATCGGCCGGACGAGCGTCGTCCCCAGCGTTGCAACCAAAGGAAGGACCCTAGCTGGATCGGGGAAGGCCGAAGAAGAAAGAGGAAGATCTCCGGCAGGCCGCTAAGAGGAGAGAGAACCTCCGCGGCGGCGGATCTGGCCGGAGAGCGGCACCGGTAGGCCACCCAAAAAGATCGACGTCGCCGCCGACACCCCTCCGCTCAGCAGGATGTCAGCGGCGAGGGGTTGAAATCAGATCGAAGAGTGTAAGGTTTAGAATAGTAGAGAGAAGTCAGAGAAGAATCTAGAATAGAGAGAGAAAACTTTGTATGTTAGTATAGTCTTCAATATATATTCCTTTTGTTTCAAAAAATATATAGTTGAAATAAGTATTCCCTAAAAAAAAACAAAAAAAAAACAGTTAAAATAAGTTCGTCGTTCATAAATGATCTCTTAAAAGACGTATTGAGTTTTTAAAATTGTGTAAAGGTTTGTGATGACGCAGTACACTCCAAATTAATATGTTTTTAAAAATGCAATAATACCCTTGAGTAAAATTACTAAGATAATTAATTGTTTATTAGTACACCCACCAATAATTATTAATTAGTTTCCTATTTTAATCTTTTATAATTTTTTTCCTATTAATTATTTGATATTAACATATATCATAAAAACTCTTTAAATTTTAATAAACCCTATATTCTCTTTTAAATATATTTTCAATCTCTTTTAAGGAAATACAAATTGATTGCTAAATACGGAAAATGAATCAAAATCATGAGACAAATTAGCTATGAAAAAGTAAAGTTTTAAATTAATTTTTATTAGAAGAACAAAATCATTATGTATATAAACAAACTTTTAAATTAACTATATTATCTATATATTTTTATTTCTTTCAAACACACTTTAGATTTTTTATTTATTTATCAATATTATATGTTATTTCTTGTCAATATATATATATTAGATGTTCTTCAATTTCATTGAACACCTATATATATATATATATTGAAATATCATTTAACATCTATCTACTTCCACATCAATTGGAACATGACACAAATCTTACATTTCTGCAACTTTCTTAAACAGGAAGTGGTTCTCCAATAAAAAAAA
The DNA here is from genome assembly GCA_008009225.1 of Acer yangbiense. Classification (NCBI taxonomy): domain Eukaryota; kingdom Viridiplantae; phylum Streptophyta; class Magnoliopsida; order Sapindales; family Sapindaceae; genus Acer; species Acer yangbiense. Next base: position 39,685,558 of record CM017769.1, on the reverse strand, counting down.
TCTTTAAATGGATTTTTAACGAAAAATAAATAATGAAAAATAGAGTTTGATTTTGAAAAAACCAAGAAGAGAAAAGAAGTAGGGTAGAGAACGAATAGTAAGAGAATTAAAGGGAACAATTTTTTTTTGAAATAATAATAAAGTTGATTAAATAACATAATAATAGTCATAAGTGGTGTGTACTTACAAAAATATAATATAGTATAATTAAAGAAAGGGTATTTTAGGCATTAAGTGGGGTTTATTTATTTACAAATTAGAGATTTTTTTTAAAATTTGATAGGTATGATTACGAAAGAGGTGTAAATATAGTTTTTGAGGAGTACCATTATCGCCACTCGGCGGCTTATTAAGGACTAATAATAGAGTAAACGACTTTATCTGTCTTTAAAAAGAGATGGTTGTATTATAACACAATTACTAATAAGGAATCCCCAATAGTGGAAATGGTGGAAACTGTCACCATTTTAAACTGAGTTGGTGAGAATGTCAGTGGGTTAATAAGTTAAGTTTAAAAGACACCTATTATGGTGAACTACCAAAATTGCCCTTAGTTAATGATTTATGTTATTCAGTTTGGTCTTTTCTCTGTCCACACTTGCAACAAAAACGTCAGTAGGATTTAACTCAGTTACTCTGTCTCTCTACAAATAAAAGTTCAAGGTGTTGCCCCGACTTTCTTCTTCAGTAAAATAAGGTAATATTTCTTCATCCTGCTTGTTTGAATAGTTCGAGCATTTTAGTATTTTGTTAAACTGAAGCCATTGTTATAATTTAAGAACTTTTATTTTTATTTTCGAGCCTTTTTGAAACAATTCGTGCCTTTTTGCTCATGAATCGAGCCTTTTTGAAACACAATCGTGCATTTTTGGTCATGAATCGTGCCTTTTTGAAAAACCTTTCGTGCCTGTTTGAAACAAAATCGAGCATTTTTGCTACAAAATCGAGCCTTTTGCTTACAAAATCGTGCCTTTTTGGTCATGAATCGTGCCTTTTTAAAAAACTTTTCGTGCCTTTTTGGTCATGAATCGTGCCTTTTTGGTCATGAATCGTGCCTTTTTAAAAAACTTTTCGTGCCTTTTGGTCATGAATCGTGCCTTTTTGATCATGAATCGTGCCTTTTTAAAAAACTTTTCGTGCCTTTTTGAAACAAAATCGAGCCTTTTTGCTACAAAATCGTGCCTTTTTGGTCATGAATCGTGCCTTTTTGAAAAACCTTTCGTGCCTTTTTGAAACAAAATCGAGCCTTTTTGCTACAAATTCGTGCCTTTTTGGTCATGGATCGAGCCTTTTTGAAACAAAATCGTGCCTTTTTGGTCATGAATCGTGCCTTTGTGAAAAACATTTCCTGTCTTTTTGCTACAAAATCGTGCCTTTTTGCTCATGAATCGAGCCTTTTTGAAACAAAATCGTGCATTTTTGCTCATGAATCGTGCCTTTTTGAAAAAAACATTTCTTGCCTTTTTGGTCATGAATCGAGCCTTTTTGCTACAAAATCGTTCCTTTTTGCTACAAAATCGTGCCTTTTTGGTCCTCATTCGTGCCTTTTAAAAAAAAAAATGTCGTGCATTTTTGGTCATGAATCGAGCCTTTTTGCTACAAATTCATGCCTTTTAGAACTGAAATCGTGCCTTTTAGAACTGAAATCGTAACTTTTTGAACTGAAATTGTGGCCTTTTCAAATCGTGCCTTTTTGAACTGAAATCGTGTCATTTTTAATGGTTTGTGATTATTAATTTGACAGCCTCATGAATCGGATTAGAATAGTAATATCTTACAACGGTCGATGGGAGCAGTTACTCGACGGAAGTCAGAGGTTCGTTGGATCTGATAACCGAGGAATGTATGTGTCAAAGAATTTGACTTACGATGAATTGGTGGCGATCGTGCATACTATTGTGAACTATGATGTAAACAAATACAACGTTGATTTGTCATCAATATCAATAGTTCCTGGCAGTACGTGTCGCACATTTATAAGCAATGACGACGATGTCCAGTTTATGCTAGGGGAAGATCGAGTGATCCCTCAAGTATGTGTCAGTCTTATTGAGCGGACAGCTGGAGATGTGTTAGGGAATGATATTCCTCCCCCTGAAAATACCCTACAATTTGGATCCTTTAGTGGTAGCAACCAAGTGTTCACCCAAAGGAGTGGCAGCGAAGGTGGGAGAAACATGTTTGGTGTCCCACAAGTTGTGGTTGACCATGCAGATGCCGCTGAGACTCAATTTGGTGATGTGTTTGGTTGTCGAATTGAGCAGTTTGATGCGCAGTACAATGAGCAGAACAATGACAATTACCCGAACCATGAGGTGGATAATGAGGCAAATAATGAACATGTTGATGATTTGCAAAATGCGGATGAAGAGCATGCATATATGCAAACACATGGTAGACGTGTAGAAGGAATTAGTGGCACTACACTAGATATGCCTGGGACTTCCGAGGTCCGTTATAATGTGACAACATCTGATTCTGTTAATGGGACAACTTGGGTTATTCCGGGAGCAAATTCATACTCGTTTGGTACTGGTAGAAGCAGCACCTTGGAAGCGCAAGAACCGAGAACCATGATTTATAAGGGTCAATTTTTCCCGAGTAAAAAGGATTTGAAGAGGCTAGTTGGCGATTTTGCGATGCGTCAGAACTTTGAATGGAAGGTGAAAAGGTCCAATAAGACAACTTTACATCTGATTTGCATCATTGACGACTGTACGTGGAAATTAAGAGCGGTGAGGAGAGAAGAAGGGACTTACTTTCAAGTCAGAAGTTTTGTCAACGAACACACCTGTCCCTTGGAGGAGATTCACCGTCGCCATCGACAAGCTAGTGCAACCACAATCGCAGAAGTCGTTGCACCTAGACTTCAACAAGCCGATGGTCGTCTCATGCGTCCGAAGGACATAATCGCCGATATGAAAACAATGTATGGCATCCAAATCATGTACAGTAAGGCACATGATGCCCTGCAATATGCATTGTCATTGACGTATGGAACGCATGAAGAAAGTTTCCAACTGCTGCCATCTTTTGCATACGTTCTGGAACAGCAAAATCCAGGCACAATCACAGACTTACAGTGCGCAGATGATGGTAAATTCCTTTACTTTTTTATGTCGTTAGGGTCCTCAATTAGAGGTTTTCGGAGGTGTATGCGTCCTGTGATTGCAGTTGATGGTACCCATTTGAAGGGAAGATTCGGGGGTACAATGTTTGTGGCAACTGCACAAGATGGAAACGAACAGGTGTATCCAATTGCTTTTGGGTACGGTGACTCAGAAAACAACCTTTCATGGGAGTGGTTTTTGGAGTGCTTGAGAGGTGCCCTTGGTCATATAGATGATCTGGTTTTTATTTCCGATCGTCATGCAAGCATTGAAGCAGGGATTTCTAAAGTGTTCCCTTATGCAACCCATACCATATGTTGCTGGCATTTTGGTGAAAATATGAAGAAGCGATTCCACAGAAAAGATGTTGCCGACATAATGGATAACGCTGCTAGGTCGTACAGCCAAATCCACTACGATCGCCACATGGAGGAGTTACGTAGGCTGCACAAGGGTGCATACGATTATGCCATTGATGCCGGTCCACACAAGTGGTCCCGTGTTCATTGCCCCCAAAGAAGGTACAGGTTGATGACAACAAATGTTGCAGAGTGCATAAACTCATGCCTAAAATTTGCACGGCAACTGCCATTGATGACACTGGCAGAGTTCATTCGGAATATGCTACAAAAGTGGTTCCACGATCGTCATACAAATGCACGGTCAATGCGTCATCGATTGACCGACGCAGCACATCTTGTGATCCTCAAACGTGTCGAGAAATGCGGTTATATGACCGTAAATGCAGTTGACTGGAACATATTTTCCGTTAGACACAAGGCAAAACAGTGGACGGTTGACTTAGCCCGGAAGACATGCACATGTAACAAATTCCAAATGGACTTTTTACCATGTTCACACGCACTCGCAGCGGCAAGGTACATGACTCTGTCCATTTATTGCTTTATAGTACCTAAACGTGAATCTCACTGTTTTCATTGTTGCAGGGAGCGGAACTTGGATTTCACATCTCTTTGTGCGGACTACTACAAGAGGGAGACACTTATTGATGCATACTCGGTTCCTATAATGCCTATTGGTCATCCTTCTTCATGGGTAGTGCCATCCGACATCGCAGCGCGGGTGGTTTTAAATCCAAGGACAAAGAGACAATCCGGTCGCCCGATGGAGGGTCGACATGTCTCGTCTTCAGAGAGGACAGCCACACAGTCGTGTAGAAGATGTGGACAACCAGGACATAATAGCAGGAAGTGTTCCAACCCGCCTATGGTTAATGAAGGTCCTAGTACTATTGTACCCGAACAATACCGTCGCAAGTGCAGCATCTGTCATTCAACTGGACACAACAAACAAACGTGCCCTCAGAAGGACTCTATCGTGGAATGAATGGAGTCTTACAAGAGGAGACTTGACCCCACATCATAAATGCTGTCATGGAAGCGATTGAAGGGATGAGAGTTGCATTGGGTGCTGCTATAGGGGCTTTTCCATCCTGCTCGGAAGGTTAGAGAAGTGTACTGGAAGATTTACAACTCCCTATATATTGGCACTGAAGATGCTCTTGTGGCTGCTTATCCAACACTAGACGACGAGCATAATAACATATACAGTAGGCCAGAGTTAGTGATGTTTATTTGAGTGCAACGAGTTTCAGCTAGAGAGGACGAAAAGATGAACGATGCAATCATCTTAGGGCTTATGTTTTAGACATGTGTTTTGGATTTTAACTGCTGTAGTTTGTTTATTTCCACAAGTCACCATACCAGTTGATATACTCATATATGGTTGTTTTTTAACTTTTTGTATGCTTTGATAAATGTCAATATATGGTACTTTTTAACTTTGTGTATGCTTTGATATATGTTAATATTTTAGAAATATTTTAGAAATATTTTATGTTCGAAAATATTTTTGAATTTAGTTGAACTTTGAACTGCAAACAACTTGAAATAAAAAATTAATAATTTCATTAACAACAGCTCTGTTATGTACAACAACTACAACGTCCTGGAGTTACAATAAACCTCCACGGCCATCTTTTGCCGGATGATGGCCATATCGGCTTCCGTCCAATCGAATGTATCCCTGTTCGCCGTCAGGTACTCAATCATTCTCAACGTATGGGCACCACAGTTTCCCCTGCAATTAACCACATGAACAACCATTAGCATTGATACATTTCTTCACCGATTGGGATAGAATAACAACTTGAAATAGTCATACCCCGATTCCTGTTGGGGCACCCGGTCGGCTGACACAAATAACATCCGAAACGGCCCATCCCTCTTTTTGTAAGTCTTGTCACCCGGTTGTCTATTCCTGTGAAAGTGCACCGTATAGAGCTGAGAGGGTAGCAAATAGCGCAGACATGCAAACTGGGCATTCCTGTGCCTAAATGGGACATCCCGTCTGAACGGGTCAAACACAAGAATGTGCCCATACTGCAGATCGATGCTGGCCATGACCCAATGCATACCTCCAACGTTGCAAGGAATCAGAACCTGCAGGTGTTTCTCCAAGGTGTTATCAAAACTCGAATAAACATAGACGCAAAACTCGAATAAACATAGATGCAAAACTCGAATAAACACTTACAATGTCAACATCGTGCCAAGGCCGATTCCCTAACGGGAGCTCCCCACGGACCACCATAAGCTCATCACGGGACCACTGCTGCTTAAACACAGACCAACCTGATGGGGGTTTCCTCTCCTCACCAGTGCTGATTCTGTCCCATTGGTGATCTAACAATGTCTGAAAGAAAATTAACTGAAACGTTAGGCAGAAGATGTATGAACACATCAATGTCGAAGCGAAAACCGTATAATATTAACACTTACAAAGAATTGTGAATCCAGTATGTTGATCCTCGAACCGTAGACAGTGGGGTGCAATCGCTGACGCCTCCGGACAATCTTCAAGTATACGTCAATGTGCTAAAAATTTGAACAGTTTGTATTGTTAGGATGCAACCATTTATGACTGAGTTTTATAAAGACAGTTCAAGGAAGGAACATACAGTATCCTCCAACTCCATGAAGTTGGTTTGCAACCGGTGGAACCAAGTGACAGGAACACCAACTGGGTCGTGCAGATCCACATCACGTCTGCATAAGTAGGGAAAAAGTTACATAATACTGACTTACATATTTGTCAAAAAAAACTATAAACAGAATGTAATACTTACAATTCCCCCGACATGCTCCTCTTGTAGTCTGCGTACGCCGCAAGCTGTTCAGGATCTAACAGTCCATGTGGATTCCATTCATGTGTCGGCGGCGGCATCACCCGTGCCCTCTTTGGTAGACAGGGGTCTGTGTATGGGCTCCGTTCCATCCAACCTCGACGTCGAATCCGGTCTCCACGCCTTAGGGGTGGGGGAGTCTGTTCCGGACCATGGCGATCGGTGCGGTCTGAGGAGGAACTCGGTCCCTGTTGATCGACCTGTGACCGTGGAATCCGAAGAACCAAATCTCTCCTCGAGGATCGCCTGGAGGGGTCGGCTATGCTTTGGTCGATCGGAGGCTGCGACGTGCGGTCAGTGGACAGCTCATGGATTTCAACAGGATCATGCAGCAGCTGTGATGAGCGGTCTGCGGTGACTGCCTGCGATGGTATACGTTCCAATAATGCTGTCTCTGTATCAGCGGGGACCGCCGGTTGTCCTAACGCATCAGGAGCCTGCTGCTCGGGTACTGTGTCTGTAGTATATGCCTCCCCATGTCTGGCCCCTGAGCCTGTCTCATCATGATCAGTACCTGTCCTGCCTGTACTGAATGCACCATCATGGTCATGAAATGGTTGGTCATCGAACGGTGGATCCTCCTCCATACGCCCCTGCGATGGCGGACCCTGCGACGGCGGACCCTGTAGCGTCCGAATCATAGCCACCAACTCCAGATGCTGTGAATTTCTTTTCTCTTCATTCTTTTGGATAGCATCCATGACATCCGTCCGTAATGTTCGAACAGCATCCATCACTTCTGCTAATTTCTGCTCCCAGCCCTGAAAGGATTGCAGACTCTGTCAGTACTAAAACTATTAAGTCAATGGAAAGTAAAGCATGCGGTTAAAAAAATGCTGATGTACCTCCGGATGGTCTTCAACGCCTTCAGGTTGCTGACCTTCAGGTGCAGGCCGTCTGGGCAACGTGAATCGTACCCGCCTACGCCTCACGGGAATAGGACTGCGACCCTCCGGGTCTGAATCACTAGGTCTAGGTCGTGGTTGTCTGGCTTGACTGAAAGGTATCCGCCTAGACCTCGTGGGACTCTCAGTACCAATGTCAACCTCCGGCTCTGAGCCCTCAAGATCATAAGGTGCAGAATACTGAGGATCCATATCACTAGGTCCGTAATATGATTCCTCTGTATCACTGGGTCCGGCAGTCCTATGTCGATCGGGATCCGGGCGGTCACGAGGTAAATCTGCGGCATCGTCATCATATAAACTGCCTCCCAGGTTTATGCCTTCATAGTACTGTTGATGCCTCTCAGCCTCCGTAGGCACCAATTCAGCCCGCGCAAACTTCTGCAATCGGAGTGACATCATTGTAATTGCAAACATACTGAAAATAATAAACATTAACAACATCAATACTTACCCTTTCAGTGAAAATCTTATCCAGCGTTTTCCCCCGTGGTCGCGCAGTCAACTCCCATTTCAGAATACGTGGAGGGGGTAGCTCGATTACCCTGCGTTCCCCACATTTGTGCTTATTGCTGCTAAGGTCCGGGATAACCTCAAAAGCAAATATCTGCATAATAGATAACACATTAGTGATATAAAATATTTTCTATTAAAGTACGGCTGTAAATTATAAATTCTCACCAATAATGCGTGCACTAGACCGTATATGTTATACGTCTCAGTGGTGTTAGCCGTGGCCTGTTGTTGCTTTCGTTGTTCGGACCGCTGCTGTTGACCATCCAAAGCATGCTTCAAACCAGATATAGTCCGCCTATACACGTATGCACCCCACGGGAATGCATCAAAAGCGTCCAAGTCCTCAACTAGCTGAAACTGCCATAATGGAATTTTATATCTCTCGTCCACCCCCATCAGTATCCAGTTCAGCAAAAACAATAATGACAGCTTCACCGCATTGTACTGCTGCTCAAAAAGACCACTCCGCAGCACCGCTTTCAGGTCTTCATTCTCTACGACTCGACCCCGAAAGTATCGGTCGTGTATGCCATTTTGTACCATCTCATAACTTGCTGGGTCGGGAATGATTCCGAACTTCAATCCGGTGATTACACAGAACTCAACCCTGGAGAACCGGACCGTATGCTTACCCAACAAAAATCTCATCTCATCTTCTGGCCCGTCGTGATGCAACTCGCGCAAAAGCATCCGATGGACAATTCCAGCCGAAAAATTCATCTCCTGATGCATGTGAAGTAAATGACCGAAGCAGGACTCAGTAAACCGACGATGGTCTTCCATCCGAAGAAGTTCATGTACACTTTCAAGTGCGTTGTGGACATCTGTAATGTCATTCACATGGTCATGCCGAATAATTTTTCCGTGGAACCATTCTCCCACAGGGATTTTCAGGAAATCCTTCAGATTCACCCTCTGCATATTCACATAAAAAAAAAAACCATATCAGTTCATGAAAACTCCTAAAAAATCAAGGTTCAAAAAAGGCTCGAATGCAGTTCAGAAAGGCTCGAATATAGTACAAAAAGGCACGATCACAGTACAAAAAGGCACGATCACTATACAAAAAGGCACGATCACAGTGTCAAAAGGCACGATCACAGTGCAAAAAGGCACGATCACAGTACAAAAAGGCACGATCACTATACAAAAAGGCACGATCACAGTGAAAAAAGGCACGATCACAGTACAAAAAGGCTCGATTACTATACAAAAAGGCTCGATCACAATACAAAGTTCAAAAAGGCTCGAATACAGTACAAAAAGGCACGATCACAGTGTCAAAAGGCACGATCACAGTGAAAAAAGGCACGATCACAGTACAAAAAGGCTCGATTACTATACAAAAAGGCTCGATCACAATACAAAGTTCAAAAAGGCTCGAATACAGTACAAAAAGGCTCGAAAACAGTTCAAAAAGGCTCGAATACACTAAAAAAAATGCTAGACATAAATGTACAAAAAGGCTCGATCAGTTCAAAAAGGCACGATTACAATACAAAAAGACTCGATCACAGCACAAAAAGGCACGATTACAATACAAAAAGGCTCGATTACAACACAAAAAGGCACGATCTCAATACACAAAGGCTCGATTACAACACAAAAAGGCACGATCTCAATACACAAACGCTCGATTACAATACACAGTTTATAAAGGCACGATTACAACACAAAAAGGCTCGATTACTATATCAAAAGGCTCGATTACAAAACACAGTTCAAAAAGGCACGATTACATCACAAAAAGGCTCGATTACAACACCAAAATGCTCGATTACAATACACAGTTCAAAAATGCTCGATTGAAGTTCAAAAAGGCTCGATTCAACTACAAAAAAGCTCGACTGAAGTTCAAAAAGGCTCGATTCAACTACAAAAAGGCTCGATTCACAAAAAGGCACGATTTAACTACAAAAAGGCACGATTTAACTACAAAAAGGCACGATTCAACTACAAAAAGGCACGATTCAACTACAAAAAGGCTCGATTCAACTACAAAAAGGCTCGATTCAACTAATCAAACCCAGATCTTCATCGTTTTCAAAGAATTTTTTTTCCTAAAATAAAACCCTAACCTAACCTGATCAACAAACACACAATCTTATTCGAAAACGAGAATCAAAATGCTTACCTCACTCCTTCTGCTTCGCCGTTCAACTCTCGTCGACATCGCTACTGTTCCGGTGGCTCACCGTCGGATTTTGGTTCTGTTGTCCGTCCGTTCCTCTGTCAAAGGTTTTTCTTTCAACGTTTGAAAAAACTCACAAACCGACAAATGAAGGGGTATTTTTGTCTGGTCACCATAAATGGTGCCTTTTAAACTTAAGTTAATAAGTTGGTGACTTTTCCCCAAAAGGCACCCCATAAAGTGCTATTTAAATTTCGAACCCATCCTGAATATGGAAATGAAATTTAATTGTTGATTTATGATTAGAATGTTTATTAAAGGGATAATTATCCCGGTGGCCATCGAATTGATGACACATTATCAAAATGACCACTGGATTGAAAAGTTGTTCCAAAATGGCCATTTTTTGCAAACTTTGTGACACCAATGGCCATTCCATCCAATTCCATCCAATGAGTGGCATTTTGGTAAATAAGGGAATACCATTAATTTAGAGATTTTCTCCTTACAGTCCAAGTTTTTTCTTTTCACAGTTTTTTTCTAAATAAACTTCATTATAAAAACTTAAATTAAAAAAAAAAAATCTAAATACACTTCATTTTTTTTTCCAAAATTATCCTTTTTATCTTTTGACACTCTTTAAGAAAAAAAATCATCATAAGAACCTAAATTTTTATTAAAATCAATTTGTTTCAAAATTATTATTATTATTGTTTAATTGAATATTTCAATGATTATGATTTGAGGGAGAAAGTCATTCATTCATTGTCTTGTAAAAAAAAAAAAAAAAAAAAGGCAAATAAAAGGGTTGTTAAGTTTTTGAATTTTTTTTCTTCATTTTACTTTTTTTTTTTAAATTTTTAAGAGTCAACAACACTTGAAAAAAAAATCTGCAATTTTTTTTGTTCTTGTTGTCTGTGTATGTAAACAAAAAATCAACAAAAGTCACACTTTAAAAAGATTTGTTTGTTTCTTGTTTTAAATTATTCTCATCACTTCAAAATCAAATAAAACTTTAATGGTATTGAAAAAAAAAATGTTTTAGGGTTTGAGAAACACAATAAGATTAAAAAAAATTAAAAATCGAACTCTAGCAAAATTGTTCCGTAGTGTATTTAGAATTTCTTTGTAGTTGTTAGTAATTTTAATTAGGATAAATTTGTCATATAATAAAAATAATTTAAAATGGAGTGTAATAAGAAATTTAATGGATTGTCAATATCATCACTCTTAATTTATTTTAGATGTTTTTTAGAAATCAATTTTTTCAATGAGTGACATTTTGGTAAATAAGTGGATGACATTAATTTATTTTAGATGTCTTTTGGAAATCAATTTTTTCTTTTCAAAAAAACAAAATAAATGGTTTAGATCAATACACGTGTCTCTTCTTTGTTTTTTAGATTTTTTAGATTATATATATATATTTACACACACTAAATATAATTATTCTTTTCAAAAAAAAAAAAAATTGATTTCCCAAAAACATCTAAAATAAATTAATGTCACTCATTGAAAAAATTGATTTCCAAAAAACATCTAAAATAAATTAATGGCATCCCCTTATTTACCAAAATACCACTCATTGGATGGAACTGGATAGAGTTGGATGGAATGGCCATTAGTGTCACAAAGTTCGCCTAAAATTGCCATTTTTGAACAACTTTCCAATCCAGTGGCCATTTTGATAATGTGTCATCAATTCAATGGCCACCAGGGTAACTATCCCTTTATTAAAATCAATTGTGAATCAAATTATGTGGATCCTACACAAAAAATCAAGAATTAAGTTTTTATTGGAAATGAAACTTAATTAATTGCCTCCTCCCGGCTCCCACCTAAAGAATCAACATTTTCATTCTCAATTAGTAAATGAACTGAATGAGTTCAAGTTTCATTTTTTTTTTTTTTTTTTTTAAATAAAGGGGATTTCTCAATTATATGAATTTTGGAAGTGATGCAAAATCATGTGGTTAACTTTTTCTCCGTAGCTTTCAATACACATCTCATCCAAAGACCAAAAATACAAGCAATCAAATCTTATATATTGTTAATATGTATTTGGTTAATCAAATATAATTTGACTCATTCAAAGAAATAAGGAATATATATTGAAATCAAGACGAGAGAATTGACAAGTACAGAGCAATGAAAGTTTTTTGAAAATTTATTTCCACCTGTGAATAGGTATACCTCAGACAGGTTGGGTGTAATTTTTCAAGGAAAATTCAAGCACTGAAGGAAACTGCATGAAAATTACTAGCCACCAGGCAAGGCAACACAAAAATACAGTTCATATTTGAAGGAGACTAATTGCTTACTGAACTCTCTCTACTTCAAATCCAAATATCTAAACTTAAAACTTTCTGCACATGTTGGCTTAAACAACTAAACTTAACATCCCACTTGACGGGAAGCGGCAACTGTGTAACAAGAACAGGGTACCATTGCTTGCATGTCGGATGCCTGAGACCTACATAGCTAATTGAATGTTGTACCGACATTTTGTCTAAAGTTTTTCAGCGTTCATTATCAAATCGAGCCTCTTAAACTATTATCTTAAACAGGTTCCATCGTAGTTTGTACTGTACAAATCTCAGCTCTACTACCTTGGATTGCAGAAAACGGTGTCACGACCCTGCTCTTGATATTTCAACAAGCCTCGTAAGTCCTTGTATTGGGAGATTTGATTCGTTGTCCAAGGTAACATTTTGTACCTTTGAAGTGCTACTGAGTACTGACAGAATTCTAATGGTACAATAGGTTGTATGCCGGTAAATCATGTATCCGATTAATATCTTCCAAAGAAAGTTCTCTCTGCAATTGTGTCCGAGTTACTTGTAAAACCTCCTGGAAAGGAATGGAAAATACTATACCATATTAGTAACCAGAGTGTCTCACGCAAACAAAAAGTCCAACTAAACATACATGAACAAGCCCAAGTCAGGCAATATTTAAATTGAGAGAGAGAGAGAGTACATTAAACTCCATATAGGAAGCATGCATTGCAAGCCACTGAGCATCCATCATTTCAAAAGCTATACAGTATAGTACATCAAAGGCTTCTTCATTCTCTGCAATTGTCAATATTCAAATCACAAGCAGAATTTGAAAAACAAAAAATCAGACAAAACATAAGCAGTTTAGGAAATCCAAGGATATTTGGGCATGGAGTATTTATAGTCCTATTTACCTGCTAACAATCTAACAAAATTGATTCCCGGAAGACATCTTGGTTTTGCTGCAAAAGAGATAAGAAAAAAATATTAGAGAACAATTAACAATTTTTTACGTTCTGTATAGACCTCATATGACCAAGAGTTATTCATCTAGATAACGGTAGCCAAAGGACAGAATACTAAAAACAGTTCTGCTGAATAAAGGCATCAGACACATTAATGAACTTGTCCACAAACCTGAGTACAAATCCAACATCTGAATCAACATGAATGACACATTAATGCCAGCAACAGCAAATGGGTATTCCCACATCGCTCGATTCCCATCTTGCTTGAACAACAACCTACGAAAAGATTCCTTCATTTTGAATTTTTATAAAATTAGTAACAAGTATAACTAATTTTTCTTTTCACAAATTTAGACATCCAGAAAACTGGAAAAAATGTAGAAAAAAAATGAACCAGGGCTCAGGGAAAACAAATGATGGTATATAATAAAAACAGAATAGAAGGCTTACCGGATAATTCTTGGCAAAAAAAAGCAGGTTCTCAAGAGAAATAAAACCGCAACCCCTAAGAAGAGAATTTCAAATCAGTTTCAAATAATTCATGTTGGAGAATCCTTAATGATGATCAAAGAAAATGACTAATTTAAACTCTAATGTTAATATACTTGCCATATCATGACTCTCAACCCACCACATGTATATTAGCAGAATTGTACCTAAAGTCAGTCGACGGATTAGGACCCTGCCACCCCATCTCTTTCCATTGCTCAGAGATCAAACCATTCAGAGTAACATCTGGAAAGGCAGCATCCCACAGTACTCTAAGAGCTTTCTGTCAACAGAAAAGGCCAATGAAATAAACTCATTCATACGCCATATAGAATTGATAAAAGCTTATGCCATGCTTGTCCACAGAAGAAAATGAAAGATGGAGCATGAGATTATGCAGAAGTGCAGTCAATTAGTCATCACTGAAAGCCGGTGCTGGAATTTAGCATTGAAAGGTCAATAGAAAGGTTTTGTTCACAACATTTAGTCTAGTCTGACTGATGTTTTGATAGTTTTAAAGTTTAAACAAAACAAGATAAAAGTGGAAACAATATTTTAAGAAAAATAATAAATCTCACAAGAATGAAGAAAGTACTTGATGATCAGGGCAACTCTCATCAAAAGGTGTATGTAATCGTTCTTGAAGCCTATGAAGTCTTTCTTCCTGGTAGGTAGTTACAGAAAAATATTTGTGAGAACAGAGCAGGGCAAATGATATAATATATAAAACACATCACATCCACAACCATCCTAGTAAAATTTGAGATTTGAGATTTTCTCAGTTACATAACAAATTCTATAAATGCTTTCAATGTCATGTCATCAAATTGAAGCCTAAGAAAATTTGCACATGAATGGATTTGGCTACATTGACTCCATAATGAGAATGAATGGAACCAAAAGCTGGAGCTTATAGTATGGCCCAGCAATTGTATTTTAGCTCTAAGACGTAATACTTGTGTGCATAGGCACCACTAATAGGTCTGTTAGTGTGCCTGAGAAAGAAGAGGGAGAGTTACTGGATGCAAGCAGACTATTAAAGGCCAAAAAAAAAAAAAAAAAACATTTCCTCTTACCTGAAGAGGAGTCAAAAGGTAGTCAATAAACTTCTCGTTACGTTTATTGCTTGAGCGGTTAAAGAGCCCCCCAATCCATGAGCGCGGTCCAACCATAGCACTAGCTACAACCACCAGACAATGAATTTCAGATAACATAACATGTGTTATAGGTATTAATTCAGTTCAGTCACCTTAGGTTGTAACTTGAATAGTTAAATAAAACAAGTTGATGCCGCATTGAACTCAGTAAAAAAAAAAAAAAAAACACTTAACCTGGTTTATTACATGATTCTAAAGTTCGTTCCCAGCTGCAAAGTTAAAGAAATTGAAAGCAAGATAATATAACTTTCAACAGAAAGATAGAGTTTTTGTACTATAATCGTCAAAACACTCATGATATATTGAAGAAAAAAAAATGAAACGGCACTGGAAATCTGCTCCTAGTAATTCACCACCATACAGAAAGTGAATGATTAGTCAAGTAATTAATAATTAGTACTTGTTGCTCAAACCCGATAGATTGAAACTACATTAGGCACCTACTCTTTCTCATTAACTTGATACTAAACATGGGGAAATCCCAACAAAATTAATGAGAACAAGCATTTTTGTAGCCATACTGGTGCTACCAATGGCATGTAGCTTATTTATTGACTACTAGTGAGACCCTTAAGTTAACCTCAAATTGTAAACAACCCCCTCAGACGAAATGCATCCTAGTGGCTTCCTAAGAGACCTTAATGTGTGAGGACAAGAGACCAAAGGCAACTGAAGTTGGAGAATGAACCATTTTCTCAGATGTTATGCAATGTGATGATGTTCATTTAGCAAAGAGAAAAGGAAAAATTGCATTAATTCTTTTAATCTCTGTATACCAGAACCGGTCAAGAATGTAGTTACTAATTAAGGAACCTTACAATTATGGAAAAGAAGGAAAATGAAGATCAATAATTTCTTAAAGTTGAAAAGGGTATTGGAAACCTCTACTCACTGAAACATTGAGCCAACTGTTGTATTACATGAGTGGAATTGTGTGACCATTCCACCTCTTCATCGCTCTTCTTCTGTCTCCAATAGATTTCATCCTCATCAACCTACATTTTAATTTTGAAAACACATTTTCAAATCAAGTAATAACATAACAGAGGTGACCGGACATAGAGTACCGAGCTGAACAAATTATACACAGATCTCTCATCTCTTTCACTGAATTTGAAATTAAGTAATCAAGATTTCCAACAAACAAGGAGTGAAATATTAAGCAAATTAGCACAGAATTATTAAAGGAAAATCAAACTTATGATAAAAGACTTGAAAACTTCCAAGAGAGTATGCACTATTTAAAATTCATCATGGAGCCAATGTGATTCTTGCTAACAGGATGCAAAGCAATGGTCAACTCTAGTAAGAACTCTGCACTATGTGGTCAACTACACATTATGCAGAAAGAAAGCAAATTTCTTTTTGTGTTTCTGCCAACAACCAAGAGCAATATCAATGAAAGAGTACAAAACAAAAATGTTTAAAAAAAATTATAAGTTGGCACATTTTAAGCTAATGGATTTTTCTAATAGGTAGGAAAATTCATAGACTGCATCAATTCTCATGAAGATAAGAGAAGGTGGGGGGAGTTTACTCTGTGAAGAGAAGAGCAAGAAGGAAAGCATTGTCTACGCTTCCTCAGTCTCATGAGGGGGACCAAAGATTAAACATGAGATTTTTTTCACTCTTTCTAACCGAAAGCAAAATCCAAAAAGGAAAAATAATAAAAAGTTTTTTTTGTTTTTTTTTTTATAAGAAAAAAAATTAAAAATCGGGTGACAAATGATTGCACATGCTCGTGCTCACCTCACACTCACAATATTCAACCTCTCATCATTTTGATTTCTCTCTGTCTCTAGTCTCTACCTATGCAAAGAGGGACAGAGAGAGGAAGAGAGTCAAGAAATGAAATAATGGCATTGTATAAAGAGATACCAAGAAGCTGAAAAGGCAACAACTTTTGAAGAAACAGAGATTAACATTTAACAGCGCAATCAAAGGGCTCTTCTGGCAAAACTTTAAACTGTGAAAAGGTTTTTTGTCCATTAAATTACACATACCGTGTGTTATAAAGATTGGAAAAAAAAAAAAAAAGAGAAAGTGTGGCATGTGTCTGTGTTCTGCACAACAACAATGACAAACAAGACAAAACAGGCATCCTGTCACAGCAAACACACACGTATATTATATAGACACAAAAAAGCTTTGATGATGAAAAAGGCAAAAGGATATTAAGAGATAAAATAAAATAAAAAATAGTACCTTTTATGTGTATTGAGAGGAAGACATACTAGTGCAAAGGGTGGCGGTGGTGGTGGTGGTTGATGATGTAAGGAAACGAGTGGGACCCACTTGCGGAAAGCGGTAGGACCAGAACTGGCAGAAAAGGAGGAAGTGAACAAGGTTGGAGAAGAAGAAGAAGGAGGAAAAAAATGGCATTTTGGTAGAGATAGATTTTTGAATAATTGGGTTTTTTTTTTCTTGGGGGTAAAGTTTAGGAGGAGTGTTTTGTGGTTGAGAGGGCTGTCCATGCCTTTCCAGAACCACCCAATTTCCTACAATTTTGCCACCACCGTAGCTCCCGCCTGCCTACTGCCTTTTCTCTCTCTCTCTCTCTTATATTATTTTTTTAAAGAAAGAAATCAATTATAATTGGACATAGTTAAATTCCATTAACAATGCTATATGATCTTTTTTTTTTTTTTTTTTTTTTTGATATAATATAATTGCTATATGATCTTAAAATCAATTTAATAGTACAACTTAAAAGTTAAAGTAAAAAAAAACAATCAATGTTACCGCTCAATATGTTTCGATGGTATGGTACATGATGCTCATTTAAATTCACGTTTGAATATAAAGTATTACAAAAATTATATAAGTTCCTTGTATGTGGGCCACTGGATTTAAATACTTTGACTGACAAGTGCATACAGCCAAGTCAAAGTATTTAAATCCAGTGGCCCACATGCAATGAACTGATATAACTTTTGTCAGTTCGAACTGTACAAAAATTCTATTATCAGTTCGAACTGACAAAAGTTATATCAGTTCCTTGCATGTGGGCCACTGGATTTAAATACTTTGACTTGGCTGTATGCACTTGTCAGTCAAAGTATTTAAATCCAGTGGCCCACATACAAGGAACTGATATAACTTTTGTCAGTTTGAACTGATAATAGAAAGACTATATATATATATGATACGATTCTAGTATCCAAACAATATGACTTTAGTTGGACATGACCCAACTTCGGTTAAAATCTTTATTTTGGGCTATTTAAGTATTCGAGTATTGGGCTTATCTGGCCCAAGCTTAGACAAGAAACCCAATAAGTATTTACAATAAAATGAGATGTTAGATATAAACATGTATTGTTAAGGCCAGGTGTGGAAATATATATATATATATATATATATATATTTATTTATTTTTCTATTTTATAAACCTTTAATTTTTAGACTCAAATCAGCCATTCAAAAATGGTATCCCAATTTATGTCTAACCAATTAAATTGAGATATGTGTCTACATTTATGGAAGAAGTTGAAAAAAAAACAATTAAACGTAGATATGTATCTCAATTTGGTTGGTTATATACAAACTGGGACACCATTTTTGGATAGCTGATTTGAATACTTAATTTTTACATACTCTTAAGTAAAAATTTAATGACTATTTTTCACTTCTCTCTATAGTCTATATAGCTTTTGTACGGTACCACTACATGAATAAGTTACATAATTAGATAGTTTGGATGTGACTCATTTAAAACAAAGAAATATTCAAATTAATATATATTTTTTGAAATATTAATTTCAAATTTAATATTACATATAATAGAAATGATTGTATTTGTCAAAATTTGATGTGAACTTACTAAAAGTAGATCTCATAGCTCGTGGATAAACACACTTCTCACTAAATGTTGGGGTTCATATTTAGCCTAACAATGATCCGACGTTAGGATATCAAAAAAATTAAATATAGATTGAGATCTCGTGTTCAAATCGTTTCCCCAAATAGAAAAAAAAATGAAGACAAAGTGCATGATGTATAAGAATAAAAGAAATTAGAAACTACCTTACAAGGTAATTAAAACTCAAAAACCAAAAAAGATGGAGTAGTAATTATACCACTACTACTACAACAGAGATCATTTGTAAGATACAACAGGAACAGGTTGTTAAAGATCATGGAACAGGATAGGACTTGTTATGGCACATGCATTTGTAAGCCATAGGACATGTCTCAGCTTCTTGCAGTGATGAACACACAAAGCTAACCATCACCAGTCTGCACGGTGAGCATGAACCGCAAGCATGCGAACAATCCGGCAAGCTCGAGCCTGCTATCTCAAGCGTTTCCGATCTCTTTCTCATCATGTTCGCCACTCTTTTTTCCCACAACATGTTCGGTTTAATTGCAGCTCTTGCAGTACTGGACTCTGAAGATGAAGAATGGTGATGCCCGTGATCTGTATGTGATCAATTACAAAATGAATGTTAATTAAATGGAACATCATATAGCAATAATAATAATTATCAAAAAAATTAGAGAAGCTTACGTGAGTGTGGCCTGCTAATGTGCCTCACAGAGATTACAGCTGGAACAAAAGAGATAGCAATTACAACTACTAACACAGCAAACCAAACAGAGCTCTTCATGCTTCTTCTTCTTCTACTTCTTCTTCTTCTTGATCTTTCTCAATTTGAGGTGGTAGTAATTGAGTGTGTGTGTGTGTATATAAAGGAGAGGCTAAAAGAGGATAGAATTGAAGCAAATCACAGGCAAGAGTGTGATAGAGAGAAGGGGGTCACATGAAAGATCGGGAGATTGCATGCTCACAAGAACTCACACGATCGACTAACACATTTCTTTCTTTACATGGAAAGGAAAAGGATGATTGAGTTTCCACATTTACTCAACAATTCAACTCTTTCTTCTTTTTACGTGATGCTCTAAATTCATTCACAATTAAATGCACAGGTTTCTTCTTTTTGGCAATTTTTGGGAGGCTTAGACCTCATAAATTTTGGCTACTGTGGTCCTGTGGGTCTTATGTGACTGCCATTAATGTTCTCTCTGTTTCTTTACTCATTGAACCTCATCAAGTACCCTCCTATGCCCTAGCTCAGGGCGGTTGAACCTCTAGGCAACTGAGGTAGTTGCCTAAGGCCCCACCTCGAATTAAGGCCTCGAATTTTCATTATCCATATATATATTTTAATAATTAATATTTAATATTTTTCTTTTTATTTATTATTCAAAAAGTATCTCTTTAAACTTATAAATTATCATTCATTTCTATTTTTAAGTCAAAGTTTCCTATTTTCAAGTAAACCACATTTTGGATTTAAATACTCATTGACATTTTCCTAACAAAAAATTACACATTAATGTTCTTCTTTTTCTTTAAATGGTAAACTTTTTCATTGTTTCTCTTCATACTTTTTCATAAACATTTCAAGTCCAATTGTTCCAAACTCTATTATTTTAATTTTATTTATTAATTTATTTTGTGTTTCAATTGTAACAGAATTATTATTTAAAAAAATAAAAATAAAAACTTTATAAGTGATAATCAGATATTAGACATGTCTAGTGGAAAATATGAATCCGGATAAAATAAAATAAAAAAAGAATAGAAAAATTATTTGAATCGCAAAAAGGAGCTCTTTATAAATTTATAACCAGTAGCAAAAAAAAAAGTTTATAGAATCGCAAGACCTCATTTTAAATTTTCACCTAAGGCCCCAACTATTCTTGAGCTGCCCCTGCAGTAAGTAGCCAGGCCCTCCTTCTTCGTTTTTCATATTGTTTATTTAGGAGGAATTTGAACTAAGAAATTGTTTCCACCGATTAATCATTTTATTATAATTTGCAACACATCTGGAATTGCTCTGCCGGCTTCATATTCTACACTCAAAAAATACTAACTACTAGATAATATTCATGTGGTTGCTATGTTTAATTAGAATATGATTCATGTCAATTTATGCTGACTATGATAATTCCATTGGTCAAAGGTCAATAAAGGTTTATTTAGACTTCTAACATTTGTTCCTCCACAATTAATTCTTACTTTATTTCTTTGTCAATTACTTCATCTATATGTGTTCCTAATAAACAATTAAGTAAAGAGTGGTGTTATTTGCACACCCACTACCGAACTATTTATATCCCATTTTTTAAATTATTTAGTTTTTTTTTTTTCCTTTATCAAATTACTTAAAAAGACATACAATTTTTATTAACAAAATCTTATACAAAGTAATTAAAACTAATAAAAACCCACTTTCCTTATTTCAGAACCTTAATGATAAAAACTTTAATGACATAGATTATTTCAAATCACTGAATGTTTGCTATTTTGTTTATATTTTCCTTTAGATCTCGATCTCATGTTTCCCATATTTAGTATTTATTGATTTATTACTATTGTTGCTTATATTTTCTTTTAGATCTCGATCTTATATTTACCATGTTTAGTATTTACTGATTTTATTGTTTCACATGTTTGTTTTATTTTTCTTCTCAAATTCCAGATTCATGTTTGCTATTTTTTTTCTCTCGGTTTATTTTCTTTCAGATCTTCCAAGTATATTATAATTTGTATCAATTCTTTTGTAGATTTTATTCTGGATCTTCCAAAGTTAGTTTAATGTTATTTACAACAACAACAAAAAACAACGAAATCACATCAAGAATCAAAACCAAGAAAACCTAATCTCTAACAAAATGAAACCACACAAAAACTCTAACTCAATCGCTCAAAAAAAAAAATTATTAGATGATTAATATATATTACACTCACAATCTACCGCTAACAATCCAATTGACTACAGAAAAAAAAAAAATCGCATCTAATAAAGATGATTTTACCATAAAGTAAGAAGAAAAAACAAGTCATGCGAATGAATGTGAAAAAAACTATATATAAAGATTAGAGAAGACGTGTGTTTTTATTTTTATTTTTTTGAAAAAAATATGGGTTGTATTAAGTTTTAAAAATAAGTAAAATGGTAGTTCTAGAAATAAATCAAAAAAATTAATAAAACCATATAATTTTATATAATTAAATCAAAATTTTAAAAAATGGGGCATAAATAGTTCAGTAGTGGGGGTGTCAATAACACCACTCTTAAATAAATATTAAAAATATATTATCAATACCTTTGAAATATCAAGACATTACATAATATTTATTTCGATCCTAAAGAATATTTATAAAAAATCAAAAATACTTCGATTATATTATCAATATTTACTTCTTTAATTAGTTATAAATTACAAAGATGTTCTATAGTTATAAATTACAAAAATATAAGCCACCCGTGCTCCCAGTGCCTTACGCATCTTCAATACAAATCACATAACACATAAAATCGGATCGACGAGATATGGTTGGTCCAGTTGTATACCCCTCACACCTACATCACGAGTTTGTTGGTTCGATTTTACACCTTCCCTAAAAACTCTAAATTTATATAATACTTAAAAAAAAAAAAATTTAAAAAAAAATTAAAAAAAAAATTAAAAATTACCACAGAAAATCGGATCTGATCTCATCAGACGGATTATTGACTTGTGCCACGTGTATTCCGATAGACCTAGTTGCGGTGTCAGTGTTTCACACAGAATGCTTTTGGTAGTTGAGCAGTTGACTTGATATGTATACAACTATAGTCTATACATATGCGCCCGCCAAGAATGACAAAACATAACGGTCAAACTTTATTATATACTGTACAAACTTTATATTATATTTATTTACACACATTATTCATTTTAATTGAGCTAACTCTCTCCCAGTCTCTGCTCAACCATGAACACTCTTGTCCGCAGCACCACCACCCGAAATTTCAGCCGGAGATTCGACGGATACGAGTCACTGGACTTAAACAGTGAAGCTGGCCGCCATGAAGATCATCAGCACCACCGGAGAAATAATTCATCGAAGCGAAGAAAGCAGCCACATAGCGTGGTGAAGACTTTTAGTTACAGGCGTGACCGAGCTCGGACGAGGCAGATTTACTTGAAATCCTATACGTTAACGACGTCGAGGGAGAATTTGGGGAAATCGGGTTCGGGGAAATTAAAGAAGGTGGCAATTAAGGTGAAAGCAGTGGCGGTGTCGGTGGTGGCCTTCATTCGTATGGATTCTTTCAGGTCTTGCAATACGAGATCCGCCACTGATGCCTTTTCTCCGACGACGCTGGTGAGGAAGTGCTTTTGACTTTTGTAGTTTTGTACACTGAGTTTTCATGATCAATATTCAATAAATTAAGCATGTTCACTTTAATTTTAATTTTCCCATTTTTTTTTTGTTTCACTTTGTAAATATGTCGAAGTGAATAAAGTTAATTAGCAAGAACTGATCATTCATGATATAGATTATAACACCAATAGTTGATTGAAGAAATTTAATTTAATTATTTATTCTGCTATGATTTAGGTGTGGGCATTTCCGGTTCGGTTTTGAGCCGAAACACCAAAACCAAAAGGACAACTGTAATTTTTTTTATTTTTGTTTATTTGGGAAGGCAATTCCAACTTGAGACCTTTCAAATTTATTGAGAGGTGTAATTAACAACGGGCTATTGCTCTCGACCATGAATGGATAACAGTTTGGTGTGTTTTATTTTATTTTATTTTATTTTATTTTATTGATATTTAATTTAAAACAAACATAAAAGGACTTCATGGGTTAACAAAAATAACAAAACATATGGATTATTTGCAAAGAGGCACCTAATTATATGTCGGGAATAGGAGGAAAAAAAAACAAATTAATAGTAGAAATCAGTTAAAACCCAGAAAAGGCGGTTAAATAACAGTCCATGTCCACAAATATCTAACAATTTGCTTAAATTAATTAATCAACGGAGAGAGCCAACAAAAACCCAAAAAAAGCAAAAGCATCCTCTCTGTTTCTCTACCTCAGTTTCTCTTTCATTTTCTTTTTCTTCGATCGATGATGACTATGCCCACAAAAGGGACCTAGAAAGGCAATCCCTTGTCAATATGATGAACAATGAACCAAACACACAATCAACAAAATATGTCATGCTCCAGGATAATCAGAACCTAGTGCCTCCGCCACAGCGCCGCAACCTCCCACGC
This sequence comes from Acer yangbiense, assembly GCA_008009225.1. Taxonomy (NCBI): domain Eukaryota; kingdom Viridiplantae; phylum Streptophyta; class Magnoliopsida; order Sapindales; family Sapindaceae; genus Acer; species Acer yangbiense. Next base: position 39,661,729 of record CM017769.1, on the reverse strand, counting down.
TACCACCAACCCCAATCCAAATCAAGTGGAAATTGCATCAAATGTTTCTGTTGTTGCTGTTGCTGCCTCTTCTTCTCCATCTTCTTCGTCACCGTCATCGCTTACATTCTCTACGCGTTGTATACGCCCCATGTTCCTAACTATAAGGTTAAAAAGTTCGAGGTGACTTCTTTCAATGTCCTTTCAGATTTCAGCATCAATGCTGAATTTTCAGTGACTGTTGAGGCTGAAAATCGTAATGAAGGAATAGGGTTCAATTACGGCAAGGAGAGCACGTCCTCAATACTCTATAGAGACAAAACCCTTTGCGCAGGCAAGCTTCCGGCATTTGAACAACCTGGAAAGAATGTTACTATGATCAAGGTTGTGTTCAAAGGAAAGAGAGAGTTTGGACTTGGGCTTCTAGAAAATCTAAAGGCGGATAATAAGGCAGGGAAAGTGCCTCTGCTAATTGTAGTTAAGGCACCCATTACTGTTGTGATCGGAAAATGGCCATTGAGACAGGTTCTAGTTAAACTTAACTGTTCTTTGGTTGTCGATAACTTGACGACAGACAATAAAATTAAGATTTTGTCGGCTAAATATGATTATCAAATCATGTTTTGAGTTTTTCTTGGCGGAAAAGGGATCACAGAGAAGCAGAATGAATTGATATATTGCAATTGGTGCCATTTATGCTCATTTCTACTGTGTGTAATGCACCAGAAGCTCGTGAATTGAAGAGTTCTTATAAGCAGAACCAACTTCTTCGTATAATTTTTAGAAATGATGAAGCTTATCGATTTTTTTATTTATTAATGTAGTATACCATTTGGTAGCTAGAGTCAAGCTTTGTATAGTTTGTGCAATTAGAAATGTTCAATATAGACTTATGAAAGTATATCAATTGTTTTCACTTTATACTTTCCCCCCATTTTCTCAGCAACCAAACATATATGGAATCGATGAAAAACTGAAAATTAAGGGGCCGTTAGGTAACGTTTTCGTTTTTCAGTTTTTGTTTTCTTGTAATCTGAAGTTTTCGAAAAACTGATTTTTGAATTTTTTGAATTCGAAAACGCGTTTGGTAGCAATGGTTGAAAACGATATTCGGAGAATCAAAACATAAAAAACGTGTTTGGTATAATATTTTTAAAATCATTTTTAAAAGATTAATATTATAAATAATGAAAAAGTGATATTAAAATAATTAAACATTAAAACTAAAAAAATTAAAATTAAATAATAAATAAATTTAATTTTCATCATCAAACCTATCGAAATCATCATCATCTTTTTGGTATAGATCCATGAAGATCCAAAAGATGGATTTGGTTTGAGTAAATTTTATTTCTAAAAAAAAGTTTTCAAGAATACTGAAAACAACAAATTGTTGTTCTCAGAGTTCTCAATTTTTTGTTCATTAAAACTGAAAACTGTTCTCAATGTTTTATAAAACAGTTTTTTGAAATCATCTCACCAAACGGGTTTTTCCAGTTTTTGTGACTCAAAAAACAAAAAACAGTTTCTGAAAACGTTAACAAACACACCCTAAATTACTGCAAGAATTTCGTGCTTATCAACACAATTGTATTGCACTAAGAAATATAGACAACAATTTATTCAAGAGATACAAAGACAAATCGAAAAATACATGACTTATTTGAACAATCCGATCATTATTAATTTGTAATATATATTTGAATTACCAATCTCAACATTCAGATGAAGGGCCAGTTTGGTATTGATTTTGATAAGTTAAAATCAACTTATTTCATAATTTTGGAAGAAAATAATGTTTGGTAAAACCTTCCTAAACTGATTATTTAAGAATCTACCTTGATTTGACAGTGATTTTGAGAAGGAGGTAGGGGGTTACTTTTCAAAAGCAATTATAAAATAATCAATTTTAGGATTTAATGAATCTTTTAAAACACCCAAATTGCCCTCATTAGTTTAACTTGAAGACAGATTTGTCCTTTTATTTTTTTCCTATTCTAATATCTTACAACCCTAATTTCTACTTAATTCAACGTTCTTTTTTCATTCATAACACAAACTTTGCTTTGAGTTTGAAGATTTTCCATCATTTTCTCAAGAAACTTTCACAAGTAAGTCAAATTTATATTTATATGTTGAATTGAATAATTAAAAGATTTGATGTATAATTTTATCTTGTTTGAATAAACAAGTTCATGTGTAATACAAATGCATTATTGCACTATTTATTCACTTTCAATTATGTCTCATGCGTGAGTGAGGTTTGATTGTTTCAATTTTATTTTTTTCAAATTTTTTTTTCATGAACAATTTGATGTTGAGCCTAACATATTAATTTTATTAATGTCCATGTTTGTGGTTTGATTGTTTCAGTTTATTTATTTATTTTATTTGCTTGAATAGTTCATTGTTTAACTAATATATATATATTCTATTGCCCGTCGTTGTTGCAGCGTTGTTTTTGTTTTTCCTTGCTTTTGCTGTCTGCAGTTTCTTGGTGTTGCTTGGGGTTGTGTCTTGTTGTTCCTCTGTCGTTGATTTTAAGAGACATGGCTAGCTATCCGTTTGACAAGCAAGTGAAGATTGTCATCGCGACCATGGCAATACATAATTATATAAGAAGGCATGCTAAATGTTACCATCATTTTGAAAAAATTGAGAATGACCCGAATTTTATACTTGAAGAAGATAATGACAGGGATGATGATTTCCAAGAAGAAAATCACAATGCTAATACACCTGAATCACGAGAAGTGAAGAAATTGAGAGATAGTATTACAGCAAGTTTGATGAGGGCATGACATTGCCCTACAAAAACTACAAAGACATTTTAATTACTGGTTTTTTTTTTTATATGCACTACAGTTATTTTTATTTTATTTTTATAAATGTTTTACTATGATTGTTTGGAGACATCTTAACATTTTATTCTATATTTTTGTTGGTTAAATCTCAAAGGTCTAATATCTTGTAATGAAATCCCTTGTTTGCTCTTTGATTTAAAATCTGTAATGGTTTACAGGGCTAGATATTACTTGTTATTCTTCTGTGTCGTATGTTCCTCAGTCAATTTGTCCTAATTGCAAAAATAGTGTAAATATGAAGATAACTGATGTTGTTTCTCATGTTGCTGGATGTAAAAGCAACAAGGATGATAGTGTAGGTTTTGTTAAAAGTTTAATGATGGTGATAGATAATTTAAGGTTACTGTAGTGCCATTTCTTTAACATAAGTAAAGCTGTGTATATATATATATATATTTTGAAAGATTATATATAAAAAAAAAATTAGAGATCAATAGCATATCATATGAATGATATAAATTTAACTTTTTTTTTATATTTAAATCTACTTTATTTTATAATAAAAATACTTTGATATTTAATTTTACTGTTAAAATAAAATGTATTGATTAAACAGTGAATAAAATACAAAATTAAAAGTATTTCAATATCATACCCATTTTGGTCATTGTATACTGTCACGGCAGTTTGACAGCATAACTTACCAAACACATATACAGTACTTTTAAACCTCACAGCAATTAAAAAAGTACGGTTTGTCAAACGCCTACCTGCTTAACTTCACAGCTGATTATTCCTCCAGCACAGCTGACAGTGATTATTTAAGAAGTTACAACAATACCAAACTGGCCCGAAAGCCCATTTTCCATTAGATCGATCATAATTCAAGGATCGGAGATAGCACGATTGACCAGTTCACGTCGTAAGATCTTTCCAGCAGCAGACTTTGGAATAAAATCAACGAACGCAATACGTTGTATTTTCTTATTTGGTTCAACCTAAAAGAAGAAATGTATCGAATATAAGGTTAAAAATCATTTCACCAAATGGATATAAATATATATACAAGAGAGTAAGGCAAATGTTCCTTATAATTTTGTGATTTGATGATAAAATATTGGTATAAAAATTATAAAATCATGCCTGTTTTGCTATATAATCCATAATTTGTGCGTCAGTAATTGTGGTTCCAGGTTTCCGCACCACAAAGGCCATGGGAATCTGCCCTGCTTCTTCATCAGGATACCTGTGTTTATATATTAACAGGGTAAAGCCATACACTAACGCCTTTTAAAATTGAAAAATATTGAAGACAATGGACATGTAGTGCGTACGGAACAACAGCTGCATCAGCAATGGCAGTATTAGACAGAAGTAAATGTTCCAACTCAGCTGGGGGCACCTGCAATCAGTTTCAAATTAATAATAAAGAATATGTTGAATGAAGACTTTTGATTCCAGATTAACATGAACAACCTGATATCCATGATATTTAATCATATCCTTCAACCTATCAACAATGAAGAGGAAACCATCAGAGTCGAAAAAACAGAGGTCCCCTGTTTTTAACCATCCCTCTGAATCTATAGTTTCAGCGGTTGCCTTTTCATCTCCTACGTAACCTGGAATTAACAACACTGGCTTACTTGTAAGAAAATCTTCGTTGTAATCACAAAAGTATTACCTTTCATGGTGGATGGGCCACGCACCCACAGCTCTCCTCTCTGGCCAGGTGACAATAATTCTCCAGTTAAAAGATCAACTATTTTGGCCTCCACAACTTCAACTAAGCGACCCACAGAACCAAGCTTGTTTATCTCGTCAGGAAATCTCATTGCCGCCACCGGTCCTGCTTCTGTCAAACCATATGCCTAATTCAGACAAGAAGAAAAAGAAATATCAGCCTCCAATTGTTTTTTTAAAATCAGAATTGAAGGATATGGTAAGTGTGTTTGCATGCTTGATGCTTACGTCCAGAATCTCAACATTGGGGAATTTCTCTTTGAAATTTTCTATAACCTCCGTACCAAGTGGAGCACCACAACTCATGACGAACTTCAACGAACTAAGATCGTACTTTGTTAATTCCGATTTCACCACAGACACAATAAATGAGGGTGGAACTACGCAATAATTCAACTTATAGTTCTGCACAGCTTTAAACAATGCCTCCGATTCAGACGTCTCTGATAAAACCAGAGTCCCCCCCATTGAAGCCGCCTTCATCATGTACAATAAACGATAAGAACCAAACAAAGGTCGCCTAATCAATGACACTCTTTGTACTTTGACCCCCGTTTCAAATGGGTCATTAGCACGGAATGCGGCGACCCGGGCTATCAAGTTTCCATGACTCAATAAGACACCCTTGTTACGACCTGTTGTTCCTGACGAGTATACGATTGCTGCTATATCAGATTGATTCACTACTACATCTGATCCAATACTATCAAGATTGTTATATTGAGTCAACAAAGATGAAAACTCCTGCGAATCAATCAAGATGATACGGACATTAGGTGGAAGCTTGTGGGAGGTGTCCGAAGTAGCGAAGACGATGGTGGGTCTAGTGAGTTGGATTTGGTGAGTTAACTCTGAGATGGAATCATCAGGGTTGGCTGGTGCAATAACAACACCTAAAGATAAAAGAGACAAGTAGAGGCTTGGAATTTGCAGGGAGTAAGGAGAGAGGATGAAAGCTACGTCGCCTTTGGATACAGAGTATTGTTTTTTGAGGGAGAAAGCGAGGGATTTGATCTGGTGGAGGAAGTCGGAGTAGGTGATACTGTGGCCGGTGACTTCGTTAATGAGAAATGGGGTTTCTGAGAAATTGGTGGTGGTGGAGTGGAGGAGAGAGAGTGTGAATTGTGTAGCAGAGAGAAGTTGAGATGGTGGCGGGAGAGAAAAGCTTGGTCTTAGACTATGAAATATTTTGGTGTGAGAGCAGAAACCGCTGTTTGGATCCATTTGCGAGCTTGAGTTGGTGTTTGTTGATGCCATTAATGAAATTTCAGAGCGCAAACAGAGCTTCGATTCAAGTATAGACTAGAGTTGTGGCAGTGAAGAGAAGCTGGCAAGCAGAGCCGGTCCTGACTTTGTCAAGGCCCGGGGCGAAAACGTAAAAAATAGGTCCCATTTGCATTTTCATATTTTTTTTTCAAGACTACCTCGATGGCTTGATCTTGGAGGGGGCCGGCGGGCGGCGGCCTCATTGATGTCGAAGTAGCGTCGACCTTCACGAAGGAGGCCGATGACCTTTCCGGCTTACCTTACCGTCGAAGGAGGAGGAGGTCGATCATCGATGGTCTTCTAGTTGCACTGTTAAAAGATGTAAAGAAATGAAGAGATCTGGAGAGTTTGCAGAGGCAGAAGCAGAAGAGTTTGCAAGATAAGAGAAGGCGAAGGAGAAAAACCAATGGATTCGTTTGGATCAACTGGAAGTGGATCATCAGGATCATCCCAGTTTTGACAAAAAAAATGAAAGAGGTTTGGAGTTCTGGACAAAGGCTTATCTTCTATAGACTTCTAATTCTAATTTTATATACTAATTAAATCTAACCATTAATTTATATTTACTTTTTTAAATACTTTTAAGTTGTCTGTCAGTGACAGCCTACACTTTTTGACTAAAGATTAAAGAAAAGTAATAAAATATGAGTAATGATTAAAGAGTAAGATTTTTTTTTTTTTTTTGTCTATGGTTCAAGATTCGAGAATCAGCAAATAGCTATTTTTTGTTTGTAACGTAAAGTTTGACAAATAACAACTACCTGGACCCTTTTATTTATTAAAGTTAGTGACCAATAAGCACATCAAAAAAAAAAAACAGGCCATATTTTAGGCCATTTTTTCTTGGGCCCTGGGCGGGCGCCCGGCTCTGCTGGCAAGTAATGTATCATAGCTTATGGAGAGGTGGTTGAAATAGGATACAATTATCAAATCCTTAATTCCCTTTATTAATGAACATGTAATTACGTAAAGATAATAATAATTTAATAAAAAAAGTTATATTTATTTTTTTTTGAATTTTTTTTTCAACACGCATTGAAAAAATAGTTCTGTGTATTTTTTTATTCGAACAATATTTTATATAGGGTTATTATTAAAAACTTTCTCTAGATTGAGGTAGTAGCTATTTCGCACCCTCTAATTTTAAATGGTCATTTCCACCCGTATTTGTAATTAATGTCATTACACCTAGTGGTGGCCACGGTTTGGTTTCGGTTTTGTGGCCACCCAAAACCGAAACCGAAACCGTGACCAACGGTTTGGGGGTGGTTTGTAACCGCCGGTTTGGTCACGGTTTCGGTTTCAGGTAGTTTTTCAATATATATATGTGTGTGTGTGTGTGTGTGTGTGTGTGTGTGTGCCACGTGGCACCTTCTGATTCGTCTAATTTAAAAAAAAAAACAAATTTAAAAAAAAACTAACGGTTTAACCGCGGTTAAAACCACCGGTTTTGGGCATACCCAAACCGAAACCGTAACCGTAACCGGTTCAGTTGGTTTCCGGCCGGTTTTGAAACCGTCGGTTCCGATTTTGGTATGGTTTTTGGCTGTACGGTTTCGGTTAAACCGTGGACAAAACCGCCGGTTTAACCGAAACCATAGCCACCTCTAATTACACCCCTAACGTTACTGTTCGATTAAACAAAGAGAATATTATGCTAGATTAATAAGGGTAAACTGGTAACTGCACCAGATAAATATATTTAATATTAATAAATAAAATAAGAAATTTTTTTACTAAAAACCTAAAAACTAAAATATCATTTAACAAAAAAAAAAAAATCACTTTAAAAAACATGTCATCTTACCTCTCTTGCATCTCTCAATCTCTTTGGGTTCATATTTGTTGGGTGGTTGGATTAGGGGGGTTCGATTTCAATGGGGTTTGTGTATGGGTTTATGAGGTTGTTGGGTTCGATTTTGGTGGGATTTGTGGCAACGAAGGTGATTGGACTTGTGGGGTTCGATTTGGTCGAAATCCAATATGGATCTCCACCCTTTTTTTTTTTGTTCTTTGTATATGTTGGAGATTCATATTGTTTATTGTTTATTTTTTATTATTTTTTTGTTCTTTGGATTTGGTGGAAATCCAATCTAAATATCTACTCTTTTTTTTTAAAATTTTTTTTTTTTTAGTTTTTTGTATATTTTTTAAATTAAAAATATATATATATGGATCTCACGTCCATCTCTAAGATGGACGGTGGAGATCTATCTCTCTTTTATTAAAAAAAAATCCTGATTTTTAATTAATTTTTTGAACTTCAATTTTTTTTTAAATATTTAATGGAATGATAAAATAGTAATTCTTTAAAAAAAAAATTAAAATAGAAGGTGTAAAATAACCATTTTTGAAACTAAGAGGTGTAACATGGCTATTATCTTAAGCTAGAGGGAGTTTTTAATAATAACCCTTTTATATATGATTTTAAATAGACAACAGGAATCTCTCAATTTGTGAAAATATTTGTCTATTGTAGATTGTATTGCTGCAACCTCTTTTGCGATAACAGAGACAGCTTTTATTTTTAATTTTTAAAGATTACATTTACATAGAAAAGGAAAATCCATTTCAAAAGGGATACCGGTTCATAATTTTAATTAATAAATCAACACATGGGACATTAATTTATTAATTTTAACTATTAAATATTAATCAACACAGGGAGTCAGGGACATTAATTTATTTGAGAGCAATCCCAGACAAATGAAACAATACATTATACATGACGTATTTGAACAGCTGGATCATCATTAGTTTGTAACTAGAAGAAACATATATAAAGTTTTAATTTATCAAATCTCAACATTTAGATGCGGGAAGGATTTTCGGGGGAAGGAAACTTGCTCCGAAAATCTCCTGCAGCTGTTATGGGCTAGATACAGTTCTAGCAGATTGATATAAAAACAACAAGATTTTCATTTGAAAACTTGCAGACTGATATTTTTTGAACCGGTATCCCTTTTGAAATGGATTTTCCTTTTCTATGTAAATGTAATCTTTAAAAATTATTTGTGAATTTTTAAAAATATATTAATTTGGGTTGTAAATATAGTTTTTAAAGGGAGCAAATATCGTGACTTTTGTTTTGTGCGGGTCATTTATAGATCTGAAATGTATTCTGTCATTCTGGTTTGACTCTCAATTAACATCGGTTTAATTGTTAAACCTAAAGCAGCACGTCGAACTGTCGAATTCTATTATATACTGTCCAATCTACAGATTTTAGAGTGAGAAATGAACTATATTCTAAAATTTCACAATATATATATTAATTATTATACCTCTATGATTAAATATCATATAGTAAAAGCACAGCATCTCTTAGTAGAGCTGGTAGTGCACCTCCCTTCCACATAAGTGGTGAGGGGTTCAAATTCCACTATACGCATTTTACAAGCATGTGTGAGGAGTTTATCTTCCCGGGTTGTTATCTTTTGGCACTCCTATTCTAAAAACATCCCATTTTAAAAAATAAATTTCTAAATACACTTTATTTTATTTTATTTTAATTAAAGTTATGACGAACCATTGTAGCCTTTGGATTCATCAGAAGAGTAATTTTTTTTAATTAAATTATTAAAAAAAAAAATTAGCTCTCGTAAATTATTAGATTAAATATTACATAATAAACACTCTCTCCTAAATTTTTAATTACCATATTAAACTCTCTCCTCCAATACAATATTTGTAATTTTCTATCTTCATTCATTCTGAAGCAAGACTATTTTCATTCGACTGATTGAGATAAAGTACTGATCTTACAGATATCTGTGATAGATTAAAGTGGCATGTGTATTAGGAGAAGACAGTATATAATAAAATACAGATATCGAAGAAAACTACAAGTTAAACTAGAGAACTGAAATTGAATTTTCCTAGAATGTGTTCCAACCAAGTAGTACCAGCTGGGGCGTGGACCACAAAAAAATGAGAGTATATTTTATAATTTAATCCTCTAAATTTTTAGTTTTTGTAATTTGACCCCCAACTTCACACTCCAAGTTCCATCTTTACAACCAACCGTTTATTTGCATTGACCGTGATTAAGTGTTTATTTGGATGATAATAATGAGAATTGATCGGTGAGCAAAATCCAATTTTAAGAGAACCCCATTTGCATGAAACACTGAATTAAATCGAAAACAGCAAAATGAATGGAAAAAGAAAAAGTTATTATAGAGACAAACATCGAGAATAGCAGAGAGAGAGAGAGCAAACCTTTGAGAAAATGGTGGAGAGTGACCTGGGAAGGCAGACGACGGTGGTGGAAAAGGTTCGGCGGCGGTGGAATGTGGAAGAGGGTCGGAATTCGGCGGCCGTGGGAGATTTGGAAGAGAGAGGGTTGGCTCATGCATGTGGTGAATAAAAAACCATTTGCCACCTGTTGGTTTTTGGTCTAATTTTTTGGATTGTTTATCATTATTTTTTTTTTAATTATTATTTTTTATGGTGGGTTTAGCATTAGTCATTGATTTTTCTTCAAATTGTCTGACGATTATTATGATCAACGAATCTTGTAATTTTTTTTTTTAATTTCCATGTGCTGGTATATATATATACAGAAATTCTATTATCAGTTCGAACTGACAAAGTTATATCAGTTCCTTGTATGTGGGCCACTGGATTTAAATACTTTGACTTGGCTGTATGCACTTGTCAGTCAAAGTATTTAAATCCAGTGGCCCACATGCAAGGAACTGATATAACTTTTGTCAGTTCGAACTGATAATAGAAGGACTGTATATATATATATATATATATATATTAAATAGATCGCGGTGTACACCCACTACGGCAACTTCGGGTTGTAAAAATAAAATAAAATAAAGATTGGAAAAACAGGATGATCAGTTATGTATCTATTCCCTTGTTTGCCATCTTCTCTATACTGTTATTAGAAAATCAAAAGTATCTCTGTTTCTCCTTTTCTCTGCTTTTGAAACCCTATTAATGGCGGCAACAAACACCAACTCCCAAATCTATCCAAACAGCGGCTTCTGCTCAGAAACCAATATATTCCACCGTCTAAGACCAAGCATTACTCTCCCACCACCATCCCAACCTCTCTCTGTTACACAATTCGCTTTCTCTCTCCTCCACTTCAACAACACCAACATCTCAGAAACCCCATTTCTCATCAACGCCGGCAACGGCCACCGTGTCACCTTCTCCGACTTCCTCCACAAGACCAAATCCCTCGCCTTCTCCCTCCAAGAACAATACTCTCTATCTAAAGGCGACGTGGCTTTCATCCTCTCTCATAACTCACTCCAAATTCCAAGCGTCTATTTCTCTCTTTTATCTTTAGGTGTTATTATTGCAACAGCCAACCCGGATGGTTCTATCTCGGAGTTAACTCACCAAATCCAAATCACTAGACCCACCATCGCATTTGCTACTTCACAAACCTCCCACAAGCTTCCACCTAATCTCCGTACGGTCATGATTGATTCACCGGAGTTTTCCTCTTTGTTGAATAGCAATATTAGCATTAGTATTGAGAACAGATCATCAGCTATTGGTGTGGTGATCAGTCAGTCTGATGTTGCAGCAATCTTATTCTCATCAGGAACAACAGGTCGAAACAAGGGTGTCTTGTTAACCCACAGAAATTTAATAGTGGTGATTGCTGCGACCAATGCAACTTATCCATTTCGTGATCACATACAAGTAGTGTCAATGGCTACGCGTGCTTTGTTTGGTGTGTTTGGGTTAACATCCCTGATGAGAGCGGCTATAATGGGGGAGACTCTGCTTTTTCCGGAGACGTTTGAGTTGGAGGCAACGCTTGAAGCTGTGGACAAGTATAAGGCCACTTATATCCCAGTTTCGCCTTCTTTTATAGTGGCATTGGTGAAATCGGATATGACAAACTACAATCTCAGCTCGCTGAGGATTCTCCTCTGCGGTGGTGCGCCGCTGAGCCACAATGTTTCAGATAATTTCAGAGAGAAATTTCCCAATATTGAGATCATTAACGTAACTAATTAACCTAATAATTATTTTCAACAAGAAGATATATGATTTCTGGAGTCTGGAGGTTGATTTTTTTTTTTCTTCTTCTCTCTACTAGGGATAAGGTTTGACAGAGACTACAGCAATTGGGGCGACGACTAAATGTCAGCTTGGTTCTGTAGGTGGCTTGCGACTATCTGCACTTCTAGAGGCCAAGATAGTTGATCCTGTAACCGGAGAGATATTGTCAACTGGACAGAGAGGAGAGTTGTGGTTGCGTGGCCCGACCGTCATGAAAGGTAATTCATTCCTTATTAATTGTTTTGATTTAATTTCTCGGTCATTATATGTATGCATGGCTTCTTGTTGGATTTAATACATGAACAATATTTGTTGTTTGCTGATTATACAGGTTACGCGGGAGATGAAAAGGCAACTGCCGAAGTTTTAGATTCAGACGGATGGTTGAAGACTGGAGACCTATGTTATTTTGACTTTGATGGTTCTCTCTTCATTCTTGATAGGTTAAAGGAAATGATCAAATGCAATGGCTATCAGGTTATAAAATTGTAAATTTGTCCCTTGGATTTTTATTTTTATATACCTCAAAGCAACTCTAACCCATAACATCGATGTGCAGGTTGTCCCAGCTGAGTTGGAACATTTACTACTATCGAATTCTGACATTGTTGATGCGGCTGTTGTTCCGTATGTGCTACAATTCTATAATTACGTCTTCATCTTTTCATTCATAAAAGTACTAAAATGGATGTCTTACCCTGAAATTTCAATACAGGTACCCGGATGAAGATGCAGGGCAGATTCCCATGGCCTTTGTGGTGCGTAAACATGGAACCACCATCACTGAAACACAAGTCATGGATTTCATAGCAAAACAGGCATGATTATTTCTACACCAATAACTACACTTAGATCCTTTTTTAAAAGTTAAAATTAAATCTTATAATCATGTGGAAAAAATGAAAAATCACATGCAATTATTTGATGATTTGGGATTACTATGTGATTTTTTATTTTTTTTAGGGGTGAAGTTTTAGATTATAGTTCATTTCTTATATACTCTAAGATCTGCTACATTTCTTCTTTAGGTTGGACCATATAAGAAAATTCAACGTCTTGCTTTTATTGATTCTATTCCAAAGTCTGTTACGGGGAAGATCTTAAGGAGGGAACTGGTCAATTATGCTCTCTTCGACACCACCGTTGCTGAATTATGATTGGTTTATTGGAAGAGGTGCTTCACAATAAATTGAAATCTATAAATCAATTTTTTTTTCTTAATTATAAATGATGTTCGAATTGTTCAAATAAGTTGTCCGTATTTCAATTTATCTTTTTTTTTTTTAAATATTACAATAATTTGAAATTTGGAAAAGGAGAAAAACTCGAATCCACAACATCTTAGTCGGTGTGAGGGGCATATTTGGGCAACCTCATCTTGTCTGTGTTTCAATTTGTATTGATTTATCTCTAATAAATTTATTTTTCATGTGTTAATTTATATAGTGGGAAGGTCTTGGCATATCATTTACTCTCCCATCAGTTAATATTATTAGTTAATTAAGAATTCTATTAAAATGTGTCTTAAATTATATATAAAGGTCTTGACGAGATGAGGTTGATTTGGTGGTAAAACCACTCACACCTGCACCATGAGGTTGCGGGTTCGAGTCCTCCCTCTCTCCAGAAAAACCCTCAATTTATATAATAGTGTAATATTTCAACAAAAAAAATCAGAAAAAAAAAAAAAACTTATTTCATAACAACTAAACTGATATATTATATATATATATGTTTAAGTCAATGCACACTAATATAACTTAATTCATTAGTGCGTTAGATGTAGACTATTAGATTTACATAGTTTGACTCAAAGTGTATACACTTGTTAAAGCTTCTCTATAATCAGTGGCCTACATACATTGGTACTGATGTAGTTACATCAGTGCGCATTGACTAGAACGGGATCATATATTACTAATCTGAATAGATGTAATGAAACACTAGCGGTTGCTATATCAATATAATTGTCAAATAAATTTTGATCATGTTCAACACAAAAGACGTAAACACAAATCAAAACAATTAATGCACATCACCTCTGAGTAGAGATGGTTGTACGTGTACCTCTCTTTCACACCTAGTAGTTAGGGGTTCGAGTCCCACCATACGCATTTTACAAGCATGTGTGGGGAGTTTTCTCCCTGTTGTTGGGAGCAGCCTTCTCCCCGGTTGTGAGAGTTATAGTCCATATGTAACCTCTCTTCGATAGTGGGAGTAGTATTCAGGACCGTACTTGTAGAGTTTAATTAATCTCACCAGATCTCGGCAATAGTTGTATTTTAAAAAAAAAAAAAAAAAAAAAAAAAATTAAATCCAGCTTTTTTCCACAAGTGCAATGCGATAGTATTTAAAGATGGAATTTTTTTACCTCAAAAGCTCGAATATTGGCATCTGCTAAGAAGTTAACTTTGGCATCTGCTAATAAGTTTACATAGAAAAATGCTAGGACCCCATTTTCGTACATTCAAGCAGCTCCTATTAAAAATTGTAATCAATCAGAATACAATTCTAAACAAGAACTTGAAATGGACTTTTATGCTATCAAATAATGACGTGGCATGCATCCATACCTTAATTTGAGATAGAAATATTGTCAATAGAGGGTTCAATAACCAGTCTGGCGTTTATGGAGACATGCATGCATAGCATCCGATCCATGACTAGAGCCCAAAAAGCTTGTTCGGACAGTGAAGAATATCAATCTAAGTGCAAGTGGTGTTACTCAAATTTAAATAATATGACTTCCTAGCTAAAATTGAACCCAAAAAAAAAAAACTTTGAAGAGTGTGTAACCACTTGTTTTATGGACTTTGGGTGAAGTCAATTCCATGAATACTATATCAAGAATTGAAATTTACAAAATCACGTGAATTTTAAATTAAAGTAGCAAACAAAAAGATATATATATATATATATATATATATATAAACAGTCCCGATCTGGTCAATGCATCCTGATATAACTTTATCAGGATATTGAATGTGAGTCACTAGTTTTGACAAGTGCATACACACTTGAGTTAAAGTATGTAAAACGAGTGGCTCACATTCAATATCCTCACGAAGTTATATCAGGATGCACTGACTTGAAAATTTCTGTATATATAATAAAATAAAAAAGATAAGAGAGGATAGAGGAAATTTAAATGAGGAGAGAGAAAAGAGAAAAACTAATATAACTACATCGGTACCAATGTATGTGGACCACTGATTATGTAGAAGTTTTGACAAGTGCATACAATTTGAGTCAAAGTATGTAAATCTAATGGTCCACATCTAACGCATTGATAAAGTTATATCAGTGCGCATCGACAAAGTTATATCAGTGCGCATCGACTTGAACATTTATATATATATATATAGTTTTTCTATTGTCAGTTCGAACTGATATAAAATAAGGGAATGCTATCTACCTTTCCCATTTGCCTTTCCCACTCATCACTTGACATGTATACACTTTTTCATTTAATAAAAAACTCTCACTTTTTGTTGTAAAGCTTGTTTACGTTTTTACCCCTGATGGCTGCTTTTATCTTTTGATTAACAAGGGATAAAGATGTAAACAAGCTTTGCAGCAAAAAGTGGGAGTTTTTTATTAAATGAAAGAGTGTATATGTGTCAAGTGATGAGTGGAAAAGGTAAATGGGAAAGGTAGATAGCATTCCCCTATAAAATATATCAGTTCCTTGCATATGGGTCATTGGATTTAAAAGATGCTTTGACAAGTGCATACAGCCACGTCAAAACATTTAAATATAATTGCCCACATACAAGGAATTAATATATTTTATATCGGTTCGAACTGAAATTAGAAAAACTATATATATATATATATATACACACACACATCCGGTGGTGTTCACATAAATGCATAGTTACAGATTTTATATAAGTGCGCACTTATGTGAACACCACCGTAAAGTGAGGTATACCTTATCTTTATTTCAGTAAGGACTTTAATAAAATTATATCTATTTTTATGAATTTTGATCTAATTTTTTTTATGGAGATAAGTTCATTAAAATCTACTTATGAATAAAATTTGAGAATTTTCCAAGTACTAGAACTATTTTTTAAAAAACTTTCCTATATTTATCTCATTTTTCCAATTCTTTTATATTTAACAAAATCGGGTTATACTAATCAAAAGAACTCGATCAACAAAAAGAGCACATGGTTGATGATAAGATACCGAGTCCACAATAAGATATTGAGTCCACGACTCCACGTACATTCAAGCAAATAATATAATGACTATATACAATAATATACTTGCAATAAAAAATGCTTTTTGACTATCTCAATTCTCAAGATCAATAGTGGAGCACAAACATTTATAGATTAAACAAAGAAATAATACAAAATTAAAGAAGAATAGTTGGATTCAAACCTTCAATTTCCTGTAAATTTCTTGATATATCACTCTTAAGACCTCTCAATCTCTCATCAACATCCTTCTCTGAACAAAATGTCATTTTTCCATATATATTGCAACAATTAGAGAAGAATTGAACACAATCCACTATTTGTCTGTGCACAAGCTCCACCACATTGATGTCTCCTCTCGCCTCCCAAATCAACCATTTTATTTCATCACAGCTTCACGGGTACCCAAATGAAGATGCAGGTCATGGTACAAAGCTCATCTTGTAGCTAAAGGATACACTCAAACTAAGGGTGTTGATTACCATTAAACATTTGCTCTGGTTGCCACGTCTATTGCTGTTTATTGTCTCCTTGCAGTAGCAGCTGCTCGTAATTGGTCTCTCCACTAATTAGATATTAATAATGCTTTCCTTCATGGAGACCTTGATGAAGAAGTCAGAAGTGTATATGCTTCCTCCTCCCGGATACATTCATAAAGGGGAGACACGTGTTTATTGGCTTAATAAATCTTTGTACGGTTTGAAGCAAAAATCACGTAATTGGTTTGCTAAGTTCTCTCTGGAGAAATACAAGATGCAGGTTTTCATCGATCTAAAACGGATTATTCCTTGTTTATCTGTAATTCAGGATCATCTTTTACGGCTAGCTATATTGTCATATTGATATATATATATGTGGATGACGTTATCATCACTGGAAATGACTCCTCTTCTGTTACTTCACTCAAGACTTTCTTGCATAAATATTTTCATATCAAGGATCTTGGCCCTCTAATGTATTCTTGGGCATTGAAGTTTCTTGTTCCAAACAAATTATTTGTATTTCTCAAAGAAAATATACCTTGAATAGTTTAGATGACATGGGTTTATTGGGAGCTCGTCCATTGGATACTCCAATGGAGCAACATTTAAAATTAAATTCTTCTGCTGTCTGCTGGTGATGTTTTAAAGGATCCATCTTCTTATCGCCGTCTTGTTAGCTGACTTATTTATCTTACTATTACAAGACCCGATATTGCTTACTCGTCAACATTCTGAGTCAATTTATGCACCAGTCAAGGAAGCCTCACCATGCAAAAGCTTTACGCGTCCTTCGATATTTAATAGGAGCATCGGGGCAAGGATTATTGTTTTCTTCTCACAACTCTCTTCAATTAAAAGCATTTTGTGACTCTGATTGGGCTGGTTGTTCCATGACTCGTCATTCCATTACTGGTTTTTGCACTTTCCTCGTCAATTCTCTAATTTCATGGAAAACAAAAAAAGCAATCAACGATTTCTCGCTCTCCGCCAAATTAAGCAGAATATTGCTCCATGACATCAACTAGTTGTGAGCTCACTTGGCTACTTTATTTATTGCATGACTTATGGGTTCCTCACTCAGCACTAGCTCAATTATATTGTGATAATCAAGCTGCATTTCACACAGCTGTCAATCCCCTCTTCCATGAAAGGACGAAACATATCGAACTCGATTGTCATTTTGTACATGAAAAAATCCAATCAGGATTGATTTCACCTTCCTATGTCTCTACCAAGCTTCAACTTGCAGACTTGTTCACCAAACCATTTGGAAAGAGTGCATTTCAAACTTTATTGCGCAACTTGGGCGTTCTTGACATTTACACTCCAAGTTGAGGGAGTATTAAAAGATGATTTTTGTACAGATATGTGTTGTATATTCTCTTCTTTATCTCTGTTTTTTATTTATATGTATTATCTCTAAGATTGGAAATATATGTTGACGAAGCAGAATGCGATAAACAATGAATACACTCAATTGTTCTAAAGAACTTTTTTATTGATGATGAAATGAATCAGAAAACAATAAAATTCGGGTCTTATTTATAGGAGATTCCCAGCTTGATTTGGACTCCAAGTTTAACTATATTAGGAAAATCCAATAATCTAAATAAATCTCACTTGACTTAGGGCCGGTTTGTTTTTCTCCTCTGAAGTCTGAAAGTTACCCAAATCACTTAGTAAGACATTTTTGTTTGTTTTTCCCATCAACTTTTATCTGAGAAACCATCCAAAACGTCTGAAAATAAAAAGCCCAAAAACCTAACTTTTATCTTAACTGAAAAACAGTAGAGAGGACTTTCAATATTTATTCCAAAAGTGCCCTCTTGAATTTAATGTAGAGAGAACTAATGTTAAAGAAGATGGAACTGAGATTAAAGAAGATGGAACTGGGAATCACACCTCTAGCTCTCATGGTGGTTCCAGTTTCAATCTATTCATTAATAACCTTAACCATAAATTAAAACCAAAACCCAGAAAAAATTGAAGAAATTAGGTCGAATCACATCTCTAGCTCTCATGGTGGTTCCAATTTCAATCTCTCTTTCGTCGTCACTTAGCCGTGGTGTTGCAGAGAGAAAAGTTAACCAATTGTAGAGACTAATCTTGTCTCAATCTTCTTGATCGAAGCAGAGATACATTTGTTGAAGCTCTTCGATCCAAATCAAAAAAACGACGATGACTTTTCTGGCAACGATGACGATCTTAAGACGACGGATGAGGTACGTACACGGTGGAGTTGGTGTACCTGCTCTACTTGATTCCAGCAACGGTGACGGCAACGGATCCAGGCAAAGGTTGCAGCTGTCAGTTGAGACTTGAAATCATGCTTGTTGTGATCTGTTGTTTTTTCCAGTGGTAGTGATGGAGGTAAAACGCTGGATTTGAGGATGGATTGCGATGGGTTTTGAGGAAAAAAGATGGATTTGGTAGTGGTGGAGGTAAGAGAAGAAGAAATGAGAGAGAGTGAGTAGGCGAGTGATGGAGGAGATTCCCAATTTTTAAAAATTGTTTAATTATAAGGGTAAAATTATCTTATTACTGGCTTTCAGATATTGATATTTAGACATAGAAAATAAAAAATAAACATGTTTCTCAGACTTCAGACTTCAGACTCAATTCAGATTTCAGACCCAATTCAGATACTTTAAGTTTTCAGACAAAAAACAAACGCCACCTTAGACTCCAAGTTACTTGACGAATACTCTAAGTAACCGAGTTAATAAAAATCATAAAGATCTTTATGGAAGATCTTACTTACTGGCAAAGAAAATAAATACTAAAATGACACTAACTGACCTGAAAGAAAAATAAAATTGCCCACCCACTAAAGATGTCCTACATTATCTGTAACTATATATAGTTTATCGCTCATTCTTGAGCCTACAACACCTACTGTAAGTCAAAATCATTCAATAAACATTCTTGAGTAATTGGCACAAATCCCCCCCCCCCCAGACTATACCAGTTTTTGCATATTGCCCCCTAAACTATTTTATTAGGCACTAAACCCCCTGAACTATCACTTATTGGCAATCCTTTGGGTTTTTTCCCCCCTGAGGAGGCATCTTTAGTCTTGTTCTGCCAATAAGTGATAGTTCAGGGGGTTTAGTGCCTAATAAAATAGTTTAGGGGGAAACATGCAAAAGCTGGTATAGTCTGGGGGGGATTTGTGCCAATTACTCAACATTCTTTGTTCAGCTTTTCTTTCATTATTATTGTATCAGATTCCATTGGCCTTTGTGTCACTATTACAGGCTCTATTTGGGAAAGCTTTTGGGACCCAAAAGTGGCATTTGGAGTTGTTTGGATAAAACATCAAAAGAGCTTCTTGAAGTTAATAGCTCTTTTATAGGAAGCACCACCTACAGGGCCGGCCCATGGGGGCAGCAAGCCCAACAGTTTGCTGGGCCCCCCATATGGCCCAATTTACTTCTTCTTCTTTGGGGGCCTCAGAACCCAATATATTTATGTTTAAACGACCCAATTCCAAACATTTTACTACTTTTATTTATATATTTTCCTTTTCGGCCCAATGAACTAATTCAATTAAACAAAAAAAAAACTTCAGGCCCAATAAACTTGTCATTGTGATTCTGAAACTATATCACTATACTATTTAAAACAAAACCAAATAGTAAATTAATTAAAAACAACAACCTTGACCTAAAACCAAAGTACTGCTAAACGAATCAAAGGACCTGTCTTTCCTAGGTTTGGTTTGATTCGTTTTGCTTCCTACTTTGTTTTGCTTTTCATTGTCTCTTTTTGTTCTAGTTTAACAAAAAAAAAAAAAAAAAAAATCAAAAACTTCTCTGGCTCTCTCTTTTTTCTTGAAAGTTTGAAACTCTCTATCTTTGACTCTTTGTCAATATTGAAGCCATTGCCGTCTTGCTGACTTGCCGTTTGAAGAATTGAACTATTGAAGGTATGGTTTTTGTTTAGTTATTAATTTCTACAAGTTAAAATAAAACAATATTGTATTCTTGACATTCTTGTTATTGTTGAATACTTTGATTTATGTGAATTACATTGTATTTGGTAAATCAAGAATTATTTATTTAATTTTTTTTATGTTAATAATAATAATTTTATATAGGGTCCAGAATTTTGTTAATTTTATAAAATAGCTCGGGTCCCAAAATATCTGAAGACGGCCCTGACCACCTACCCAGCTTCTCTTGAAAAGGCTTATATAAAATACGTGAAGCCAAACTACAGTTTAATGAATTTTTTTTATTTACCATTTTATCCTCTTCTCAATTAATAACAAATTGAAAATTCCACTGATCCTTTTTTATTTATTTTTTGGGTGAAAGGGAGGCAAAAAAACGCCCAACAAACAAAAACTAAGAGCTAGGAATCATCCTAGCAACAGCAGAACCCTTAGAGTCATCATGTAAAATACTAGACATTTGGGGAGGGGGATCCTTAAAGAAAACAACCCCCAAATCTAAAGAAAGACCCAGTTTGGCCAAGAAATCAGCAGCCTTATTGCTTTCCCTGTAAATGTGGTTGATAGAGCAACTCCCAATCCCTCTCCATCAGACCCTTGCACGCATGAATGATGTTGAAGAGAGGATGATTCTGGGGAGTAGGACCAGTTAAAAGATGAACGGCACATTCCTTTTTTATTTCACTTGTTCTGCGAACCCAAATTCCATCCTCCAGTCTCCACCCAAATTCGAGCCACCATCCCAATCCAAATTCCACCCACCATCTCAAAAAATAAATGAGAAAAATCAGTTAAATCCGTGAGCAAATTTAACTAAATAAAATGATTAACAAAAAATTGAAACAATGGAGAGAAGATATATTGGAGTTGATGGCTTTGATGAAATATGAGAGAGGTTAAACTTTAGAGTTTAAGATAATATTAGGACAAAGAAAGAGAGGAAACTGGAAAGTAGAGATGAGAATGAAAATGTTTTGAGAGCAAATGAGAGAAAAGGAGATGATGAGAGTTGGGTTTGTAACGATGATAGTATTTTAGGGTTTATGGTATTTTTTTTATTAGATTTTAATTTTTCACTTGTAAGTTGTAACTATTTTACTGTCAAAATAAAATATAAATTATTTATATATAACTCTAATTAAGTTCATAAAGGTAATATTATAATTAAAATATATTTTGAAATGTTCCAACCAAACAGTCTTAAAAGTTCTTCTAAAATAAACTATCTAAACAATAACTGAAAAGCTCAGGGTTTGTACTTCTCTTCTTCTACTGACAAAAGTCAAAAGTAAAAGTTATCTCAATTGAGCCCTAAGACTCATTTCATAGCAAAAAAAAAAGGCTTGATTATTTTTACACCAATAACTGCACTAATTTTTGTTTTGTTTTTCAACATCAAATCCTAGACTATATCATCCATTTCTTACTTTAAATTTGCTACAATTCTTGGAACATACCCAACCCTTCATACTAAAGCCTCAGGCTGTGAAGAGACGACATTGAGGTGCCAATCATATAAATAAGTGATTGTCTGATAATGAGTAAAGAAATATCCGTCTTTATACCAAAGAAGATGAATTAAAGTCATAATTTATTAAATATTTTTTATGAATGTCAACTAAGTATCGTAAACAAATTGTTCCGGGTAATTCAATCATTTGATAACGAAGTTTTTCTTTGATAAATGATCACTAGGAGTCAAATTCAACAAGGATAACAAATATAATGGTCTGATCATTATTGGAAATTCGGAACAAAAAAATCAGTTCCTTCCCAAGAAATAAGGACGGATAATTCAAATTTATTAATTTAATATTTAATTAAAATTAAAATAAAATAAAATAAATTGGAGATGCAAAAATTAGTACCAGCAATGAATTAAGGTCCAGTTTGGGAATGCTTCCTGAACTGTTTTTGGGGCTAAAAGTGATTCTGAATTAGGTTTAGGGTGTTTGATAAAATTCCAAGGAAGTACTTTTGGTCACTTTTGGCTTCCCCAAAAGCAGTTTTGAAATTTTTGTATCTTTTCGAAAACTGCTTCCCAGGAAGCAGTGATGAAAAGGCAATAGATTATTGATATATACGCAATATATAGATAAAAAGAAAGGTAATAATGTGTTATGGTCATACAAAAATAAAACAAATTATTTATTTATTTTATAATAACATGTTTATGGTCACACAAAATTAAAACAAATTATTTATTTTCAAAACATCTTCAATATTCATTTACGTCCTTTCTAGTAATTTTACACAGTCAAGCACTTTTTGCTTACAGTTTACCAAATGCATTGAAATTGCTTTTGGTTCTCACATCATTTTTAAAAATCAGTTTACCAAACACTCAGTTAATTACTATCCCTATCCAACCTAGCCACCCACCATAAATGAAAATCAAATCATATATATATATATATATATATATATATATATTGAAATATTACAATAATTTGGAATTTAGAGGAGAGGGACAAACTCGAACCTACAATATCTTGTTATAGGTGTGATTACACGGTATGAATGGCAAATCACTGGGCCAATTAACCTCGTCTTATCTAAAAATTATATGTTTTGTTAAGTTGATTGTAATTTCTGTTTTTTCTTATTTTATCAAAATTATATTTACTAAATTTTATCTTAACTAATAGAGTAATTGGCACGAATCCCCCCTGGAGTGTATGTGAATTTGCATGTTGCCCCCTAAATTCGTGAATTGGCACGAATCCCCCATGAACTATCACTTATTGGCAGAACAAGACTAAAGATGCCCCCTCTCGGGGGGGGGGGGGAATTCGTGAATTGGCACGAATCCCCCATGAACTATCACTTATTGGCAGAACAAGACTAAAGATGCCCCCTCTCAGGGGGGGGGGGGGGGGGGGGGGGGGGGGGGGGGGGGGGGGGGGGAATCCAAAGAATTGCCAATAAGTGATAGTTCAGGGGGGATTCGTGCCAATTCACGAATTTAGGGGCCAACATGCAAATTCACATACACTCTAGGGGGGATTCGTGCCAATTACTCTAACTAATATTACACACTCATTCAAAATTTTCAAGTGCTACAACTATTTATTCCGATCTTGTTAAATATGAAAGCATCGAAAAATAGTCAAAATATAGGAAAATTCAAGAAAAAATAGTTGTGCTGTTTGAAAAAATCTCAAATTTTTGTTATAGATAGATTTCATTGAACATATAATTCACAAAAAAAATTCAAATCAAAATTCATTAAAGTGGATGTGATTTTATCAAAGTCCTTACCGAAATTAAAATAAAGGATCTCTTATAGGAGAACCAATATATATATATATATATATATATTTGAAATATTACAATAATTCAATATTTATGGGGGAAAGATTCGAACTCACAATCTTGTGATGTGGGTGTGGGGGTATACCATAGCATCGACCTCATCTTGTTTGATCTTTCATATAATTTTAAGACATATTATAATCGGTGTTCTAGTAAGTACTAGACGTTAGTCGTACTATGGACCGGCACCTAGCGTCTAAACCGTCTAGGTGGAATTTTTTTTTTGACTAATTGCACAAACGTCCCCTGAGTTTAGGTATAATTGCATGTATATGGAATTTTTACCCATAATTGCACAAACATCCCCTGTAATTAGTTCACTTCGTTAAATCTAACCATTGTCCACAATTTTAACCAAAAAATGACTAAAGTGCCCCTAGTTTCCTATTTTATTATTAATTATATATATACTTTATTTTTTTTGACAATTTATATATATACTTAAAATAATAATTTTATACAATACTTAATTTATTTATTTAACAATTTTTATAATCCATTTTTTACATTTTTATAATCCATTTTTTTTAAATAAATAAATTAAGTATTATATATAATTATTATTTTTAAGTATATATATAATTATTTTTAAAAATATATATATATAATTATTTTTTTAAGTATATATATAATTATTTTTTTAAGTATATATATAAATTGTCAAAAAAAAAAAGAGTATATATATAATTAATTATAAAATAGGTAACTAGGGGCACTTTAGTCATTTTTTGGTTAAAATTGTGGTCAATAGTTAGATTTAACGAAGTCAACTAATTACAGGGGATGTTTGTGTAATTATGGGTAAAAATTCCATATACATGCAATTATGCCTAAACTCAGGGAACGTTTGTGCAATTAGTCCTATAATATAATATATTTTATTTTATTTTTATTATCAGATTTATGGTTTTTTTATTAATTTATTTCTCTAGATATGTGTTTTACTCTTTCATCTTATCAATATCTTGATCAGTGATTTATTGATTTCAAAATTTCAACCTCTCTCCATTTCTCTCTCTTCTCATCTCCATCACTGGTCTGTGTACGTAAATTTCCAATATTCTCTCTCCATCTCTCTCTCTTCAACCTCCATTACCCATCTGGGTTTTGTTTTTTATTTCAAGTTGTTAACACACACTATCTCTCTCTTCTTCTCTATTCAAACTCCATCTTTTTCTCTGCAACTCCATTTTCTTCTTTAAAATCATCTTCTTTTTTTATTGTCGGTCGCTTCATCTTCTTCCCAATGGATTTGGGTTTCTACGACGAGTTCCAGCAAGCCGGTCACCGTTTTTTTTTTTTTTAAATATCAGGCTCCCTTAGTCCGCCGAGGGAGACTAGTTGGCTGACTAGTCACCTCCGGCAGACTAGTCGGAGTCAAAGCCGTTGACTAGTCGCCCTCCATCTAATAAGGCCGATTTTTGGCTTTTCGATACGGCGGAGGCTGCCTGGCGAACATCCGGCGATTAATCGACCGTTTTTTCCAATTACTAGAACACCGACTATAATAGACTTTGTAATTAACTAATAATATTAACTGATGGGTTGTTCAAATATATATATTAACTAATGGGGTGACTGGTGAGTAGATGATTAGCAGAAAACCAACGCATGGAAAATAAAATTATTTGAGATAAATAAAGATAAATTGAAATACAAATGACTTATTTGAACAATTGGAACATCATTTACAACTAAGGAAAAAAAAAAAACTGATTTATGGATCTGAACTTTCCTATTGCGAAGCACCTCTTCCAATAAATCAATCATAATTCAGTAACAGTGTCGAAGAGAGCATAATTGACCAGCTTCCTCCTTAAGATCTTTCCCGTAACAGATTTCGGAATAAAATCAATAAAAGCAACACGTTGAATTTTCTTATAAGGTCCAACCTAAAGAAGAAATGTAGCAAATTTTAGAGTAAGAAATGAACTATATCCTATAACTTCACCAAAAAAAATTCATACAGTAAACCCAAATCATCAAATAATTGCATGTGAATTTTCATTTTTTCCCACAACAAATAAGATTTAATTTATTTTTTAAAAATAAATAAATAAATAAATCAAAGTGTAATTATTGGTGTAGAAATAATCATGCCTGTTTTGCTATGAAATCCATGACTTGTGTTTCAGTGATGGTGGTTCCATGCAGGGGCAAAGCCAGAATTTTGGCTTTGGGGGGGCCAAAACAAAAATTAATATTGTAGGTAATGCAATCTTCAAATAATATCAATAGGAATCCTACACAAGAAAAAGTGTGGAATCTTGCGCCTGATACTTTTCAACAAAATGTGATACCGTTCAGTGTTAAAAGTAATGATACAAATAAATAAATAAAATAGACATTAACTAATTAAAATGTAACAAGTCTATTTTATATCTAGAAAATTATTTATAACCAATTTCTTCCTAATTTTCATTTCAATTATATAATTAAAGAGTGTATGATAAAACATCTTTTATTTTGTTGCAAAACCTATGCCTATTCTTAATGGTATGCATAACTGAAAGGGGTTTTTACAATTTGGTCCCAACTTAATTGGGAAACATCACTTTTTTACTCTTTAATTCAAATTTCATCAATTTGATCCATATATAATAGAAAATCAATCAAATTAGTCCTACCGTTAGTCAAAACTGTCACTTTGACTAACGGTAGGACTAATTTGATTGATTTTCTATTATATAAGGACCAAATTGATAAAATTTGAATTAAGGAGTAGAAAATTAACGTTTCCCAATTAAGTTGAGACCAAATTGTAAAAAACCCTATATATATATAGGTCTAAATTCAAATGCATTAGTGCTGTTACTATAACACTACCATAGTCAGGCCATCATGACCTAAATTCAACTAAGATAATTAATGCAAATTTGGAAAATCCCAGTTCAACAGTTGATCCACTTCTATAGTGGTTGATCCATAACAGTGGAAATGGAATTATTGGTGGAAGACCAAATGAAATTATTTGGGTGAATATTTTATAGTGGTTGACCCAATTAAGTGTTTGTGTACCATTAAATTTTGCTTGCCAAATGCTATATATGATTTGTCAAGATCTTCTCTATCACAACGTGGCAGCAATGACCCATCCCATTCTTATCCCATTTGAGCATATTTGGTTCAAGAAGATCCATAAAGAAATTTTTTTATGCCACATGTCTGATCTTCAATGGACTGACCGGTGCATCATTCAGCAGAATACCCGATACACCAAAGATTTTCTCTTATGGCAACCCAATGAAATACAAGCAACACTAATTTTATCCAACGGAAGCCATCTTATTACTTATCAAACTCATTGTCTAGTCCCTCATATAGTCATATAGTAGAAGTGTAGAACCTATAAAACCTTTTACATCCATCAAACTCTCTGATTTTTAATGGCACCTCTCTGCATTTGCACTGAAATTATTAGTTAATTTATATTATAAAAATAATAAAGGGACAAGATAATATTATCACCTATCTAATATATATATATATCACATTTAGTTTTTTTTTTTTTATTGGTTTACATTTTAATGTTATGTATAATAGATTTTTTTTTTTTTTTTAATTGGTTGGGGGGGCCATGGCCCCTATGGGCCCCCCCTTACATTCGCCTTTGGTTCCATGTTTACGCACCACAAAGGCCATGGGGATCTGACCTGCATCTTCATCCGGGTACCTGTATTGAAATTACAGGGCAAACGAGGTTAAGACATCCATTAATGCTTTTATGAAAGTAAAGATGAGCATCTCCCACCCACCCTCTAAAATCATGTCTCCAAGAAAATTTAGAGGATGTGTTGCTCCCACCCACACTCTAAAATGTTGTCTCCAAGAAAAATTTTAGAGTTTCTCCTCTTCATTCTTTAAATTTAAAGAACCATTTCTCATCCTCTAAAACCACTTTTCAACATTTTTTATTTCATTTATATCCTTTTATATTTTTCATTAAATTCAATTAATGTATAATAAATTTTAATTTATACATTTTATTAACATAAAAATTATACCATTAGAAATGTCTCATTTTGATCTTTAAAATGAGTCCAATATTAAATATTAATTAATAATTTTTTATTTACCATGCTTTATCATTTGTTCTTCATTTTATTATTTTGTTATAATTTTCTCTAAAAAAAATATATATTATGTTATAAAAAAAAAAATGTTTAAGAAAATATAAGTTATTTGAAGATATAAATAGAGATAGGGATAGAGATAAGGATAGAGAGTATGGTGGAAGTAAAAAAATTTTAGAGATAGAAATTGAAAGGAATATCTTTTGGATCTCTATTTTAGAGATAGAGATAGAGATAGAGAATTGGTGGGAGATGAATGGATAAGTAGTACATACTGAACAACAGCCGCGTCAACAATGTCAGAATTCGACAGCAGTAAATGTTCCAACTCTGCTGGGACAACCTGCACATACATTTGAATTTAATAATAGGTAAAATCATATACGTTTGAATTGTTTGTTATTGATCAGGTTGAATAAAAATCAAGAAGTTTTAACCTGATAACCATTGCATTTGATCATTTCCTTTAACCTATCAAGAATGAAGAGAAAACCATCAAAGTCAAAATAACATAGGTCTCCAGTCTTTAACCATCCGTTTGAATCTAAAGCTTCGGCAGTTGCCTTTTCGTCTCCCACGTAACCTGTAATCAACATTCAACAACACATGCTCAGTTATTAAATCCAATAAGAAGCCATGCATACATGTACGTACCCAGAAATCAAAACAATTTTTTTATAAAAAATATTACAATAGTTTAGGGTTTTGGGAAGGGGGGAAAACTCGAACCCATGATAGCGTAGATGTGAGGGGTACGGTATACCTGGGCCAACCTCATTACGGTTGAATTAATAAGGAATGAATTACCTTTCATGACGGTTGGGCCACGCAACCACAGCTCTCCTCTCTGTCCAGGTGACAATGTTTCTCCGGTTACAGGATCAATTATCTTGGCCTCTAGAATTGCAGATAGTCGCAAGCCACCTACAGAACCAAGCTGAGGACATATCTTCACCGCCCCAGCTGATGTAGTCTCTGTCAAACCGTATCCCTAATTGAGAGAAGAAGAAGAAGAAGAAAAATCAACAGGCTCATCTTCATGTTGAAATTCACACAAGAAAATAAATATTATGTTTAGTTACGTTAATGATCCCGATATTGGTAAATTTCTCTCTGAAATTATCTGAAACCTTGTGGCCCAGCGGAGCACCACCGCAAATGAGAGTCCTCAGCGAGCTGAGATGGTAGTTTGTCAAATCCGATTTCACCAATGCCACTATAAAAGAAGGTGAAACTGGGATACAAGTGACCTTATACTTGTCCACAGCTTCAAGCGTTGCCTCCAACTCAAACGTCTCCAGAAAAAGCAGAGTCTCCCCCATTATAACCGCCCTCATCAGGGATGTTAACCCAAACACACCAAACAAAGCACGCGTAGCCATTGACACTACTTGTATGTGATCACGAAATGGATAAGTTGCATTGTGCGAAGCCATCACCGCTATGAAATTTCTGTGGGTCAACAAGACACCCTTGTTTCGACCTGTTGTTCCTGACGAGAATAAGATTGCTGCAACATCAGACTGATTGATCACCACACCAATAGCTGATGATCTGTTCTCAATACTAATGCTAATATTGCTATTCAACAAAGAGGAAAACTCCGGTGAATCAATCATGACCGTACGGAGTTTAGGTGGAAGCTTGTGGGAGGTTTGTGAAGTAGCAAATGCGATGGTGTATCTACTGAGTTGGATTTGGTGAGTTAACTCCGAGATGGAACCATCCGGGTTGGCTGTTGCAATAATAATACCTAAAGATAAAAGAGAGAAATAGAGGCTTGGAATTTGGAGAGAGTTATGAGAGAGGATGAAAGCCACGTCGCCTTTTGATAGAGAGTATTGTTCTTGGAGGGAGAAGGCGAGGGATTTGGTCTGGTGGAGGAATTCGGAGAAGGTGACACGGTGGCCGTTGCCGGTGTTGATGAGAAATGGGGTTTCTGAGATGTTGGTGATGTTGGAGTGGAGGAGAGAGAAAGCGAATTGTGTAACAGAGAGAGGTTGGGATGGTGGTGGGAGGGTAATGCTTGGTCTTAGGCTGTGGAATATATTGGTTTCTGAGCAGAAGCCACTGTTTGGATCGATTTGAGAGTTGGTGTTTGTTGCCGCCATTAATGGAGTTTCAAAAGCAGAGAGAAGGTGATATCAGAGAATATATATTTCTAATAATATTACAGATAGGATGGCAACAAAGATTATATACATGATTTTTTTGTTCATTGAAATACGATCCATTACAATGATGTACGTGTCTCTGATATATATAATCATTGTTATTCAATTTGAAACTAATGGCAAAAAAATAAAAATTATAAATACTATTAAAATGATTTGTAGATGTTTTGTTGGACAACTATAAAAGGCCAATCCGGTATTTAAAATAGATATATAAAATTAATTTAAATTTATGATTTAATTTTTAGACTTCAACATCTTAATCACTCATATGGATTAAAAGCACGTATATAATTGAGATGTTTGAAATGTTTAAAGTCAAAAAATTAAATCATATATTTAAAGGACTCAAATTAATTGTCAAAAAATGATGTCGTAATTATATGTATCTAATCAACCAAATTCAAACACATATCTACATTTAGATGGTTAGACATAAATTGGGATATATTTTTTTTATATAGTTGATTTGAGTTCATATTTAAACTGATTTAGCAATAAAATTGTTTGGTTAACTAACTAAACATGTCGTTAAAAGTTCTGTCAATGGTGTGAATGATGCACCGACGATTTTATATCTATATTTATTTATGTTCGGATGAATCCAACCATTGGATTTTGTTTTACAAAATTGATTTTTTTTTTCGAAAATCGTGTTGATCATTTCCAATGTTCAATCTTTATTGTCTCACTTTCTTTGACCTTTGTTATGTCGTTTTTTTGTTTGTATTTCTAAACGTGAAACTTTTTTTTTTTTTTTTTTTTATGTTCTATACTTCTATCTAACTTTCCAACCATACCTTTTCTCTTGCCATATCTATCTCTATCTCAATCTCAATCTCTATTCTTTTTCATTTGTATTAATGAAAACTCTATTTAAATGCTTATCGGTCGCAAACTTTTTTAATGGCTAATAAACTTAACCTTCAAATTATTTAAACATAAAAATCAATTCATCAAAACCCAAAAGGACCAAAACTACAGGCTCAGAAAAGTCCGGCAAATAACTTCAACCTGGGATTTGTGCTGTGTGCCCATTTTTTCATGATAAAATATTGTCTGTCCCTTTTTTCTTTTCATTTTATTGAGAATCTTGATAAGTGATTTTCATTATAATCTCCTCAACATATCTTTCATTTTTTTTTTTTTTTTACTTTTCTTTTTTTTCATAATAAATTATGTGATGTAGTAGCATGCATGGTGAATAGTGCAATTGTTTTTTTTTTTTTTTTTGTCAGTCGATGGTGAAAATTGAATATTGAATTGTTATATTACAATAGCAACGTGTCCTATTATTAATTTGTGTACCCAGACTTAGCAATTTGTTTTGCTCATTGTGCATGTTGCGAATATATTTGTTTTTTGTTTGCAGGTTCTTGATATGGAGCACTTCGATATAAGTGCCAAGTTTCTGGGTTCAGAGCATGAATTTTTATCAGAGGACCAAAATGAATAGTAGCTAGTCACAATTCCCTTTTTCACAGTAAAAATACAATTTCACTGGATTTACCTTTGACTTTGAGATACTCAAAGCCACTCTTTGACCGCATTTGCATCTTCGATTTTTGAATTTTATCGAGCCTTCATTAAGCTCATTACTGCCACTGTGTGAAGTTTCCATGCATGAAATGATGCAAATATTTTGTTAGTAACAAAACCATGAAAAAATTATATATAAAACATCTTTAATCCTTCATATGTCAAAGCCATGCCACACTGCCTTTTAAATAGGCAACTTGTTCATTGCTGAAGAGTCCCAGTTGTAATTGCCCTGGATCTGTATTCCAGGTGTTGTAATCCTTTGGGTTATATCCATCAAAAAAAAATAGGCAACTTGGTTTCAAGCTTCATCCATAGAGCTCCAAGGTCAAAAATGACTACGATACAAATTTTATTAGGGTGAAATGTCAATAATGAAAACATATAAGGGTAATGTCAGGACACTGTTTTAAAAAAAAAATGTCTAGTCACATCACTTCAATGCATAATTAGGGGCATTTTGGAACTTTCTTATCCAAACACCCATTTGTGGTCAATACTAACAAATCCAATTTATCAGCGGTGTTTGTGTGGCATAATTTATTTGAACTCTTTCTAGTTTCCATAAACATAGGGTAGGTTTGTGCAATTAACTCAATTTACCAGACAATCGGTAGGTCAAGGGTATATATCTGTAATTTAATTAAAAATGCAATCTAGCTGCAATTTGAGCATACATCAGGTATTTTATTGCAATTTACCCTAATTTTATTTGTATTATTCAGAATTGAGTTCTTATAAATTCTAACTCATTTTGGTGCTGATGGTGTGAGATTAGCATCAATTTAATAATTTGTGTTTTAATAACACCAAAAAAGTGATCCTGGCGAAAATACCAATCAGACACAAACACAAAATAAGTCCTGCCTTTTTTTTTTTTCAAGCCCTTATGTCCTCTTAAGATTTTTTCGTGTTTCTGACTTATTTCCTTTGGCTGTTTTTTTCTTCAGATTTATGTCCTCTTGTGATTATTTTTTGTTTCCTCTTCTTGTTGATTCCCCTTGTTTGTCTCATTCTTGTGCTTCAAATTGCTTCAATCACTTGCATAAAAAGATAATATCGTGATTCCTCTATAATTTTCTTTAGAAAATCTTTGTTTTCCATGAGAGAAAAAGAAGGAAAAAGGAAAAATGAAGTCATTTTTGTCGATTACTATACTTTTATGCTATTAAAACTCAAGTTATTAACTTAATGCTAATCCAAAAAAAGGGTTGAAAAAAGTGTTATATCCATATATTATCACTTCAGAATTTTTATTGATACAAATCTTCTTAAAGTTGTCTTGGGGTACATGTTCATGATCTTCTTTAAATTTCTTTAAGCAAATTGGGAATTTTTTAGGGGGTGCATGGGCCGGGGTGTGGTTAGGAGTTCCAGTACGGGATTTGGGGGCCCTGGAATTTCCATTCAAGAGGTGATGACCCGGTCCTGATGTACACAAATGATATTGCAACAAGAAATATATGTTACTCTCACATCACAAGCGTATCTATACAATAGATCTAGATACTCTATTGATCTGATTTTATTTCTTGATCTAAAACACTTGATGATAATACTCTACGTTTAAAGATAATGAAAATAAAATAAATCTCAGTCACTTATTATATATATCACCAGGTCTATGTAAATCGGGATAAAGATCGGATCTAACGAGGATCAAGTTCCTAAATAAATGAGTAATGTTTGGCATGCATACAACATAGTGAACTTAATTAATCATTACACGTTCTCCGATTGTTTTGCTGAAGAAACTAATTAATTAAGCAATAATTAATGTAAAATGATGTGTGAGTCTGTGAAGTTATGATGAACTTTGCAGCAATCGGTTGGTCACCAGCCCATGAATATACAATAAAAAATGAGTGTGTGAGAGATACGTGGGTTTGATTACCAGTTTCTTTGACCGGAGTGGCATGTGCTAACAACCACGCAGTCTTTTAATAGTTTCTTCAAGCACTTGCTCTCTGTTACTGTTTGATGTAATCCGATCTTATCCGACAGGAACGAATGATGAGCAGGTCAGGTGGGATCAATGTGTTAGTGCGTGTGAATTAAGGTTCAGTCATGTTGACAAATCTTACATGGATCTATGGACCAAAATTTGTTTGGATCACGTTATTACCTACTGAAACAATATTAAAGAAAATTAACCCATCATTAAAATTAATACAAATTGATGTATGACAAGTTAAGAGAATTGTTATTTCGGATTTAATTTTTTTAATTAGTTTTTGAGATTTGATTTCTATTTCAATTAGAGACTTGTTTATGATGTTTTTATTTTTGGGAAAGATTGTTTAGGTTTAATTATTTTTTTAGGAATGTCAAGTCCTATCATAAAAATGTTTTTTTTTTCTTATGGCAAATTTATTAGTCGAATACTCGATCCATGATAAAAATTTACTTAAAAAACCATATTTATAATTTAAATTGGATTGACCTAAGGGTAAAAAAAAAAACAATCTTTCCTAAATAAAAATATTTCCTAAAAAACAGGAAATAACCCTGGAGAATTTGAGTATACCTGTAGCTTGACTTGAGGTTGAGGATTGTAAAACAAGAAAACAAGTACCTGACACGATCTCATCAACCTGTTGAGTTGTTGACAACTGACAAGTGTCCTGATATTTACTGTGTAGTGGTCACTCGTGGAGCAGTTTTTTCAGGAAAAACCGCAACTGTCTTATTCTACACTCCCTTTCAATCTTCCCTGTTTGTCAAACCCACTGCTCCTAAAATTATTACCTACCAAATTCCACCACTAAAAACCTACTCTCTTCTTCTTTTTTCTTTCAGTTTCTCTTGACCTTCTCTTGGAACCTGTAAACTTCCAAAACCAGCTTTATCAACGACTTTGGTTTCTTATCATCATCTTTTCAGCTACTCAAAGGCCCTCTGAAGTTCCACCATGTTTGGCTTCCTGTTCGGGTGGCGAAAGGCTTCAAAATGGTGAGTTAATATGAGTTTATCAGATTTTTTTTGCAGGTTGGTTTTTATGTTGTTCTTATGGTGTTTGGATGTAATTCTCCTTGCAGTAAGAAGCTAATAAAGCAAGTCCAGTGCCGTCTCAAGCTGTTGAAGAACAAGAGATGTACAATTGTGAGACTGATACGAGAGGACATGGCCGAGCTCATCAAAATTGGCAATGAAGAAATTGCCTTTAATCGGGTACAATTTTCCGATCCTGTGATTAAATTCAATGCTTGGAATCAATCTAATCTCTACCCTGTTTTTTTTTCCCCTGTTTTCTTCTTGTTATTGTTTTGACTTCTTTTATATATATTGAAATCGATTTGCTAGCTTATTTATGTTATTTTCACTGCTATATCAGGCTGAGCAGCTTTTCAAAGATGAAAACACAATGGCAGTGTATGAATTGTTGGAAAATTTCTGTGAATTCATTCGTATGAACATGTCATATATCCGCAAACGCAAGTAAGTTATACTGATTCCTAGCTAATTAAATATCAAAATGGTTGCTTCCTCTGGCTATTTCATTTCCTGTTTTATGATCTAAAAGTGACGATGCTTTCTACAACTCGGTGTTTCAACAGGGACTGTCCTAATGATATCAATGAAGCAGTTTCAAGTCTTATATTTTCCTCTTCTAGATGTGGTGATCTTCCTGAACTTCGTGGGATCCGAAAGCTCTTTGAAGATCGCTATGGTCAGAAATTCGTAATGGCTGCTGCTGAATTGTTTCCAGGGAATCTAGTGAACCACCAGGTTGTACACCGTAGCCTATTTTAAGTCCTTCCTTTTTTTCTTTTTTCTTTTTTTGTTGATTTACAAATGCTAATACATAACATTGTTGTTACAGATCAAAGAGAAGCTCAACCTGAAGTCAGTACCTGATGACATGAAGCAACAATTAGTCGACGAAACAGCTAAAGATTACTGCCTCCGACCTGAGATTTTGGCGATTGAATATGCAACTGAACTGCAACAGGTAGACAATTGTACATTTATCATTGCAATAAAACAAATAATTGATGTTTTCTAATCAGAATGTTTCACATTCTTATTTGTTATGTATCTGCAGGTTCAAGACCTATATGTTGATTCCTCTGTTATGAGAGAGACCAAGCATTCTCACCAAAATTCTGATGCAGTTAGTATTTCCATTAGTTCTTCCATGATTCAGCAATCTTCACCGGATATATTGGAGTTGCCAATTCATAACAAAGCACGTTGTGATCCGTATGAATCTGGATTTGTTGGTGATCATACTAAAGAAAGGCGGAGCAGTGTCAGGATATATGCTGCCACTCCAGAACACAGAGAAGAGAGATTACTGACAGGAGCATCATCTTCAGAAAGTTTGCCTCGGTTTCCTGAGGATAAGGTGGTCTATTTTGATGAGGTAGAGGAGTTTCAGTCTTCCATTGCAGAAAATGGAGACTTCCAGGACCAGGACCAAAGACTATTCCAGTTCAAACAATCTGTCTTGCCCAAGAAAGAAACTGCAGATGAATCAAGGAGTGAAAAATCAAGTTCAAAGAGTGTGAAGGCATCTGGGAAACGATCAAGGAGGAGATCTCTTTCGCGGGAAAATTCAAGCATAAAGGATATAGAATGCGAAATTTATTATGATAAGCCTTGTAAGAGATCAACAACTAACAAGCATAGTTCTCATCATCACAGAAAATATCAGAAGAAGGCTCCAGTAGAAGAAGGAAAACAATCATTTTATGCAAAGAAGAAACTTGAGCAGGTTTGCTGTGAAGATTCAGGAACTATCTTTCAGTCATGTAATTTCAACCTGGAAATGCATGATTGCAACTTGGATCATTCCTGTTGTTGTATAGGTGATCTAAAATGTGAAAATTTATGTGATCATCTTGTCTGTTGCCACTGTTTCCTGAACCCAGAATTGGAAGAAGAAATGGGAAGGCCTACTCTTGTTCAGAGACCGAGAAGAACAAGCTACGACAGTAGAGCTTCTGAGTACAATGTTTTCACCTACCCAGATCCCTGTCCAAATGAACAGATTCAGAAAACTAAATGCGCTATTCCTGAAAAATTACACCCAAAAGAGACTAATTCTTTGACAGGAAAACGAACAACACCGCCTTACTTGACAGTGAAGACAATGCCTCCAGAGCGGCCTAAAGAAACTCAGCCAGACAACATCCTGCGCTGCAATTCATTACCCCTTCAGCATCCTGATCATGTTCATCCTAAATTGCCAGATTATGATGATATCACGGCTAAGTTCATGGCCCTCAAGAAAGAGCTTCTGCAGAATAAGTGCTGATTAAAGCAACCTCCTCCAATGTATTGATGTATAGGATTAGTTTCTTTTCTAGTGATTTTTCTCCTTCTGTATCATGATATGAGCAATTCTTTTGTTCTCTAATTACAGATATTAGAACGATTTGTTGTTAGATCAGGCCCTGCACGAAATGTAGAAACAAGTTGGAAAGAGCTCCAAATCAATTTTTTGAAATTGTGGGTTACAATAACAAGACATTTGCTACTGCTCAGGATTTTAAGCAATTGTATTAGAGACAACATTTTAGCCAGTTTTGAAGAAAAGTTGTTTATAAGAGCACCAATTCATAAATACAGGGTTGAGTGCAACATTTTAAAGTCCAGAGTCCGAGCCGGGACTTGGGCCTTCATTTGTTTTCCTTGAAAAATAAGGCCTTATCAAAGGCTCAATTAGTCTTCTCTTTCTCAGCTATTTTGTGTTAATATAAGTTATGTATCTACGTTTCCATAATGTATATATATATGTAAAAGGAATAATTACCCCAGTGGCCATCAATTTGATGACACAATATCAAAATGGCCACTAGATTGAGAATTGGTTTCAAAATGACATTTTTTGACGAAAAGTGTGACACTAGTGACCATTTCATCAAATGAGTGGTATTTTGGTAAATAAGGGAATAACATTAATTTATTTTAGATGTTTTTTTTTTTAAATCAATTTTTTCAATGAGTAGCATTTTTGTAAATAAAGGGATGACATTAATTTATTTTAGATATTTTTTGAAAATCAATTTTTTCTTTTGTTTTTTGAAACGAATAATTATACTTAGTGTGTGTAAATATAAATAAATATATATATATGGTGGTTCTCTAGTAAAGATGTCCTGAAATTATAAGTTAAGGACGTCCAACAATAGCCACACATTCATATTGGGTGTGGGTATTTGCTAATGTGGAACTGTGGGCCTACTGTGACTATATGGTTGTGGTTGGATATATATATATAGTGAGTCTCTCATGAGGGATCCCTTATTTTAATTTCGGTAATGATCATGATGAAAACACATCGACTTTAATAAATTTTAATCTGAATTTTTTTTGTGGATGATGATTTCAATGCAATCTACATATGAACAAAATTTGAGAATTTTATGAGTACTAGAACTGTTTATCCAAATTTTGTTAAATATTAAGGCATCGGAAAATAGGCGAAATATAGGAAAATTCAAGAAAAATAGTTATAGTATTCGAAAAATTCTCAAATGTTGTTCATAGGTAGATTGCAATGAAATCATTATCCAAAAAAAAATTCAGATTAAAATTCATTAAAATCGATGTATTTTCATTAAGGTCCTTCCCGAAATTAAAATAAGGGATCCCTTATTAAAATCGATGTATTTTCATTAAGGTCCTTCCCGAAATTAAAATAAGGGATCTCTCTCTCTCTCTCTCTCTCTCTCTCTCTCTCTCTCTCTCTCTCTCTCTCTCTCTCTCTCTCTCTCTCTCTCTCTCTCTCTCTCTCTCTCTCTCTCTATATATATATATATATATATATATATATATATATATATATATATATATATATATATATATGTTTGATATATGCTATATGTATATACACACACTAAATATAATTATTCGTTTAAAAAAAAAAAAATGGTTTATATCAATACATGTCTCTTTGTTTTTTAGACTTTTTAGATTTTATAGCTTTAATCTTCTAAAAAACAAAAGAAATATATATATACTATACATATATATACACACTAAATATAATTATTTGTTTAAAAAAAACAAAAGAAAAATTTGATTTCCAAAAAATATCTAAAATAAATTAATGTCATCCCTTTATTTACCAAAATGTCACTCATTAGATGAAATTTGATGGAATGGTCATTAGTGTTACACTTTTCACTAAAAACGGCTATTTTGAAACCAATTCACAATCTAACAGCCATTTTGATAATGTGTGATCAAATTAATGGTCATTGAGGTAATTATCCCTATATAAAATGAAGTGGTAACCGGTATGGGCACTTATTCAACCTTACAATATTCTGAGTTTGATTCATTTTGTATAGTCCTAAGTGGAGTTGTTCAATACTTAATATATATATACAGTCTTTCTATTATCAGTTCAAACTGACAAAAGTTATATCAGTTCCTTGTATGTGGGCCACTGGATTTAAATACTTTGACTGACAAGTGCATACAGCCAAGTCAAAGGTATTTAAATCTAGTGGCCCACATGCAAGGAACTGATATAACTTTTGTCAGTTAGAACTGATAATAAAATTTCTGATATATATATATAACTTATGGACGGAATATCATATACATTCAAAAACATGCGTCTCAAATAAATTATTTGGTATATATACCCTGCAACTATTTTAAGATAACGTTTGGACGGCCTTCAAGGGTGTAGCTTATCTGATAGATGGATAAGTTTAAGGTTTGAACAAATGACTCCTAAATCAGCTGTTCGAATCTTAACATCGATAAAAAGCTTCGAAAAATACACCGACTAGATAAGTCATAAGTGGGTAGATAGTGTTAAAATAATAATAATAATAATAATAATAATAAAAGATAGCGCTTGGACCGCTCTCTTAAGGCTCTGCAGATTAATGATTACTCGTTGGAACCATTCCCGTAATAATGGTTTTTTTTTTGCAATTTATTACACACTCTTTTATAATATAAAGTATAAACCCAATTGGGGTTGACTTGTAACTCCTACAACCTTGATGTGGGATCAAAAAACCACACGACTTTGTCAATGATATAAAGTGAGTTAGATCATGGGTATGGGTGTGACATGATCTGATTTGATCTAATTAAAATTTCATTATAATGCTATATTAATTATACTCTTCACTTTAATTAAAATTACGTGTTTTCCTAGTTTTAACATTAATTTTCACTCAAAAGACATCTAATATCTAACGACAAATTTTTTTACTCATACCATCCATCTTGATCTGTATACCTCATACATCTAGGTATTTGTTGACACGACATCTCATTGCAATACATTCATAATCAATTCGGACTTGATTACTATACCTATATGGGTATGATAGAAACTGTTTCTAGAAACAATTTAAGATTTGTTTTGAGTTAATTTTAAAAATAACTTTAATATTTGAAAAACCATTGTTACTTTCGAGTGAACCATGCAGTTGTGCCCAAAAAATTGTTACGGTATCATACTAACACTTTTTTCCTGAGTTGCATGGCCTAACCCAGTCAAGTCACTTGTAACAAGCACTTTCCTTCACCATCATGTGGGGGGTTTGGATAAACGTTGAATTTTGATTGGATGAAATCAGTTATATATAATTGAGATTTGAGGTAGCTAGAAGCCAAAAAAAAAAAAAAATTAGTAAAATATAAGATAATGTTCACCATTTTGGTGGCACTTTGTTCTAGGTTTCTGGCCAATAATACTCTTCCACTACTCCATTTTCTGCCTATAATATCAAACATTTTCCGCGTGCTAACCACTTCATTTTAATTATTTCTATTATTATTATTAGAGTTTTGGTTTGATTGATGATACATACTATAAGTAATTGACTATGCATTTTTTTTATGTCCATATATACCATGTCATGCTTCACTCTCTATTTCTATATGATAAAAAGTTTGAAATTATTATCTCGATAGGCCTTAACTTTTAATAAATTGCTGTTCTTGATCAATGATTTTCTTCTGCCAACTTGTCATGTCTATCAATCAATTGTTTGACCAAGTTGATTAAAATCTCTGTAGTAGTGATCCCTTACTTCTTCTCTTGTTGCGTGATAGTGATTAATTTTTTTTTTTTTTATAATTAGGATTAGTTTGATAATGCTTTCTAATAGTATTATAAAAACATTTAACGGGAAAAAATAATTAATTTTTTACTTTTTTATTTTTTGAAGTATCAAATTATTATATAAATTTAGGGTTTTTTGAGGAAGGGGGAATGATTCAAAGCTGCAACATTATAATGCAGGTGTGAGTGTGTGACCGTGTGAAAGTTTACAACCGGACCAATCTCATTTCGCTTTTAATTTTATACTTTAAAAATCTGGTTACCGTTGAGTAACATAATATTTTAAAAGTTATAAGTGTAAAAAATTAGAATAATAATTACGTACTAGTGTGTTGTTCAAATCCCATTCTTTGAAAGATAAAATATCTTGGAGTTATATATATATATAGTGGCTTCGTGGTTTTTGAGTGATACCTAACCATGAAATGAAAGGTCCGGTATAATTTTCAAGAACTACTTTTTAATTTATAAATTTTAAATCATTCTTAATTTTAAATGCTT
This sequence comes from Acer yangbiense, assembly GCA_008009225.1. Taxonomy (NCBI): domain Eukaryota; kingdom Viridiplantae; phylum Streptophyta; class Magnoliopsida; order Sapindales; family Sapindaceae; genus Acer; species Acer yangbiense. The sequence goes on along the minus strand of CM017769.1, from coordinate 39,620,608 downwards.
ATTGATTATAACTTTTAACTTTATATCTCGGATTCATGCTTTAGAGATCAATCTCACTAGATTTTTTTTTAACAATGAAGTTTATCTATTCGGTGAAATTTATTGTTATGATTTATCCTTCTAACGTTTGGTGAAACTCACTCATTCAGTCTAATAATATCTCATATTCTAATCATCATATCACTTATGATATATGTAAACAAAGATAATTTAAAACGTATTTTAAAACTGTAGTGATTAATTAACTTTGAAAGGAAATTTTATTTAGTTTTGTTTAAAACTAAAGATATTAATAGATTATTCCATTGCTTTTGAAATAATTCATTAAAAATTCCCTTACATTTTTTTTAAATTATCATAAAATTCCTTGAATAAAAAACATAAAGAAAAGCCTACTTAAAAGAAATATTAATTGAAAATATTATCAAATCTCTCAGCGATATTGATCTCTACACTCTTTTAAAACCAAAAAAGTAATTAGAACAAAACAAAATTTAGGAACAGAGTCTGAATTATAATGTCTAAAACCAAATAATTTTCATGATTTCATCAAACAAGTTTGCTTGATTGTCAAAGAAAGCAAACATTATTAATATTGCAACGTGGAAAATTGAGTGTGTACTGTGTAGTAGTACAATTTGTGACACACTAATTGATGTTAATTAATTTCCACTTAAACTTCAAAAATAGAGAAGGTGAAAAAAAGAAAAGAAAAAAGAGTGACATATTCATGCATGTGTGATGTGTCCCTTCATTTTTGTTGAAGTTGGTGGATTACATGACTCATGTGTGTGTTGGGTTGGGGGTCGAAGACAGAGACACAAAAACCACTTCCTCCAATCCCAATTAAGTCCCATCCCATCTCTGTCTTCCTGCACTTGATTAATGGTGCAAAAATCTGAAAACAGAGAAGAGTGGAGAGAGAGAGAGAGACTAGAGAGAGAAAGAGATATTTTGCATTTCTAAAGATTGATAGATATTGATCCAACCACGATTGAGGAATGGATCACACGTGTCCTCCAACTGATCAGTCACCAACTCCAATAGAAAAAGTCCTTCCATGATTTTGCGATGTTTCAAACTTTCAATGGTGGGTCTGTAGTTGTTTGCCGTTTCAAACAATATTTTTATAGGGAAACACAGTCAAACACTACAGCCTACTTTTTTCATTCCTAGCATACAGCCTACTTTTTTCATTCCTAGCATTAATTACATATTATATATATATATATATATATATATATATATATATATATATATAGTCTTTCTTCTATCGGTTTGTCCTGACATAAAATATATCAAGATGAAAAATATAGACCATAGGTTATTGAGAAGTTTTGAAAAGTGTATATACTTTGAATCAAAATATGTAAATCTAATGATCCATATTTTTTATCCTGATATATTTTATATTATAACGAACTGACAATAGAAAAACTATATATACAGTGGGTTTAGCTACAATATAGGAACTGTATTGTTAATGGACAGTTATATGAGAGAGGGTTAGTTATATTTTGTTTTAATTTTTTTTAATTTTAAAATCCTTAATTTATATACACCATTAGATTGAAATCTAAAGGCTAAAAATTGACCCAACAACTATACAATCATTTATATTAATTGAATCCTATATACATTATAAAGGGGGTTTAGCAATAGTTGCTAGAGTGAAAAACCAGGTATTTCCGACAATATGAAGGTTGTAAGTTTGAGTTGTATTCCCTATTTCTCAAACTTCGAATTATTGTAATATATATATATTTTTTTAAATCAGTATTTCCGATAGCACACAAAATTCAAATATTTGAACAATAAAAATAAATAAAATAATTACACAGATAATATTAAAATTAAAGGAGATAAAAGTACATAGAACTAACTCGATATCTACTTCAAAGATTAAGGGATGAAAACTTCTCACACATATATTAGTATTCGAACTTTTTCGATATTAATAAGGAAGGGAAAATGCATACCGGTATATCATTGCAACAAAAACGATTTGTATTTGCTAGAAAACAAAATTGAATAGTTTATTTAAAACATTAATAATGCCTTGGACCCGAGGAAAGAAGAAAAAAATGATTGAAGTGATAGGGTGGACCACCGACACGTGCCGATTTTGCACCGACTTTTACAAGACACCGTTATGGTGGTTGACTTTGAAAAAAATAAAAATAAAAAAAGAAACCATCCATCTGACAATTTTTTGAACTCTTCCACCGAAAGTTAAGAACCCCCAAACGTGGATAACTTCTGTGCCACAACGACTTACCTTGCTTTAGCTGCTAAAACTTTAACCCAAACCCGATTGTAATATTACCTGGTCACGAATTAGTTTTCTTAACCCAATTTTGTACTAATTAAGTCCTAGAATTAATACAATTGTCATTACATTAAACTTTTATACTTGAAAAAGAAAAATGGTCAAGCATCTAACAACTTTGTTAAATTGAGAATTTGAAATTATAAATAGTAAAAACTTAAAAGTTGGACAAATGAATGACGTATGTAACTATTATACAATAGTAAATATTATACATTTTTAATATTGGTTTTTTTTTTTTAATTTTTTATTTTTTTACAATATCTATTAATTTGGGACCATATATTTTTTTGAAAGTTTTCGTCATTGTTAGGATTTGAGTTACTAACATGTGAGTGATTTGTCCAAACCTCAAGTTCGTCCATCTACCAGCTAAGTTACGCCCCTATTGGCCATTTTTAATATATCAATAAAGTCTCAAATTTATTTAGTTGTTTTTAGTTATTTTGGAAGACCTTTTATTGAACAATCCATCCATTTTGAGGAATTTTTTTTTACAAATACCTGCTAATTAAGAACTAATCTAATGGACAATATGAGATTAATTCAGTAGTTTGTATATATATATTTTTTATCCAATTATTGTTATTGATAATGTATTACTTGTAGGCAAATAGATAGATTAGAATCACAAAATTACGATTTTAAAATTATATATATATATATAAATTAGATATTAATATCAATGAATCGATTATTTAGATTGTTCTTATTAGGGGGAGGAAAAGAGTTAGGGTTATAGTTGTATTAAATTTTTTTTATCAATAAATGAATAATTGATATAATTTTTTAACCGTTTGATATTCAAATCAACACGTCTCTTCTTCTACAATAGATAAAATTTAATATAGTATTATTATATATAATAATAATAATAAAATCAGTGCGGTTGATATACACACATCAATTTATATAAAAGAACTATACTTCATCTTCAATTGCAAACAGAATCCGAGTCCTAGTCCGATGATCATCAGAGACGATAGTACGTGTTGATCAATCAACCTTAAAAGAAGAAGAATCACAGCCTCCCATCAGCCCACTACACGACACGTCACGCTGTACGGATACAGTTATCTAACTATATTTTTATATATATATTCTTCAAGCCCTTTAAAAAATACTCCTCCGTACTTTTTCCTATAAACCCCCCTGTGACTCTGTGAGCAGATAGGTTAGAGAAAGATAATATTTTGTATTTGTACGTACAGCACAAATACCAAAATACAAATACAATAATGTAAATACAAAAAGGTTAGTGGAGAGAGCAGAGAAATTGGAGTGTAAGCAACGAAATTAGAAACACAAAACAAAGCCGTGTGGGGCCCACCCAACAATCGAGAACGAACACTTGTACAAATTCTTTTTCTCGTAGTATTCTTATTCATATAAATCCCCTCACAGCCCCTGCTCTTCTTCCATCTCTCACTCACAAAAAAACATAGCAACGCTCTCCTGTTTTTCAATTCAACACCTCCGATTTTTCTCTCTAATTTCTGGATTTCCTTTCACGCGTCTCTGCCGCTCGCTCTCTATCTCTGTTAATGCTAAATTATGAATTGGTGCTTCAAGTTTGGTATGGGTTGCTAAGTATTTCCCTGTTTTAGAATCCGATTCTGTTTTTCGTTCCATCGGATTAGCTATCAAATTGTCAACCCAGATTCTATAATTCCATCTTTTGACCAACTTTGGATCTGGGTGTTGGGTTTTTTTTTTTTTTTTTTTTTTTTTTCCTTCGTTCACTTGTATTGAGTTTTTGATATACATTTGATTCGAATATTTTTTTTTTAGCGTGGATAGATTTGCTTTGGTGTCCCATCTCAAATTCGTATCGATCTTGAAGAATCTCACCAGGTGTTTATATTTATCAAGAGAGCGAGCGGGTATACAGTTTTATTTTTGAGTTTATCAATGTCTGCAGCAAAGAACAGTAGTGGTAAATCCAGAAAGGGTGTTGATGAAATCAGAGGAGAAGGAGATTGGGAGATTGACAAAGGCAAAGATGTCGATTTCAGTAGTAGCTTCGAGAGAGGAGGACAGCAATGGAGGCCAGTTTTTGATGGAGCTTCCATGTCACAAAGACCTCTCAAGAAGATTCGTAGCCCTGAAAGAGTTCATTCTTCATCTTCTTTAACTTATCAATCACCTTCTTCTCTATCTGTTTCTCCTAGTTCGGCTTCCTCTGCCACTCTCGGTGGTTCTCTGCCTTCTTCAAGACTTGTTTTTCCTTTCGCTTTCGACACAACATCTCAGCAGCAACAAACTGTTCAATTTCCACAACAGTTTGCAACATCACCGTCTCCTCTGCCTATTTACCGACCTCCGATACAGCATCAGCAACAAATGATCTCTTTTAGTCCTCAGCAGCAGCAGCAGCAGCAGCAACAGCAGCAAAGCTTAAACTATCCTCAGTTTTTCGCTGGGGAAAACGCGCTTTTACATCAGCAATATCAGCAGCAACTTCTTCATGCATTGAATTTAAGTCCGAGAGGAAGAATGATGATGATGAACCGATTGGGACCAGACGGGAGGCCAATGTTTAGGCCTCAAGTTCAACCTTTTAACACTACAAAGCTATACAGGGGAGTGAGACAGAGACATTGGGGCAAATGGGTAGCCGAGATTCGTCTCCCTCGAAACAGGACTCGCCTTTGGCTAGGAACATTTGACACGGCTGAAGATGCCGCCTTAGCCTACGATCGCGAGGCCTTCAAATTGAGAGGAGAGAATGCTAGGCTTAATTTCCCTGAATTGTTTCTCAATAAGGACAAAGAAGCGTCCACAGATCCTGCATCCGATGTTTCTTCTCCGCCAACTCCTCGCCAAAGTTCAAGTTTGAAGCCAGGTCGATCTCAAAACCGGACTAAACAAGCTCAAGAAGCCTTAAATTTGCAGGTTCCGAGCACAGAACCAATGCCACCACCACCACCAGAAGCAGCGCAGCCTGAAGGAGAAAATCCTGGCAGTGATTCAGGTTTTGGAGCAAGTGATGATGTGCAGATGGTTGCTTCAGGTTCGGGTTCAGGGGAAGGCGTTTCGGGTTCAGAAGAATTGGTGTGGGGAGATATGGCAGATGCTTGGTTGAATGCAATTCCAGCAGGTTGGGGTCCGGGAAGTCCTGTGTGGGATGATTTGGACACCAGTAACAATCTTCTGATGCCTTCAAACCATCCTTTTGCCAATCCAAATCAGCAAGTTTTCAACGAAGCGGATCGTCACAAGCAGCAGGACTATTCTGGTTCTGCTTCTTCTTCATCTTCCTGTCACATGAAACCATTTTTCTGGAAGGATCAAGATTGATTGATTGATTGATTGATCCACAAGATTCATCTTTGCAAAAAGTGGTCTCTCTAAATTCCCTCTATTGCCTTTCTAGAGCAGGTTTTTGGACCACCCCACCTTGATATTTCTCACTAGTTCCAGATTTTTTACGAAATCATCCTGTAGCTTTCAAGTTCCTTCGCTTTTTTTCTTTTTCTTTTTTTTTTCTCCTTCTTTTAAAAAAAAAAAAAATCCTCAAATCACTCTGGTTGCTGATTTTTCACAAAACAACCTGTGATTTTTGTTTTTCTTTCAAATCCTTGGGTTTTAAAAATTCTTCCTCCACCACATTTGCTCTCAAAAGGCTGCTTATTTGAGGCCTTTTAGTAGTGGCAATTGATTAGTAGATGCTTCATCATAGGATATGCATTTTGTTCTTAGTGCCAGTAGTAGTATCACCATCTGTCTCTAGCTCTCACTTGACATTCCCATTCAAGTTTTTTTTAGTTTTTGTGTCTTCACTGTTGATGTAATAAGGTAAAGTTATGGGGTGAATTTGTATTAATGATTCACTGTTGCATTGATTTTAGATCAGGACCAGCATTGAGGGAGACAGTTTTAAGATCTCCTCAATCGGTCCATCCTTCACGGGCTCTATTTTTCTGCTCGGAGGATGCATTTTATGTAGTTTCTGTACATTGTTCAAGTTTTTTTTTTGTTTTTATTTTATTTTACTATTGTAATATCTAGTGTAATCATTTGTAGTTGTAATCGTTAATCAAGTCATTTGTTAGCTTCACCCAAAATAGTTCTCACCACATCCAAATTTTACTAAAATACTCTTAAAGAAAATTACTTATGTAGACAAAGTATTTTCAGCAAATAATTTAAACGAAGAGTGGTGGAATGTTAGGATCCCACATTGACTAAGTATGAGATTAGTTAAAGTATATAACCCATTAGGCCCTCTCTCCTTACAAGTCGGTTTTTGAGGATGAGTTTACCTAGTGAGTTCGTATCATTTGGTATTAGAGCCTACACCACACCGAAGGTGGGATCCTTCAAACGCTAAAACATCCATCCATTAAGAACTTTTATCAAAACTCTCCCACTTGAAAACATGAACAAACATTTGTGCAACACTTAATTCAAAACTCTTCTTCTTAAAAAAAAAAAAAAAATCCCCAAAAAAACAAACAAGGTAGCACAATTAGTGAAACAGAAAATCAAAAATATTAAATAATTCATTGGAGATCTTATAGTAAACCAATTCAATAATTTTACAAAACAATTGTGGCAGACAATCAATTTGTATAAGTTGGTTTGTTTGATTTATTTGAATTAGGTTTAAATAGTTATTTACAGAATTTTGCATGGGTTCCAAAAATAATAGAATGGGTTCAGGGTGAAAGATAATCTAATTAAATGATAATTAAAATTTAAGGTTCGTTTTGACATTTTGAAGAGCGAATTATTAATTTTTAAATTTAAAAGATGGGCGGAAGGAGAAATTTTGTGGGTAGCAATAGAGTAGAGCCACCCTATTCATAAATCATAATTTCTTACTGTTCTTGTCAAACTTTACTGCTTGTGATAATTACCTTAATTACATGCACTATATCATGCTTGCTTGTGATGATTTTCCCACAAAATCAGCTTATCACTTGTATGATGAACAATTATTAAGCTGAAAAAAGCATGTTCGGGAGTGGGAACCATGCAAGTCCTTGTCTAGGATTTGTGTTAATTAACATACGAGTAATGCTATTTTGTTAAAATTTGATGTCCAAATGACGTGTCAATACTCTAATCCATTTACTTAAATAATGCAAATATAATATAATCTAAATAAAGGAATTATAATTTTGTCACATCATTTTGGCATCAGATTTGGATACCAAATTTATAGCAAAGTAACATTATTGATAACATATTAATGGGCTGATTGTGTTTGTGAAAATCTTTAATCATCTGCTTTTTGCGATACCAAGTTGAGAAATGCATTTTAGGCTCTACAAATTGTTCTGGGAATCTTCAAATCCTGAAATGCCGCTTATCTTTTTATCTTATCTGTATGAATACTCCTTGTCTGGGAATCAACCCAGTTCAGGATTAGTCTTAATTAACATATTTACACCTTTAATTAATTAATTATTGTATCTAAATCTAAAACAATTTTAAGATTGGATATAGATTAGGTGACGGTGAAAGGTGGTGGGCCCTGTCACCGGCCCATGAGATCATCGAAATTTCTTATTTGTGACGGCACGAGAATGATGAACAAGAGATAAGAAAAAGATGCTGTTAATAAAAAATGAAAATATCTGCCAATCTACTACAAATTTGCTGTTATTTTCTATAAACCAAACCCAGCATTTGATGTCATGGTGCGGCAGCTACTCTACTACAATCTGTTTCTTCTTATAAATGATTGTTCAGTTTTAATTAATTATATTATTTTCTTGGAGAACCTGAAAATGCCGTATAAGTTAAGGACAAAACTAGATTTGGTAGAGTTGCATGAAGTCATGAACCAATTTTTTAAAAGTAATCTCCAAGTAATGTCTGACTAGACAATAAATCAACTTCTTTTATATAAATTATTAAATGGGAAGAAATTGTAGCACTGAACTAATTGATATCAAAGAAAGTTACCTCTAGGGGCGTAGGGGTTTGAGTAAATGACTTCCAAGTCAGTAGCTCGAATCCTACCAATGATAAAAAGCTTCAAAAAAAAATATCCGATCTAGATAGCTGGATAGATAGTGTCAAAAAAAAAGAAAAAAAAAAAAAAGTTGTCTCTACCACTATGTCTTCCCAAATACACCTGGGTCTGCTGTAGACCAAACCCAAGTGATGTATTCTAGTTGAATATCATGTGCAGGCCCAACTATTACAGAGGCCCAGCTCAAACAGTTGTGCTAGAAGACTCTGGAATTCTGGAATGGCCACAAAATTCACACAATTTGCAGCATACAGGTCGATACATACATGGATCAAAGAAATCCAAATATCAAACTCTTATTGGCTAACAAAGGCGGACGTGGCAAACTAGTCAGCAACCAGTATCTGTCTCTTATCTGTCTCTGTCTCTTGATTATCTTTCTATCATTTTAGCTTGCAAAGCTCCATTAAAAACAGTGCCAAAGAAAGCTCTGCTTGTTCTCTCAATCTCATGGCTCTGCACACTGCCTCTATACTTCCTTCTACTGTCTCCATCTACAAAGAGGTAAACTACTAGCTGTAATGGTTTTTCTTAAAGGGTTTTTTCATTTTTTTCGTTTTCATGTTTAGTAAACTAAGTTATGGCTGCTGAGTCTATGATGTTTTTCGAAACAGGGGAAGTCCAATTCTTCTCTTAAGGAGACAGGTTTCTTTGGAGTTTCACTCTCATCCAACCTCAAAGCTGAGTTCAGTTCTTCATTGATCAGCAGAAAGGTAACTGTTACTGATACAACACTTCTTTCTCTTTACGTTTAATCCTATGTATTGATGCTTCAATTCAATGTTGCCAGAAAGAAACAGTAAGTTTTCAGTAAGAGGTGTAATAGCATGGCTCACCTTATTGAATTGTATGTCAACACCATATCCGCCGGTTTCCTGAAATGAGTTAAATGCAAATGCATTGGAGATTATAACCAAATAACTGCAAATTATATTATGTAAATATGTAATAAATCCACACCAAATTAATAGTTCATCCCAATATGATGTGTGAGTGTGTTTTCAGTATCCAAAAATGATCATCAACACGATAATGAAATGTGAAATGAGCTCTCTGCTCTTGCTATTTTATCTGTCTAAACATAAAAGCTTTTGCTACATGCAGAATTTAAGAAAAAAGGAACTACCTCTTGTAACCATTAAAGCCCAAACAGCTACTACATCTCCTGCAATCAAACAGGCTGCACCAGAAGAAAAGAAAACTTTGAGAAAGGGCAATGTTATAGTCACCGGAGCCTCCTCTGGATTGGGTCTGGCCACAGCCAAGTCACTGGCTGAAACAGGAAAATGGCATGTTATTATGGCATGCAGAAATTTTCTCAAGGCCGAGAAGGCAGCTAAATCAATCGGCATTCCCAAGGAGAATTATACTGTCATGCATCTTGACCTTGCTTCCTTTGACAGTGTCAGGCAATTTGTTGATAACTTCAAACGTTCTGGTAGGCCGCTTGATGTGCTGGTTTGCAATGCTGCTGTCTACTTACCCACTGCTAAGGAGCCAACTTTCACAGCTGACGGATTTGAACTGAGTGTTGGGACCAACCATCTAGGTCACTTTCTCCTCTCAAGGCTTCTGCTTGAGGACTTGAAGCAATCAGACTATCCATCAAAGCGTCTCATTATTGTTGGCTCCATTACAGGTACTGCCTTATATCCCAGAATCCAAATTTCCAAATACTATCAATTTGAAATGCTATATAAACAAACACTTGGACATTTTAGAAATAAGTTCCTTAAATATCAGAGTGCAAAAGCACAATTCATGTTTAGAAACAAAAAATTCATAGTAATGATGAGTGATGATACTACAAAAAATTTCTAGTACGTTGAAGGAAAACAGGATTGATTTGCAGCTTTTCTAATTAACTTGTGAACTAACAACAATATACCCGATTATGTTGGAAGTATAACCTTAAAAATATGGTCTTGTGAATCTATATACAAGTACAGTTCAAAACATTCAAAGAAGAAAATTCTAAATGGGAGTTTTCTACTGATTGGATTTTAGGAAACACAAACACCTTGGCTGGAAATGTACCTCCAAAGGCCAACCTTGGGGATCTGAGAGGTCTTTCAGGAGGCTTGAATGGACTAAACAGCTCACCTATGATAGATGGTGGAGAATTTGATGGTGCCAAGGCCTACAAAGACAGCAAAGTCTGCAACATGCTTACAATGCAAGAGTTCCATAGACGCTTCCACGAGGAGACAGAAATCACCTTTGCTTCTCTCTACCCTGGTTGCATTGCTACAACAGGCCTGTTTAGGGAGCACATACCCTTGTTCAGGCTTCTTTTCCCACCCTTCCAAAAGTACATCACCAAAGGCTATGTTTCAGAAGAGGAAGCTGGACAAAGACTGGCTCAGGTCAGTTAAAAATTCTTTAGTGATATGCCGCATCAATAGGAACTTGTGCACACAAGACGAATTAAATTTTTTCCTACCACGCTACTAACACTGTAGTAATATAGGTGGTGAGTGATCCAAACCTGACAAAGTCTGGCGTCTACTGGAGCTGGAACAAGAACTCGTCTTCATTTGAAAACCAACTATCTAAAGAAGCCAGTGATGCAGAGAAGGCACGTAAGCTGTGGGAGATCAGTGAGAAGCTTGTTGGGTTGGCCTAAATGAACATCAAAAGAGACTAAAACCCAGCAACTTATCTTTTTCAAAAGGATTATACTTTAATCTTGTAATCAAGCAGTAACACTCCACACAATTTACTCTCTTGTAGATTACAATTTTTTTTTTTTAGTTTCAAGACAATGCAAATATCCATCTGACTGGTTAGCACAATCACAATAAGCAGGTAAGTATAATAGTGTTTGCACCTGAACTAAAAATATAGACATAAATGTGAAATAGTTAGTTAAGAGTCGGTATTAGATTTGCCTGTACAATATTCCAGGAATGGAACTTCAAATAGTGTCTTATTGTCACCAAATCCAAGCAAATAGTTATGTTGCTCAGGCTGATTCAAAATGAACCAACATCCTATATTCAAATTATTGATTATAAGCATATCATCAATGACAAGTCTTTTACTAGTTTGGATTCATATATTCATAACATCCCTCCTACACACTGAATGCCCCAGAATATGATAAATTCCAGACATCTAATCCCAGGATAGAATATAGATAACCAGAATATGTGATAAATTCTCAGACCAGTAACAAACTGAATGCCCCAGGTATAGAATATAGATATCCAGAATGTGATCAATTCTGGACCAGATGTATAAGTAACAAACTAAAAACCTGAAAACACTGAAACAAATATCTGCTCAAATTAATAAATAGGTTATATGTACTTGGACAATTGATGACTCCAGAATATATTCATTTCCTCAACACCTAAAATTATGACAAAACCAAATGTTTTCATGCCAAAAGGATAAAAAAACTATTTTCAACTATAAAAGTATTGCAAAACTATATGCTTAGAAGCAACTATAATAGTACTTTCAGCAGCACCGAAGTGCAATGACTACTTACTTAAGATGCTTCAGTTAACTAATGAGAATTCTCCACAGCCTTGGAAAATGCCTGCCACCTCTCACCGTGCATTTGTTCAGCAGCAATGGATCTCTTCAAAACATTCTTCTGGTTCTCGTCACTTCATGATGCAATTAAAACTTATAGCACAATCCCCAACATCCGGTGAAGTGTGCTTGAGCAACTAGTGTCTGATATTTTCAGCAGAACTCTCTTCCTTCCCAAGTGCAACCACGACTTTCTTCAGGATTGCTTCAGTTGGCTGGTGAGAGTTCTCGACGGCCTTGGAAATTGCTTGCCACCTCTCACCATGTTTTGGTTCAGCAGCAATGCATTTCTTTAACACATCTTTCTGGTCGTCCTCACTACCATGCTTCAGTTCAAACTTGTAGTACAACGCCCAGAAGTCACCAATATCTAGAGCAAGGGTCACTGCCTTGATAAGCCAGTTCCTAGCTTGAACAACCTTCCTATCATGCCAGAATAACTTCGCAACGGCAGCAATAACATGGGGATCTTGATCACACTTCTTGAGAGCGTCCGTACTCTTAGTTTTGTGTTGGCAGGGAGGAACCATCTCAATTGATGCAGCCCACAATATTCCACTATTGGGACACTCTTGCAATGCCTTTGCCATCAAAATATCAGATTCCTTTTTGTTTCCATGCCTCAATTCAGCTCGAACTGAAGCAAGCCAGAGTTCAGGGTTCCGGGGATTCTTCTTCCTACCCATAGTGAGCACTGCCCGAGCTTTACTCAACCCATTCATTTTCTCCTCCAAATTAGCAAGTGAAAGCCAAAGTGGAATACAGTTAGGACAGTGCTTAAGACCCGACTCATAAGCTTCCATAGCTTGTTCCATGCGACCAAGCCGCTCCTCTAGCTGCCCAAGCATCAACCACAACTTGAAGAACGATGGGAATTGCTTCAACCCTTCATCAAGCAACCTCCTCTCCTCTGCAGTGTTTACCAATTCTCTCTCCACGATTGCAGATTTCATCCAAACTCTTTCATTGCCACCCCTATCTCTTGCCTTAGCAAGAATCATTCTCGCTCTCTCAAGCTCATGATTCTCAAATTCAAGCTTGAATTCTGCAAGCCAAATCTCCTCTGAGTTAGGTATAGCCGCATAGGCTTCTCGAAGAATTGCTCGGGCTGCAGGCACATCCCCAGCAAGCCACTTCTCTTTGGCTCCCATAAGCCAAAGAACCTCAGCTTGTGGGCAATAAGTAACTGCTCTTCTCAATAACGCATCAAGACTCTCCCTAGTCCCATCGCTCTTCTCAAGATGAGCAGCTTTAAACCAAATGCTTTTCTTAGTCGAGTACACAGTAAGGGCATGTGCATAAATAGCTCTTGCAGTCTCAATAGATTTTCTCTTTTTACACTCTTCAGCATCTGCCACCCAAGTCCTTTTCCTATCATCTTCTTCCACAACAATGCCAATTGTATTTGCAATGATGGCTTGACAAGTCACCACAGACTTTCCTTTCTCTGCAGTCTCAGCCTCTTCCATCCATGCTTCTCTATCAATAACTACTTCTTCTCTTTGCAATGCCCTTATACCTTTCTCAATAATTTTTCCCACCATTGATGTATTTCCATTGGCTTCCTCCAACTTGGCAGCAGTTATCCAAATTGCTGGCTCTTTAGCCAACTTCATCCTAGCCCTATTAAGCACTTTCTTGGCATTATCGTAAGTCTCTAACCTAGCTAAGTCCAACCACAACTCCACATGTAAAGGACAACACTCAACTGCTCTGTGTAACAACAACCTAGCATCTTCCGTATCTGCTAACTCCACAACTGCTATCCACAACCTAACCGAATCAGGTATATTTTCCAACCCTTTCCTCAACACTCTACTTTTATTCACAACATCATGTTCCAATTTGGCTGCCTGTAACCACAACTTCACAGAATTAGGTATCATTTTCACACCAGTAGCAATAACAGCTTTAGCCTCATCAGGACTAGCAAGCCTACAAGCTTCTATCCAGACGTCCTCATTTTTTGGACACTCCTCACAACCTCTTCGCATCAACTGTCTGGCTGCCGTAATCTTACCAGCCAATTCCTCCAACCTGGCAGCTGCAATCCAACCCGGAGGATGTTTCGGGTTTGTTTGAATCACACTCTTCAACAACAACCTCGCCTTCTTAATATGCAAAATCTCGGTATCACTAGTTATCTTCATACTCTTCAAATCAGTCAAGTAACCTTTGGGATTCACCACAGTCAATCCCGAAACAGAATCAGACAAACTATCCAATTTCAGCGACAAAACGGTTCCTCTCCCTTTACCCACCGCAGTCAAGTCAGTAACAGGAGTCTGACCCCAAGGAGTCTCCGTGCCACCAGCGGCTCTGCTCTTGGGGTCTAATGCGGTCACATGTTCTTTCTCTTGTCTGGCTTTCTCCAACAAAGTATCGGGAACCGGCACAAAACTTTCGAACCTCTTTTTCTTGTTCCTCGACGAATAATCTCCGATTTCGGTGATGTTATCCCACTCTTGGGCCGAAATTGTGTGCATCTTTCTCTTTAGATCAGCGAATTGCTCCGTGATTTTAGGGTTTGAAGCTCTATACTTCTCGATTTCTTGCTTCAACCTGGCTTCTCTTCGATCCTTTCTTCTCGAATCCATTCTTTTGTCGATAGCTTCCCAAATAGCATCAGCTTCTCTGTCGTCTTCGTCGTACTCTGAGTTCGCAAACAACCCAACATCGTTACCTTCGAACTCATCAAACTTTTGATTCTCATCGTAATCTTTTTCATCTCCTTCGTCGTCTTCGGGTTTTCCCCGGCCTCTTCCCACCGCAGCCGAACTAGCCGCGCCGCCGATTGAGGTGGCCGATCGATTGGGGAAGTCAGGAGTAGCGCGAGCCGGCCCAATATCAGACCGTGTGGTGAAGCCGGTGGCCCCACGACCCAGACCGGCGACATAGTTGCCCGGAGGTTTGGAGTTGAGGAAATTAAGGCGGGGCTTGCTGGGCGGCGGAGGAGGAGGAGCATCGACGGCCGCGCCGCCGAAGAGGGGCACGTGGAGGGTTAGGGTTGAGTATCGAGTGATGCCGAGTTGGGAGAGAAGGGCAGAATCGTCATTACGAGAATTGTGGGATGGGATTAGAAGGTGGTGGAGAGAAATCGGGATGGTGGTGTGTTGATGGAGGGTCTGTTTCAGGGAATGGAGAGTCGTGTTGTTTGGGTTTAGGTTAAAAAATAAGGTTCCGGAGTTGGGCGATGAAACGAATACCATGACTTTGATTGATTGAATTGATGTCTCTGGATTTGAATTCTATTTATAGGGCGTTTACTCGTTGAGAATCCTAACCGTTTTAAAACTCAGATTGCCTGCCGTTAATTACGCGCCAAAAATTGAATCAATTGGCTAAAGGTCGGCGAATTGGGGATGACGATTTGATTGGCCCATACTGGGCTGTGGGCTGTGGCCCACTTCCCGATTATTAATTTCAGCCCATATCGAATATTATACACCACATTTTTAAAAGTAAATTGAACGATCTTTTAAAAAGGTTTTAATTTTAAAAATAATATGATTTTTCTCTGATTTTTCTTTATAAATCGAATGTGTTAATAATTTAAGTGGGTTTATAAATAAAATGTATTAAAAGTAATATATTTATCTCAATACGGGTACTATTGGCATTACGATAGGTGCTTATAGTAATATTTATTTTTTAAATTTAGACATGAATGTACTTATAAAAATGAGTGTACTGGTTAGTTTTATGGGTGGTGATATCTATGCCCGTATAGTTGTCTTTATGACAAAGTAAATTGTTTTTAGGAAATACCACTCCAATAATTTAGATCTTTTTATAAGGAAGAGAAGGAGTAATCATAGTGCTTAATATGGTTTGGTGGAAAAAGACCTCATTCAGTTTAATAATATCTTTCTTTTTTAAGGGAATAATATCTCAAAATTGAGTGACAAACAGTGCAATTTGTTAGAAATTGACTAGTATTCCCATGTGATCCAAACGGAATTCAACTGAGCGAAAGTGGTCAACCGGAATTAGATTGGTTTTGGTGAGGTCTGAAAGACACATTCGGGACATGTGAAGCTTCTAGAAGACGCATGGGAACATGTATAAATTGGTTTTATTGCTGGAAAAGTCTTAGAAAGTACTTTGGCTCCAAGTAATTGCAATCTATAAATATGGGTGGCTTATCCCTGGAAAACTAGAAGCAGAGACACCTGGAAATATTAGAGAGTGGGTGAATCCGAGGAGTGAGATTCCAGGGAGATCTAGAGGGAAACCCAAGGGATATCCAGAGGCGGAAGATCCCGGGGATATCCGGGGGAGACCCAAGGGGAGATCTAAGGAATATCTGGGTGGAGATCTTGTGAATATATGGGGAGAGATCTGATGATATCTGGTGGATATTCAAGGGACACCTAGGGAATGTTCGGGAAACACTCATGGGGCTCTAGAGAGAGCTGTTAGTTGAGAGCTCGGTTGTGAGCTTGGGCTCGGTAAGACTCAGTTGTAATTGGGATTTGGGGTTGAGAGAGAATATTGAGTGTGTACTGTATAGTTATAACAATTTTCTATATAGTGGATATTTTTCTTTCGGCATCTTGACGGTTATGGTTTTCCCAGTTTTGAGTTTCCATATAAAAAGCTTGTGTTGTGTGATTGGATATTTCTTTCATCATTTTTTTTTTCTTTTCTGTTTTGAGACATTATTTGTTTACGGTATATATTAGGTATCCGCGTCAAAATTTTCCCAAATCCCAACACAATTTGTATAGATATTGCCATATTGGAGACCGAGGATGGAGTACAAAACAGCAATCACGAAGGAAACCAAAAAGAAATGTATGGAAATGTACGTATAGAAATACTTTATACTGGGAGTCTGGCACATGTGTGGTTGTTGTCTAGTTCAAGTACAGAAATTGAGTATATCACTTCACAATATATTGGATATGGATGTAAATGTAATAGGCCGCCTCCACCGCAACATGCGCAGTTACTACATATTGTCGGTGCAAGCTAGCATACATAATACGTTTTACACTTTTACTTTTACCTATAAATAAATAAATTACATACAATTTAACTCTTCTCTGTTTTTAACTCATAAAAACTAGGGCAAATTGCACTGAACTCCTTGAGGTTTGGGCAATTTACACTTAGTTGGAAAAATTTTGTTATTATACACTAACACCCCCAAGACTTAAATTTAACTTTAAAAATGCCTAAAATGCCCCTAGTTATATTATTTTATACTTTATTTTTTTTTACCTTTTAACCAAAAACTTTATAAACTTTAATAAAATAAAAAATTTAAATAAAAGATATGATTAATTAAATAAATAAATAGTTAAAAAAAATAAATAAATAGTTTAAAAATAAATAAATAAATATTTAAAAAAAATTAAATAAATAAATAGTTTAAAAAATTAAAAAATTAAATAAATAAATATTTTTTAAAAATCAAATAAATAAATAGTTTAAATAAATAAATGAAAAAATGAAAAACATTTTTTTTTAAGGATATCTATTGAAAGAGAAAAGAAAAACTCTAAATATCCAAACTTTTACGGTAAGGATGATGGTGAGAGAAGCTTCAAGGTTCCCAACACTGAAGGAAGTGGTTGAAGAAGGCAAGAAGACTCCAGTGTTGGGAACCTTGAAGCTTATCTCACCATCATCTTTACCGTAAAAGTTTGGATATTTAGAGCTTTTTTTATCCCTATTAATGGAAATCCTTAAAAAAAAAAATTAATGTTTTTAATTTTTTTCATTTATTTATTTAATTTTTTTAACTATTTATTTATTTGATTTTTTAAAACTATTTATTTTTAAAAAAATTTATTTATTTATTTATTTATTTATTTTAAAATATTTATTTATTTATTTATTTTAAAATATTTATTTATTTATTTTTCAAAAAAAATATTTATTTCTTTAATTTTTGTAAACTATTAATTTATTTAATGAATTATATCTTTTATTTAATTTTTTTTATTAAAGTTTATAAAGTTTTTGGTTAAAAGGTAAAAAAACAAAGTATAAAATAATATAACTAGGGGCAATTTAGGTATTTTAAAAGTCAAATTTTATTCTTGGGGGTGTTAGTGTAAAATAACAAAATATTTCCAGCTAAGTGTAACTTGCCCAAACCTCAAGGGCTTCAGTGCAATTTGCCCTAAAAACTATAATTAAAATTATATGTACGGTAGATTCAATGGAATTATAATTTTTTTTCCTGATGTATTACAATAATTCAGAGACCAAGGAATTGTTAGACAATAAATATATCAGAACGAAGAATGTGGACAATAGATTATTGAGAAGTTTTGATAAGTGCATACACTTTGAGTCAAATTATGTAAATCTATAATATATTTATTGTCAAGACGAATTGATAATAGAAAATCAGTATATATATATCAAATGGTACATATATAGTTTGAATCTCATATATATTGTCTATTATCTGAGATGTTTGAGCTTGAGTAACTACATACAACTATACGTTTTTGGTAAGAACTAGAGAGCGGTGGCTCTCTTCTTTCTCTCTCTACAGTTTTTTCTCTCAACCTCACACAAACTTCACCGCCTCAGTCCGTCGCCGACTTCTTGCTGTGGTAGCGGGAGTCGGCGGCGATGTCGCCCCTTCGGGCGGTCTTCTTCCTCGCGCTGAGCCTACCCGATCCAGGTGGGGGCCTTCTGCAGCTGCTACGATGGCCCTGGAGATCGTCCGGCCGACCATCCCTTGCCACAGAGCGGGTCTTTTTTTCCAGCCGACTCCGGCAGCCGTCAGATCGGCCCGATCCTCTTGGTTCCAGCCAGATCTAGAGTGTTTCGGCATGAGCTACGTTCCAGCCAGATCCTCTCCGCCGGGACACTTGCCGGCAGCCGGGGGCCTCCTTCTCCTCCGATCGGTGTTAAGTTTAGTCGGTTGTGTAGTAGTTTTTTTTTTCTTTTCCGTTTAGTCTCAGTCCTCTTTGTGAGGTTTGGTTTTGTTTTCTGTTTTTTGGGGTAGTCCAGATGCTTCTCAGGTGAACCGTTTGGCCGCTAGTCGATAGCCCGTGTGTTTGGCCCTTCTACTGGATCCTCCAACACCAGAGTGCCTTGGTTTGCTTGGTTGTGGTCTGTTAGTGTTCCCTCTTCGTGAGGGTGTACGTCCCACCTTTGTGTGTGGGTTTTTCCGGTTTTGGTTTTCGAGTCTGGGCTGTGCTTGTGTGTCATATGCCGTAGAGTCCCAGTTGTAGTTGTGAACATGTTTTTAATGTTTACTTACCTGGATCTGATGTCCAGGAGTTGTAAGCCTTTGGCTTCTTCCCATAAAAAAAAAAAAAAAAAAATGCATACAACTATCAAGTGGTATAATAATAATATATTTACATTGTTGTTACAAAATTTAATGTATTGAGAGTTTTTTTTTTTTTGCTAAATTAACAGTTTGATTAATTAACAACAATGATTTTTACCTAATATGATACCTGAATTAACACGCAAACATTTTGCTGCCAAGTTTGACCTGATAAGGGTGACCTTAAAGGATTAGGTTCAAAATGTCAAATGTCAAATTCCAAATTCCATATTCCATCTAACATTTATGGAATACATTTATAAGGTAGAAAGATCAAAGACTTGACTTTTGTATGAATTTGGATCATGTACTGATCAGATATTTTTCATAATCTCACACAATCTCATGACATATAAGCATTGTAATGAATTGGTGGTTGAGATGTGATTGATTTTCACAACCACTTTATCAACAATTAATCACATGCTTTAAAAAGATTAGGAAAAAGATTAGGAAAAAGATCAGATTAACAGATGATCAACTTGTATATGAAAGAAACAAAAGAGTCTTCCAAGTGGAAATTTGAAAGATTTAATAATTTGGAATTGAAATATTACAACAAAAGTTCATTTATTTCTTTGATTTATTTCAATTAATTTCACATAATTGGATTTCAATAATAACAGTTTCTCCATCAAAATTCAAAAACTGAAAGTATTAAAATAAATTGTCAGGCATTTTTCCATAGAAGGAACTCTTGTATTATTCCTGGAGTCTACTTTTTGCCAGGTCAAAAATCAATATAAGAAATTAAGAATACAAAACAATATAAATAGCAGTAACACTTTGCTTAATTTATTTAATACAGTTGTGATTCATGTGATGTCACCTTGAAAACACCATTAAACCTTTTTTACCTTAATCAAAGTAAGCGGTCAACAACGTTGTGTTGCTAACATTTTATCCATGTAAAAGCCTGATGAAATTGCAAGTTAATTGCTTGCTTGTCTGACAGAAAGAAAATGACCCACTTGCTGAAGACTTGTCTTCTTTCCATTTTTAGATCTAAAAGTCCCCAATTCCATGGCTTGATTGTTGGTAATTGGTATTAACGCGTCAAAACAACATCTGGGTTAATTTGTCTGAAAACACACACAGACAGAGGAGGTGAGAAGATGGGTTTGGTGGGTGTCCCAGAAAATGGGAATGGAGAAACGGGTGTCTCTCTGGCTCTGGGAAGCAAGAACAAGTACAGGAGAATGGATTCTGAGCTCACAGAGGATGATGATCATTATCTTCGCGAGGAGAGGAAGAGCGCCATCAGAAAATATGTTTTTGCTTGTGCTGTTTTTGCATCTCTCAATAATGTTCTTCTTGGCTATGGTAAGCTACTCTATAGTGATAGTATTAGTAATTGTCTCTGTTCTTGTTGTTTTTGTTGATATGATGATGATGATGTTGAAATTATTAGCAGTGATTTTTCTCTATTTGATGTCTAAATTTAGTTGGAAAAGAAAAGAATTAATCTTTTTGACAGTCAAGTTATAGAAATTTTGGCATTTTGTTATTATTTTTGAAGAACAGGGATGGTCTAAATTAATCCTAAAAACTGTAGCAGTTTTCAATTCATTTTTTATGATGGAAGTATAGTAATAGACAAAAATCACAATTCAATCTGGGTCATTGTAAATTACCACATTTTCAGTATTACACTGTCAAACTGTTTGCTGAGATCTATAATCACATAGAATTTTAATTTGTCAAGTTCTCAGTTTTTCAACATTGCTTATTGTCATATCAGCATGGCAAACTGATTTTGCTGTAAGATGCTTATCACGAATCGAACATGTCATGTTTCTCTTGAAACAAATCCTAGTTTCTTTCATTGAAACTGCTGCAGATGATAATCTGACTCATGATAAGAAAATTTTATTGGGGGAAGTATTTAAGAGGTTTTATCGATTCATTCTTTGACATTGGCATTCTTGTGAATTTTCCTACTTACTGTATCTTTAATGTCACAATTGGTTAATACTCATTGAAACTGAACTTCTATATCACTTAAACTGTTAGGATTGTTTGAAATCAACTTCATGTTTTCTTTTTGTTCGAGTACAAAATGACATTGTAGTTAAGAAATTAAGGTGATCATTCTGCAGATGTGGGTGTCATGAGCGGAGCAGTCATATTCATTCAGGAAGATTTAAAGATAACTGATGTACAGGTGGAAGTTCTTATTGGAATCCTGAGCATCATCTCACTTTTGGGTAGTTTAGCTGGTGGGAAAACATCTGATGTTCTCGGTAGAAAATGGACGATGGCTTTAGCCGCTGTTGTCTTTCAGATAGGTGCAGCTGTGATGACAGTAGCTCCTTCATTTGAAATACTAATGATAGGAAGAGTCTTGGCAGGAGTTGGAATTGGCCTAGGAGTCATGATTGCCCCTGTCTATATTGCCGAGATATCGCCTAATATTGCTAGAGGCTCCCTTACTTCCTTTCCGGAGATTTTTATAAATGTAGGAATATTACTTGGTTATGTCTCCAACTATGCGTTTTCAGGTCTGTCGGTACACATAAGCTGGAGGGTGATGCTGGCTGTGGGAATTCTGCCCTCAGTCATTGTTGGGTTTGCGCTATTCATAATCCCTGAGTCACCAAGGTGGTTGGTAATGCAGAACCGAGTTGAAGAAGCGAGATTAGTGCTGCTGAAAACAAATGAGGATGAGAAAGAGGTGGAGGAAAGGCTTGAAGAAATACTAGTTGCTGCCGGAATGAGTAATGGGGAGAAGTATGAAGAAAAAGCTGTGTGGCGCGAACTGTTGAGCCCTTCTCCATCACTTCAACGTATGCTAGTCACTGGGTTTGGAATCCAGTGTTTCCAACAGATCACAGGAATTGATGCAACTGTTTATTACAGCCCTGAAATTTTCGAACAGGCTGGGATTGAGAATAATTCAAAGCTTCTTGCAGCAACAGTTGCTGTGGGCATTACAAAGACTGTCTTTATATTGTTTGCTATATTTCTTATTGACAAACTTGGGAGGAAACCTTTGCTCTACGTGAGCACGATTGGAATGACTGTTTGTTTATTCAGTTTGGCTCTCGGTCAAACTTTACTGGATAAGGGAGAACTTGGTATTGCTTTAACAATCCTGTCTGTTTGCGGAAATGTAGCTTTCTTTTCTGTGGGACTTGGCCCAGTTTGCTGGGTTTTGACATCTGAAATCTTCCCTTTAAGGCTACGTGCACAAGCGGCAGCACTAGGGGCTGTTGGTAATAGGGTGAGTAGTGGCTTGGTCGCCATGACTTTCCTCTCCGTCTCCCATAAAATTACTATGGGTGGAACATTCTTTATCTTTTCATTCATTTCGGCTTTTGCTGTTCTTTTTGTTTACAAGTTTGTTCCTGAGACGAAAGGAAAATCATTAGAACAGATTGAATTGCTATTTAAGAATGAATTTGATTGGCAAGAAAGTGAAATTGAGCTGGGAGATGCCGAGCAACTTGTGGATAAACAATGAAGGGGCCACTTAATGAGCCTAATCGTAACAATTCTGAGTCATAGATGACTCGGCAGGATCACAAAGATGGGAACTCAAATCATTCCACGTTTACTGAGTTGAATTCACACCCCTCCTCATGCTAATATTGTCTATGACCAGAAGATTCGGCAAAGGAGAGTTTAAAGGAGGGTGACTGGCGAGGGTGGGGGCTGTGCAGGCATGCCTTCACTTATTCAAAGTAGTACATCTGTCCTTACAGTTTTTGTTACATAGAAATCCATGGAATAGTTGTATTTGCATTCGAATTAATACTCGGATTATTAGTATATAAGATGTTCTGATATTATCTTAATAAAATTTACCGCCCCAAGGGATGGGATTTGGAGAAACTTTTTGCAGCTAAAATTTGAAAATGTTATTGTCAGAAACATGTATATTCCTGTGCAATCTCCAGGTTTGCAACTATTTCAAAATCATCATTCATGATATTTGGGTTCCATGGGAGTATGTATTTCTTTCATCTTCTTGTATTATGTTTTACCTCGAAAACTCAGATGAAATTGTTCTGTTTGGAAGTTTCATATTTTTGTAGTCATCAGTTTATCCCACTCTCAAAAAACATTATTATAGCTTGAATCCACCAAATGGTCGGATCTGTTGCATTTTGTAGGACAAGCAATAAGAAGTGAATCGGCAATAATATAAAAGCTTAATATATTGGTTGTGACCGGTGAGGGTTTCTATGTGCATTTTAAAAGCATTTATGGAAATATGTATCTAAACCGTATAGGTATTTTCTGATCTTAATGGTATTTATTTTTCACATCTTAATTTATTAATAATGCTAACTCGTCAAAGCTTTGCAATAAATTTTCTTCAAAAGTCTTCTTCAAAAATCAATTGAGTAAATCAAGAAAATCGAAGAATTTAGAAAGAAAAAAAAATCAAGAAATAATATCTTCAAAGTCAAAAGCATGTTATCTTCGGAGAAAAACCTCAGTGCACCCGTGCACCAATCACCACTGCTGACTGGTGCAAGTAGCAGTGTTTAGATTAAAAAAATATAGAAAAAGTTAGTGGAAGACTGGAAGGAGAGTCAAAAATTTTAAAACTATATATTTATATAAAAGTTTCCATTTGTCAAATATTTAGTAGCCGCACTTAAGATTTTGTCTTCTCTTCTACTCTTCGGGTTCGTTTGTTTTTTTCACTTATAACTTAACGCTCTGAATCATAATTGTTAAGTTGTTTTGTTTGTTTTGTTAAGTGGTCAAACAACTTAAAATAAAAAGTAAAAAATCATGACTTTTAACTTAATTGTAAATCACTGAATTGCATTAAATGCAATCCAAATTTTTTTTTTCCGATACTATCCTCCATATATAACATATATCCAATTTCATCATAGTTATATAGTGTATAGAAATCTTTATTTTAATATATTGCTTATTTTAAATAGCTTTAAAAATAAAAAAGAACCCTAATCACTTCTTATGTTGGTGTTTACTATCAATACTTTATTATGATATTAGGGTGATATAGAGTGATTTGTGTGTGTTTTCCTACTGTCCCTTTTATTTTTTGAAAAAAAAAAAAACTTTTTCTTTTCTTAGTAAAAATAAAGTTTGTTTGTAATCGAAGTAGAAGATTATGATTATATGTGTTTATATATAATTATTATTTTTGGATTGTTTTTATTCTATATTATATCTATAATTATTTAAAATTATCGATGTAAAATTACTTCTTTTCAGACAATTTTATTTTTTAAAAACAAACATGTTCACAGTGACAAAAAGACAAACGACCCCCAAGTCTCGTTTATAGTCATATGATTCTCTGCATCTTAAATGGTAACTCATGACAACCTCGTGACTGTATAAAAACACTCCAAACTGCAAACATCATTCTTCAATCTGCAAATCTCTCTCCACGGAACAGATTAAGCACAGCCATGTCCAAGTAAGAGGAGTGAAGCTTCACGTAGCTGAAATCGAAACCGGTAAAATTTATCAGTCTTATTCCACTAGTATCATATCATCTCCGTATTTTTTTTTTCAATTTAATTTTCTGAACAAACCCGTCAAATTTCTGAGCATGCAGGTCCTAAGGTTGTGGTTTTCTTGCATGGATTCCCAGAAATATGGTATTTATGGAGATATCAAATGATTGCTGTAGCTACAGCTGGATACCGAGCTATCGCTATCGATTGCAGGGGCTATGGACTCTAAGATCATTCACCGGAGCCTCACAAAACCACATTTAATGACTTTGCTGAATGCTGATGATGTTGTTGCCCTTCTTGACTCTTTGAGTATCAGTAAGGTACCTTAATATCTTCTTCAAGTATATAAATTACTCCGCTGATCTGAATTAGTACTTGATTCAAACTACAATTGTATGTGCTTTTCATGATTTACAAAAAAAAAAACATTCGGTTTTTTTCAAGTGGGTCAATTATGAAATCGTTAATTATTTGAGTCCTCTAAGAGTTGCAGAAGCTGTTCTTCAATCTGTGTTTGGCTTGATTAATTGCTTGTGTTAGAGTATCATTTTTAATCTTAGGTTTATGTGTACATGGAAATTCTGGTACATTAATTTTTGAGTAGTCTTTATCAAAAACCAGGCTTTTTTAGTTGGCAAAGACGCTGTAGTCATACCGGCATACATGATAGCAGCTGCCCACCCTGAAAAAGTGGCCGGCATCATAACAATGGGTGTCCCTTTCATGATACCACGGCCAATGTCACTCCAAATCATGGATAAACTTCCCAAAGGATTCTACATATTAAGGTGGCAGGTAATCTATTGTGTTCAATACTTTTGGTTTAATAGGTGAATTGGAAGATATATAAGAGCAATGTTCACTTTTTTTAATCTTAGTTAACGAGAAATTGATAATATTCCCTGATTGAATCCAGGAACCAGGGCGAGCTGAAGCAGATTTTGGCTGATTTGATGTGAAGACAGTGATAAGAAAAATCTACATTTTCTTCTCAGGAAGTGAGCTGCAAGTAGCTAGTGATGATCAGGAGATCATGGACTTGGCTGATCCATCAACTCCTCTGCCACCATGGTTCAGTGAGGAAGATCTCTCTGTGTATACTGGTTTATACGAGAATTCAGGTTTCCGTACTGCATTACAGGTCCCCTACAGGTAACCGTAGAAATTCTTTCTTTATAAAATTAATGTAATTTGAACAATTATTATCAAGATCCAAGCTTTGCATACAGATATACTAGATTTGGAGAAAAAGAGTCCTCCAAGTAGAAATTTAAAAGATTTAATACTTTGGAATTGTTATATTACAATAAAAGTTCATTTATTTCTTTGATTTATTTCAATTAATTTCACATTCAACAATTAAGTGGATTTCAGTAATAACAGTTTCTCCATCAAAATTCAAAAACTGAAAGTATTAAAATAAATTGTCATGCATTTTTCCATAGAAGGAACTCTTGTATTATTCCTGGAGTCTACTTTTTGCCAGGTCAAAAACAATATAAGAAATTAAGAATACAAAACTATATAAATAGCAGTAACACTTTGCTTAATTTATTTAATACAGTTGTGCTTGTCAGCTTGTGCATGTGATGTCACCTTGAAAACACCATTAAACCTTGTTTACCTTATTTAAAGTAAGCGGTCAACACCTTGTGATGCTAACATTTTATACATGTAAAAGCCTGATCAAATAGCAAGTTGATTGCTTGCTTGTCTGACAGAAAGAAAATGACCCACTTGCTGAAGATTTGTCTTCTTTCCATTTTTAGATCTAAAAGTCCCCAATTCCATGGCTTGATTGTTGGTAATTGGTATTAACGCGTCAAAACAACATCTGGGTTAATTTGTCTGAAAACACACACAGACAGAGGAGGTGAGAAGATGGGTTTGGTGGGTGTCCCAGAAAATGGGAATGGAGAAACGGGTGTCTCTCTGGCTCTGGGAAGCAAGAACAAGTACAGGAGAATGGATTCTGAGCTCACAGAGGATGATGATCATTATCTTCGCGAGGAGAGGAAGAGCACCACCAGAAAATATGTTCTTGCTTGTGCTGTTTTTGCATCTCTCAATAATGTTCTTCTTGGCTATGGTAAGCTACTCTATTGTGACAGTATTAGTAATTGCCTCTGTTGTTGAAATTATTAGCAGTGATTTTTCGCTACTTGATATCTAAATTCAGTTGCAAAAGAAAAGAATTAATCTTTTTGGCAGTCAAGTTATAGAAATTTTGGCATTTTAATTGTATTTTCAAAGAACAGGGATGGTCCAAATTAATACCAAAAAATTTAGCAGTTTTCAATTCATTCTTTATGATGGAAGTGTAGTACTAGACACAATTCAATCCGGGTCATTGTGAATTGCCACATTTTCGGTATTACACTGTCAAACTGTTTGCTGAGATCTATAATCACATAGAATTTTAATTTGTCAAGTTCTCAGTTTTTCAACATTGCTTATTGTCATATCACAAATCAAACATGGCAAGTTTCTCTTCAAACAAATCTTAGTTCCCTTCATTAAAACTGCTACAAATGATATACAGATGATAATCTGTGTGGCTGATGATAAGAAAATGTTATTGGGGGAAGTATTTAAGAGGTTTTATTGATTCATTTTTTGACATTGGCATTCTTGTGAGCTTGTGATAATTTTCCTACTTACTGTATCTTTAATGCCACAATTGGTTAATATTCATTGAAACTGAACTTCTATATCACTTAAACTGTTAGGATTGTTTGAAATCAACTTCATGTTTTCTTTTTGTTCGAGTACAAAATGACATTGTAGTTAAGAAATTAAGGTGATCATTCTGCAGATGTGGGTGTCATGAGCGGAGCAGTCATATTCATTCAGGAAGATTTAAAGATAACTGATGTACAGGTGGAAGTTCTTATTGGAATCCTGAGCATCATCTCACTTTTGGGTAGTTTAGCTGGTGGGAAAACATCTGATGTTCTCGGTAGAAAATGGACGATGGCTTTAGCCGCTGTTGTCTTTCAGATAGGTGCAGCTGTGATGACAGTAGCTCCTTCATTTGAAATACTAATGATAGGAAGAGTCTTGGCAGGAGTTGGAATTGGCCTAGGAGTCATGATTGCCCCTGTCTATATTGCCGAGATATCGCCTAATATTGCTAGAGGCTCCCTTACTTCCTTTCCGGAGATTTTTATAAATGTAGGGATATTACTTGGTTATGTCTCCAACTATGCGTTTTCAGGTCTGTCGGTACACATAAGCTGGAGGGTGATGCTGGCTGTGGGAATTCTGCCCTCAGTCATTGTTGGGTTTGCGCTATTCATAATCCCTGAGTCACCAAGGTGGTTGGTAATGCAGAACCGAGTTGAAGAAGCGAGATTAGTGCTGCTGAAAACAAATGAGGATGAGAAAGAGGTGGAGGAAAGGCTTGAAGAAATACTAGTTGCTGCCGGAATGAGTAATGGGGAGAAGTATGAAGAAAAAGCTGTGTGGCGCGAATTGTTGAGCCCTTCTCCATCACTTCAACGTATGCTAGTCACTGGGTTTGG
Source organism: Acer yangbiense (assembly GCA_008009225.1). Lineage (NCBI taxonomy): Eukaryota > Viridiplantae > Streptophyta > Magnoliopsida > Sapindales > Sapindaceae > Acer > Acer yangbiense. The sequence continues at coordinate 39,592,473 of CM017769.1, read as the reverse complement.
AATCCAGTGTTTCCAACAGATCACAGGAATTGATGCAACTGTTTATTATAGCCCTGAAATTTTCAAACAAGCTGGGATTGAGAATAATTCAAAGCTTCTTGCAGCAACAGTTGCCGTGGGCATTACCAAGACTGTCTTTATATTGTTTGCTATATTTCTCATTGACAAACTTGGGAGGAAGCCCTTGCTCTACGTGAGCACAATTGGAATGACTGTTTGTTTATTCAGTTTGGCTCTCGTTCAAACTTTACTGGATAAGGGAGAACTTGGTATTGCTTTAACAATCCTGTCTGTTTGCGGAAATGTAGCTTTCTTTTCCGTGGGACTTGGCCCAGTTTGTTGGGTTTTGACATCTGAAATCTTCCCTTTAAGGCTACGTGCACAAGCGGCAGCACTAGGGGCTGTCGGTAATAGGGTGTGCAGTGGCTTGGTCGCCATGTCTTTCCTCTCCGTCTCCCATAAAATTACCGTGGGTGGAACATTCTTTATCTTTTCATTCATTTCGGCTTTTGCTGTTCTTTTTGTTTACAAGCTTGTTCCAGAGACAAAAGGGAAATCATTAGAACAGATTGAATTGCTATTTAAAAATGAACTTGATTGGCAAGAAAGTGAAATTGAGCTGGGAGATGCCGAGCAACTTGTGGATAAACAATGAAGGGGCCACTTAATGAGCCTAATCGTAACAATTCTGATGACTCGGCAGGATCACAAAGATGGGAAATCAAATCATTCCACGTTTACTGAGTTGAATTCACACCCTTGACCGAACTACCGTTAGTATGAGCTTGCATATCTGTGACTAACCCCTCCTCATGCTGATATTGTCTATGACCAGAAGATTCGGCAAAGGAGAGGTTAATGGAGGGTGACTGGCAAGGTTGGGGGCTGTGCAGGCATGCCTTCACTCATTCAAAGTAGTACATCTGCCCTTACAGTTTTTGTTACAAAGAAATCCATGGAATAGTTGTATTTACATTCGAATTAATACTTGGATTATTAGTATATAAGATGTTCTGATATTATCTTAATAAAATTTACCGCCCCAAGGGATGGGATTTGGAGAAACATTTTGCAGCTAAAATTTGAATATGTTATTGTCAGAAACATGTATATACCTGTGCAATCTCCAGGTTTGCAACTATTTCAAAATCATCATTCATGATATTTGGGTTCCACGTACTGATGCAGGTTTAACATTCTTGGGACTTGGGAGTATGTATTTCTTTCATCTTCTTGTATTATGTTTTACCTCGAAAACTCAGATGAAAATCTGAAATTGTTCTGTTTGGAAGTTTCATATTTTTGTAGTCATCCTCAAAAAACATTATTATAGCTTGAATCCACCGAATTGTCGGATCTGTTGCATTTTGTAGGACAAGTAATAAGAAGTGAATCGGCAATAATATAAAAGCTTAATATATTGGTTGTGACCAATGAGGGGTTCTCCATTTGTGGAAGTAAATATTCGAGCTGTATATGTATTTTTTGATCTTAGTAGGTTTTAAAAATTCTATTATAAACCGTAATATTTTGAGAAAAAAAAAATCTTAAAATTAATATTTATTTTTTCAAAATACCAATATACGACTTCATATTTCTTTTAAAGAAAAATAAATACAAATTTTAATTTATTTTTCACATCTTAATTTTTTAATAATGCTAACTCGGCAAAGCTTTCAAATAAATTTTCTTCAAAAATCAATTGGGTATATAGAAAAAAAAAATAAAAAAAATCAAGAAATAATATCCTCAAAGTCAAAAGAAATAATATTCATTGAATTTTGACTCTTCGTCTTGTTTCTAGTCAAATGATTCTCTGCATCTTAAATGGATAACTCATGACAACCTCGTGACTATATAAAAACACTCCAAACTGCAAACATCAAACATCATTCTTCAAGTCTCTCTCTCTCTCTCTCTCTCCATGGATCAGATTAAGCACAGCCATGTCCAAGTAAGAGGAGTGAAGCTTCACGTAGCTGAAATCGGAACAGGTACAATTTATCAGTCTTATTCTACTAGTATCATATCATCTCCGTATTTTTTTTCAATTTAATTTTCTGAACAAACCCGTCAAATTTCTGTGCATGCAGGTCCTAAGGTTGTGGTTTTCTTGCATGGATTCCCAGAAATATGGTATTCATGGAGATACCAAATGATTGCTGTAGCTGCAGCTGGATACCGAGCGATCGCTATCGATTGCAGGGGATATGGACTCTCAGATCATTCACCAGAGCCTCACAAAACCACATTTAACGACTTTGCTGATGACGTTGTTGCCCTTCTTGACTCTTTGAGTATCAGTAAGGTACCTTAATTTCTTCTTCAAGTATATAAATTACTCCGGTGATCTGAATTAGTACTTGATTCAAACTACAATTGTATGTGCTTTTCATGATTTACAAAAAAAAAAAAAAAAAAATTCGGTTTTTTCAAGTGGGTCAAATATGAAACCGTTAATTATTTGAGTCCTCTAAAAGTTGCAGAAGCTGTTCTTCAATCTGTGTTTGTCTTGATTAATTGCTTGTGTTAGAGTATCATTTGTAATCTTAGGTTTATGTGTACATGGAAATTCTGGTACATTAATTTTGAGTACTCTTTGACAATCAAAAACCAGGCTTTTTTAGTTGGCAAAGACGCTGGAGTCATACCGGCATACATGATAGCAGCTGCCAGCCCTGAAAGAGTGGCCGGCATCATAACAATGGGTGTCCCTTTCATGTTACCAGGGCCAATGTCACTCCAAATCCTGGATAAACTTCCCAAAGGATTCTACATATTAAGGTGGCAGGTAATCTATTGTGTTCAATACTTTTGGTTTATTAGGTGAATTGGAATATATATAAGAGCAATGTTCACTTTTTTTAATCTTAGTGAATGAGAAATTGATAATATTCCCTGATTGAATCCAGGAACCAGGGCGAGCTGAAGCAGATTTTGGTCGATTTGATGTGAAGACAGTGATAAGAAAAATCTACATTCTCTTCTCAGGAAGTGAGCTGCAAGTAGCTAGTGATGATCAGGAGATCATGGACTTGGCTGATCCATCAACTCCTCTGCCACCATGGTTCAGTGAGGAAGATCTCTCTGTGTATGCTGGTTTATACGAGAACTCAGGTTTCCGTACTGCATTACAGGTCCCCTACAGGTAACTGCAGAAATTCTTCCTATATAAAATAAATGTAGTAATTTGAACGGTTATTATCAACATCCAAGCATTGCATACAGATATACTAGAATTGGAGTTCTTGTGATGTAAATATCTAAAAATAGGAAACGAAAATACGTTGTCCCTGAAGTTAACTACTTTAATTTGCCCCTCCCATTTCAGGTCATTTGGAAATGATTTTGAGATAACCGATCCAAAAATCACAGCTCCAGCATTGTTGATCATGGGTGAGAAGGATTATGTTCTGAAGTTTCCAGGGATGGAGGATTTCATTCGAAGCGGGGAGGTGAAAAATTTTATGCCCAATTTGGAAATCAAGTTCATGGCAGAAGGAAACCATTTTGTTCAAGAACAACTTCCGGAGGAGGTGAATCAACTCATCATCAGCTTCTTTAACAAAATTAGTATCTGAGTGATGAGATTGCTCTCTGAGTATTTGAAGTATCTGGTGTTAAATTGAGAAGAATAAATTGTTGATGTTTACTCTACAAGCTGAGAGAGACTTTTACTGTGTAAACATGTGAAGTAGTAAATTGCTCTCTGCATATTTTATCCCCCACAATTGTCACCACCATTCTCTTTCTTTTACATAACACGGTTGAGTAATGGTGATTGGTGACATTACCTAGTGAAATCTGGCCCTAGCTATATTATTTTATTAATGCTTCTCAATTTTACCTACTAAGAGTTTTGCTGGTTTGGAATAGCACATAGTAACTTTCATGAGGGATCCAAATTTACACAAGTGCATAATGGATATAGAATTCGATATACATACACCGGTTCTGATGCAATGGAATCACTCACGTTGTAATTACGAAATCACTTAATGCGATCAAGCTGATTGCTTGATTTATAGGAGGAATCACTCAATTCCAAAAGATTGTAAAACATAATCAAATTAAGCTTAACTCTACCCTCTTCTAATTTTCCATTACATATGAATAGGAATTATATCACCACTTTTCAAGATAATTAAACTAAGCAACCATCCATATTCTAGTCAAAGACCTTTGCATTTTTCTAGCTAATTGCAAGTTACAAGACACTTAAATAAATGAACACTAGGACTAAGTGCCCCTAATTACTGCATCAGTGCAAATAGAGACTGCCCTTATAATTTTCAGAATAATACATGTGCAAAGTAGTTCCTTGTTTTTAACCAAATTCAAGCTTTCTACTATCAAGTGAGTGTGAATCTCTAAACCATTCTGGGAAATAAATCAAGTATCCGGTGATTTTTGTTTCATATAAGATTAAGATGATGCAATAGAAAGAGCACAAACTATGTTGATGATTTCATATAAGATTTTACTAATTTAGACATTAATGGGTTGGATAATGCAAAAGATCATCATATAAGATTTTACTAATTTAGAAATTAGTGGGTTGGATAATGCAAAAGATATGTAGTTTTGATGTATTGAAATTACATTGGTGCAATTCTCACCTTATCTCTAGTTTATAAAATATTCATATAATTTATTTTTGAATGTTTATATTATATTTGTTAATTTGTTAATTAAAAAGTAATAATGATTTATTTCTTTTGACGAGTGACTTTATTAATTTAACTTTTGTATCCTAAAAAAATATTATTCATTTCAAAATACTGGGTTTTAATTTTATGAACTGATATTTTTTTACGGGCCAAACCGTAAGGCCCGTAAAGGACCAGGCCTCAAAAGGGCTTGGGCCTTAGGCCTGACCTGACAAGGCTCACAAATTTACATACCGGCTAAGCGTTAAATCAAGCCCTCAATATTAAGGGACAGGCTTTGTCTGGCCTTCAAGCCCTCATGGACAGTTTTTTAGAAGTGTTGACCGTTTGACATCTCTAAATAGGGGTGTGGGCGGACCAGATTTATTGGATTTGCCACGATCCAAGATCCAATCCGATTCAATCAGATTGGATCGAAGAAATTATAATCAAGTGGCGATAATGACATCCCTCAGAAACTGTATCTACACCCCTTTCGTAATTACACCCATTAAAATTTTAAAAAAATCTCTAATTTGTAAATAAACCTTAATTAATACCAAAAATTAAAAATACCTTCTTTTTTTTTTAATTATACTGTATTATATTTTTGTAAATACATACCACCTATGACTATTATTATGTTATTTAATCAACTTTATTATTATTTCAATTTTTTTTTGTTACCTTTAATTCTCTTACTATTTTTTCTCTTCCCTACTTCTTTTCTCTTTTTTTTCAAAATCAAACTCCATTGTAAGATTTTTTTTATTTTATTAGAGAACCACTTTCTGTTTGAGAGAGTTGTAGGAATACAAAATTTGTGTTATATCCCAATTGATGTGGAAATAGATAGGTGATAAATGATATTTCAAAAAAAAAAAAAAAAAGACAGTCGTTCAATGAAATTGAAGAACATCTAATATTTTTTTGACGGTGTTATCCAAAAATCACAGCATGGGTGAGAAGGATTATGTTCTAAAGCTTCCAGGGATGGAGGGGACTTCGTTCGAAGCGGGCAGGTGAAATATTTTATGCCCAATTTGGAAATCGAGTTCATGGCTGAAGGGAACCACTTTGTTCAAGAACAACTTCCAGAGCAGGTGAATCATCTCATCATTAGCTTCCTTAACAAAATTAGTATCTGATGAGATTGCTCTCTTGAGTGTTTGAGGTGGTGCACAACTTTTAAATTGAGAAGAATAAATTGATGATGTACTCTGCAAGATGAGAAACTTGACTGTGTAACATGTTAAAGTCTTAAAGATGCGAGCAAATTGCTCTCTGCAGATTTTATCCCCCCCAATTGTCACCACCATTCTATTTCTTTTCCATAACAAGGTTGAGTAATGGTGACTGGTGAGATCACCTAGTGAAATCTGGTCCTAGCTATACTAGGGTTCAAAAATTTAATAGCACCATTTGGGGCGCTTTTTGTAAGACAGTCACCAGATTACTAATTTAAGTTTAAAAGGCACCTATTTAGGTGACCAGACAAAAATACCCTTTTTATCAGTTTGTGCTTTTTGAAAAGTTGAGAGAAAATGTTAATCGAGCCTTTTAAAACTTTTTTTCGAGCCTTTTCCGTGACTTTTCCGTGATTTTTAAAACGTTTTCCGTGACTTTTCCATGACTTTTCCATGACTTTTAAAATGTTTTCCGTGACTTTTCATATGCTCTCCGTGACTTTTAAAACGTTTTCCATGACTTTTCCGTGACTTTTAAAACGTTTTCCGTGACTTTTTCCGTGACTTTTCATATGCTCTCAAAGACTTTTCAAACGTTTTCCGTGACTTTTTCGTGACTTTTAAAACATTTTCCGTGACTTTTCATATGCTCTCCAAGACTTTTCAAACGTTTTCTGTGACTTTTCATATGCTCTCCGAGACTTTTCTAACGTTTTCTGTGACTTTTCTAACGTTTTCCGTGACTTTTCGTATGCTCTCCGAGACTTTTCCGAGCCTTTTTAACCATCAGTTTTTTTTTTGTTAATTTTGTATCTCCGAGACTTTGTAAATAGTCTCTGAGCCTTTTAACACTGGCTCCGTGACTTTGTAAAAAGTCTCCAAGCCTTTTAACTATGGCTCCGAGACTTTGTAAATAGTCTCCGAGCCTTTTCAATCAGTTCAAAATTCCCAGATCTTCATCGTCTCCGAGCTCGACCCCCGAATGCGTCTGCGTAGCGCCACTAAACTAATGGAGGTCTGTTATGATGTTCAATCTCCATTGGAGGTCTGTTAAACAAACCTCTATGAAGAAGATGAAAGAATAAAGTTTCAGAAAATTTCAAAGTAAGAGAATGTGTAAAGTAAGGGCATTTTTGTCCGTTCACCATAATAGGTGCCTTTTAAACTTAAGTTATTAAAGTGGTGACTTTCTTACAACACCAACTTAAAAATATGACATTTCTCACTATTTCCACGCTAATATTATTATATTATTGCTTCTCAATTTTACCTACTTAGGCTGCGTTTGGGGTTGTTTAAACTTAACAAATAATCACTTACTTCATAATGAAGTGTTTGGTAAACACTCCATAATCAGCTTTTGATAAATTAGTTGGGGGTTGCTGTTGAAAACTTGGAGAAGCTAGCTTTTCAGTGTTCACCTTTGAAAATCTTTGAAAATAACGCCCTTATAAATATTAATAATTTTTAAAAACTTAAATTTTTTTTTTAAAGGGCAATTACCAATTATGTCATGGACTTTTTTTATAATTTCAAGTTATTTGCGACTTTTACAAAAGTGACCAAATCGGTCCTTACATTTTTCCCAAGTACCAAATTAGTCCATCTAACCAAGTTCCGTCAATCAACTTTAACTGTGTAGGGTGTAAAATTGTATTTTGCTCCTAAACAATATAATAATGACACATCCACATTTTTTTTAACACATGTATATTTTTGTTTATTTTATTTGTGGGTTTTGATTTTTGAATAATTTTGACAACAGTGCTTGTATAATATTAAAAAAAAAAAAAAAAAAAAACAATTATATAAAAATGGTAAAAGATTAAACTATAAATGAATGGTAACTTTTTATAAATAATGGTTTAATTGATATTGTCTTATTAAAATATTTTTAGATTTTTTTAGAAAATTTTAATTAAAAAAAGTACAAATGGTGTTTTATTGATAATATTTTTTGATTTTGTTGTAATTATAATGGTGAATTTAATACATAAAAGACAAAACTTTCCTATAATATGACAACTAAAGGGTATTTAGGTACTTTAACTAAAATTAGTCAACTGTTATATTTAATACTGTTAAACTGTTAGAATGACCAATTTGGTCGCTTCTAAAAAGAGAGGGATTAATTTGGCACTTGAGAAAAATGTGATGACCAATTGGTCATTTTTGTAAAAGTCGCAAACAACTTGGAATTTTAAAAAAAGTCCAGGACTCGATTGATAATTGCCTTTTAAAAAAAAAAAAAAAACTGAAAATTAGAAAGAAAAAAAAAAAAGAAAAAAAAAAAAAGAAGAAGAGTCAAACAATGGTGGTGGCTACCACCGGAGTTGGAGGCCAGAGGAGAATTTGTCTTCCTTGGCTTCCTTCGAAGACAACGTCATTGCTAGAGGAAGGCAAATTCTCCTCCGGCAATAGAGGAGGTAAAAAACCTCCTCAATTTTCGCGATAGAAATCATAGATTTGTCGTGAGAATCACTGGAGCTTAACCGGCCTCTCTGGTGTCAAAGAGTCCGGTTCAGCTCAATGGAGGAGGAAGAAGCCTCCTCCATTTGGTTAAATTGATTATTTCTTAAGTTAAGCTATAGACAGATTATTTTTTAAACAAAGCAATTTTAAACGTAGCCTAAGTTTTGTTGGTTTGGAATAACACATACTAACTTCCCAATTTACATGGGTGCATAATGGGCATGGACACAGTTCCATATGCATCTATGCAAATCGCGACCGCCCTTGACAATTTTTAGAAAAATAAATGTGCAAAGTAGTTCCTTTTTTGGTAACCAAATTCAAGCTTTCTGCTTGTGAAGTGTGAGTGTGAATCTCTGGACCATTCAGGCATATATCATATTTATATCAAGACTAACATGAAAATGGCCAGAGATTATGAATAACAAAAACAGAGGCAAATGCATTAAAATTGAAAATATATTGTCAATAATTTTGAATACCATGATTGGTTCGGTGTCGGATTTGAAATAAAAATAAAGAGATAATATACTATAATGGTTTGTTTTAATATATTGTCTCATATTTTATGATTCTCTGTCAGTTTATTATACAAAACTAAAATAATCACTCAGGACGAAGCACAAAAAAAAAGTCATCTCTCTAGCTAGACATCAATCTCCCACCTACCCTGTTTCTCTCTTCCATGGAAGAGATTCAACACAGCCATGTCCAAGTAAGAGGAGTGAAGCTTCACGTTGCTGAAATCGGAACCGGTAAAACTCAACTCAGCATTCTTACAGCAATTATATTGTTCATTCATGTCACTTTACTAAAACCATGGAATTTCTTAATTTGCAGGTCCTAAAGTGGTGGTTTTCTTGCATGGTTTCCCAGAAATTTGGTATTCATGGAGGCACCAAATGATTGCTGTAGCTAAAGCTGGATACCGGGCCATCGCTATCGATTTCAGAGGATATGGACTCTCAGATCATTCACCTGAGCCTGAGAAAACAACATTTAACGACTTTGCTGACGACGTTGTTGCCCTTCTTGACTCTTTGAGCATCAGTAAGGTAAAATTTGTTATAGCTACTTAATTACTTTAGTAATCTGAATACTGAATTCAAACTAAACATATATATTGTATGTGAACAACACTGAGTTCTGTCAATTTCGGATCTATCATTATTTTGCTTGTTTATCTGTACTGCATACATGGGAATCTAGTAAATTAACTATGACAAGAACAAAAAATCAGGCCTTTTTGGTAGGGAAAGACGCGGGAGTCTTTCCGGCATACATGCTAGGTGCTAGCTGCCCTGAAAAAGTGGCCGGCATCATAACAATGGGTGTCCCTTTCATGCTACCAGGACCCTCAATGAGCCAAACAATTACTGATAACCTTCCCAAAGGATTCTACACAGTGAGGTGGAAGGTAATCTCTTGTAAAATTTTGAAAATAAGAAAATGCGTGATTCGAAAAGAGAAATGTCCACTTTCCTGTTAGTAATAAGAATATGCCTGATTTGATATTCCAGGAACCAGGGCGAGCTGAGGCGGATTTTGGTCGATTTGATGTTAAGACAGTGATAAGAAACATCTACATTCTCTTCTCAGGAAGTGAGCTACAGATAGCTGCTGATGATAAGGAGATCATGGACTTGGTTGACCCATCAACTCCTCTGCCACCATGGTTCAGTGAGGAAGATCTCTCTGTGTATGCTGGTTTATATGAGAACTCAGGTTTCCGCACTGCATTAAGGGTCCCCTACAGGTAAATTACCAGATTGAAGGCAATTTCTTTAATGGAAAATGCTCCATAGTGCTTATAACATTTATCAAACAACCACCCCTTTTGAGGATATCTGTCTTTATAGTAGATTAGAGGAACTCTTCCTAATTTTACTAAAGAATGTTTGTGTAAATTCTGAGCATTGCATACAGATACAATAGATTGAAATTGCTGCAAGCCTGCAACACATAACCTCAAGTTGCAGGCAATTGTCACGTATATACCAAAACACATGTTCCTGAAGTAAACTACTTGTCACTCCCATTTCAGGTCAATGGAAATTGATTGTGGGATAACCGATCCAAAAATCACAGCTCCAGCATTGTTGATCATGGGTGAGAAGGATTATGTTCTAAAGTTTCCAGGGATGGAGGACTTCGTTCGAAGCGGGCAGGTGAAACATTTTATGCCCAATCTGGAAATCGAGTTCATGGCAGAAGGGAACCACTTTGTTCAAGAACAACTTCCAGAGCAGGTGAATCATCTCATCATCAGCTTCCTTAACAAAATTAGTATATGATGAGATTGCTCTCTTGAGTGTTTGAGGTGGTGCACAACTTTTAAATTGAGAAGAATAAATTGTTGATGTATACTCTACAAGATGGGAGACTTGATAGTATATATACATGTTGAATAATTTGCTCTCCATTTGTGTCATTTCATAGCAATTCTCTTTTATTTTGGCTTTTTTGATATCACTAATGTTGTGATACCTGAGCATAAAAGGACATTGCAAGGTCAAAATTTGTTTATATATTTCTTTCTCATACATGCAGGAAATACGCAATAAATAGACAGGCCTAGAGAATTGAAGATCATAACTCTCAAATTTATATTTAATGGATTTACATTTTAAGTTTCGTTGGTTTCAAATAAATATTAAAGAGTGATTCTATTAACAATCTACTAAACAACTATTTACATTCCATTTAAAATGTTTAGTTTTTGACAATTGTATTCTTAATTATTCTTTACTAAAATCATTAAAAATGACACACAATATATTAGGCCATACTTGTTTGTTTTATGTTTCACAAATTCTAAACCATATAGGGGAGAGTCGTACATGATTGGATGAAAATTAAAATTGTTTCAAACCGGCGAATATCAATTGGGTGGGCTCCCTTTGTTTTAATTAAGTTCTTTTAAAAAATAAGGCTGATGTGGCATAGTTTCATTGGACAACCAATTTTGTTTCATTTAATCATTTAATATCACGTAAAATAATTACATCGCCTTAATTGTTAGTCACTTGATAGAGAAAATCTTGCTTGGGACGGTCCCATACACGTGGCCATGGGACCGTCCAATGAGAGTATGCCGCAAGTGTGCCATATACTTTGTCATATTCTGCACATACTCTCCAAATGTATATGTGGTACACTCTCATTGGATGGTCCCATGGCCACGTGTATGGGACCGTCCCATACACGTGGCCATGGGACTTTGATAGTGGTTAACCATTGACCTTTAGCCAACGGTTTTGACTTTCTCGTTTTATTTTGTGTAATAAAATGATTTTCGAATGGGAGAATGGGCTAATCAGAGCCTTGAAGGTGGGACATGGTATGGATAACATGAGTAATAGTGTAAATGTGTAATACCCAAACCCAGAGATGGTGTGGTGGGCAGTGCCCACTGGAAACTGGGCACCCGTTGCAGCAATTAATAGCCAGACCCACCCAACTGACGTAGACTCGATGAGACCGGAGCCTGAAGCTATATTTGGGAAATCTTTTTTATGTTCGCAAACTATATGAATGATGATAATGAAGTTAATTAGAAATTTAAAATATGTTTTATGAATTTTTTTTTTTATGTATTATTTGAATCTTGTAATATGTTATGACTTATGTGATGTATGTTTTATTTGGATTTTGTAATACGTTCAACTTATGTGACATGTTTTATTTGGATCCTGCAATATATTACATTATTATGACTTATGTAGCTATGTGACATGTTTTATTTGGATTCTGAATATGTTTTTATTTTAAATGAATTATCAAATATATTTTCATATATTATTATTATTATTAAAATATAAATATATATTGTTTTAATTGACGTATCTTGCCGTATCCGTATCCTAGTTTTTGAAGATTTACTGTATCCCCGTATCGTGCTGTATCTGTATCCCGTACCCGTATCCGTATCCGTGCTACATAGCCCATACCGAAAGATAAAATATCTCTTTAAAAATATATATATACATATAAAATTGAATATTTTAACAATTCAATCCAAAATATAATAACTTTAAAGTGACGTGCGTTATAAAAGTTCAAAATAAATTATTCCACATATGTCATCACTTGTTCTCCTTCATTGTCATCGTTGTGTATAAAAACAAATTTATACGAGATTTTTGTTTATTATTAATCACATTATTCACATTAATGAAAATTTGATATTATAAAAAAAATAATTGATTCTTTTTATTAATTTTAATTATCAATGTCAATTGTTGGATTATTTTTTTTGTTAATTTCAATACATTATAAAAGTCAAATCCATAAAAATCTGCAAGGTATGGGTAAGATTTGTTATATCATTTTTTTTAAAAATCTAATTTTAAAATCCATCAAATTCCATCACTTAACCAAAATCTGCGAAGTCTAACTTTTTAAATAAACCTATATTTGTTTGGATTTTTTAAGAGTCTGAAATGAATACATCTAGATTTTATTGGATTCTTTCAAAATCTGGATTGAATACCCTCAGATTTGTATGGACTTTTACAAATATGAATTGAATACACCTAAACTTTTAAAATCCTATAAATTCCAATGAAATTTAGTCCATGTTTGGTATTTCTTTTGAGAAGTTAAAATCTGATTATTTAATCATTTGGATATAAAAAGATGTTTGATAAAATTTCCAAAAGTATGGTTCAGTTTTTTTTTTTTTTCCAAAAGTGATTATTTGAGAATCTCGGTTGATTTGACAACAATTTTAAGAAGCAAGTAGGGGTTACTTTTGTAAAGTGATTATGAAAGAATCAGCTGTCAGATTTAATGAATATTTTTAAAGACTAAATTATCCCTATTGATTTAACACAAAGACAATTATATCTCATTTTTAATTTCATATAAATCAATTTTATTGCTAGTATGTTCATTATTGATTGTCTCCGTTAACAACATAAGTCATCAATTATCATTGTTGTAATATTTCCGGTCATTGTTGACGATTGCTCTTCCGATCACCGTTAACGCTTTTCTTGTAATTTATTTTTCTTTATTGTATATGTTTTTCAAATTAGATTTGTTCTGACATTTTAACTTATTCGAAGGAAAAAAAAAAAAACCTAAGAATATTGTTAGGTTTATCTAGATTATTTATTCAGCACAGTTAATGATGATTATTTTAAAAACTACATTAATACCAAAGTGACCCTTTGAATACACCCAGTAAGAACCAAAAAAATATACAGTAATGCTATACATCCCACCTAAAATCCCACATTTTTCATCCCACTACATGTGGCATGTGAGGTGTTAAATTGTGAGTGGATACATGGGGTAGGTGTCATTAATGTGTATCCACTCACAATTTGACACCTCACATGCCACATGTAGTGGGATGAAAAAAATGGGATTTTAGGTGGGATGTTTAGCATTATTGAAAAATATAATATTCATGTTGCGTAAAAAAATGACGTTTTAACAAATCATAAAGATTAAAGTATATTTACCCCTTCTCAGAATCAAAAGGGCTTGTACACCTATGGCTGCATCACATCCTCTTGCAACTAGTCTCTCTATCTTCTCCATGGAAGATATTCAGCACAGCCATGTACGAGTAAGAGGAGTGAAGCTTCACGTGGCTGAAATCGGGAACGGTAGATCTTAGCAGTCTTACTTACTTACACCAGTAGTAGTACTTTTAATTCACATCATCTCAGTATATTGCTCAACTTAATTTTCTGAATAAACCAGTGAAATTTCTCTGCAGGTCCAAAGGTGGTGGTTTTCTTGCATGGCTTTCCAGGAATATGGTATTCATGGAGGCACCAAATGATTGCTGTAGCTAAAGCTGGCTACAGGGCAATTGCTATCGATTTCAGGGGCTATGGACTCTCAGATCATTCACCTGAGCCTGAGAAAACAACATTTAACGACCTTGCGGACGACGTTGTTGCCCTTCTTGACTCTTTGAGTATCAGTAAGGTAGCTCTGTTCAAGCTTAACAACTTCAGCAATCTGAACATTAATTTGATTCAAACTAAAACATATATTGTTATGTGATCAGACTGTTTTGGTGGGGAAAAACTTCGGCGTTGTACCAGCACACATGCTAGGCGCTGCCTGCCCTGAGAAAGTGGCCGGCATCATAACAATGGGTATCCCTTTCCTGCTGCCAGGGCCATCTGTCCTCCAAATTATCAAAGACCTTCCCAAAGGGTTCTATGGAGTAAGGTGGAAGGTAATCTATTGTATTTCAATAATTGCTTAATTAGCTGGGAGCTAGAGATGAGATAATAAGAATATGCCTGATTCAATTCAGGAACCAGGACGAGCTGAAGCAGATTTTGGTCGATTTGATGTGAAGACGGTGATGAGAAAAATCTTCATTCTCTTCTCAGGAAGTGAGATGCCAGTAGCCGATGATGATCAGGAGATCATGGACTTAGTTGATCCATCAACTCCTCTGCCGCCTTGGTTCAGTGAGGAAGATCTCTGTGTGTATGCTGATTTATTTGAGAATTCAGGTTTCCGTACTGCATTACAGGTCCCCTACAGGTAACTGGATAACTAAATTTATCAAACACCAATCTTGCAAGAGGCAGGCACATGTCCTCCAAGTAAAACTACTTTCTCCCTTCCATTTCAGGGCTTTTGGAATTGATTGTGGGATAATTGATCCAAAGATTACATCTCCAGTATTGTTGATCTTGGGTGAGAAAGATTATGTTCTAAAGTTTCCAGGGATTGAGGACTTCATTCGAAGCGATCAGCTGAAGGATTTTATCCCCAATGTGGAAATGAAGTTCATGGCAGAAGGGAACCATTTTGTTCAAGAACAACTTCCGGAGCAAGTGAACCAACTCATCATTAACTTCCTCCACAAAATTAGTATCTGATAAGATTACATTCTGAGCATTTGAGGTGTGGTTCAATAGTTTTCAACTTAGAAGAATAAATAAGTTGCTACTTATTCTCCTCCGTAACTGTCACCATTATCATTGATTACAGAACTAGGCTCTGTAATGGTGCGATTACTAGTAAAAACTGGTCCTGTCTAGAATAATGCTTCTCAGTTTATATTTACTGGATTTGGTTTAAAATAATATACGTGTACAATAGTTCCTGTCTGGTAACCAAAATTGAAAACCTATTTAATGTTTTAAGTTGAATTGCAAGTCTGCAACACCCAATTGCTCATTAATTTCTAATAAGAAATGGCATATTCTGGAACAACTGGAGCCTAAACAAAGTTTGATACAGATGCACAAAAGGCAAAAGCATAAGCAATATCCGATCATATCTCACATTGGATGAAAACTCCGAACATTTTTCTTATACATACTTGAAAGGAATGCACTAGAGCAGGCAACATTATTTCTCATATGTAAGGCCTCCTAAACTTCAGAGTTCATAAGCTGGGAACCTAGCTTTGGATGGTTCGCACATGTCTAGAAAAAGATAGGCCATACCTCCAATCCCTTCAAACAGGGAATATGCGTTATCACCTCCATGCATCTCTCCCTTCGAGATAAGCTTGTGAGCTCTATCGAGAAGAAAGCTAGCAAATGCTTTTGCCCGGTATAAGAACACTAAGTTCCCTGTTATGCGGTAAAGCGTGAGGAACAGATATGCATTCCCACTAATTCCATGGCATATCCCAACTCGCTTAAGCAGCCCGCGGTTCCACACCTCCTCCGCGGCATCAACAGCAGCTTTCAGAAATTCTCTGTCATCAAAGACCTGAGAATTTGACATATTTTGGGGGAAATCTCGAGAAACCAATTACCAAAGAAAGGAAAATGAAATTGAAATTAAAATTCACTGTAGTTCAAAATTAGTAGGCTTGGTTGGTTCAATAAGACAATGTGGGCATGTTTTGAAACTACTTCAAGAAGCAATGTCTTACATTCCAACTATATATAAGCTAATGAATCGTGTTAAAAGTATATTGTTGCTCAAGTTGAAGTAGAAATCAACCATGTGGTTCAAATAACATAACTTCATAGCAATTGGCAAAGCAAAGCTTATAACCACAACACTTTACCTTAGCCGCCTTGGCAAGTGTGAGACCAATCCCTGGAGCACCATGACACCAGTGCACAAGAACATCTCGCTTTCTATCTTCTTCACTGACAGGGTAGTTCCCACCGGGAAAGCGATTCTCAATCATGTATTTAAGCGTGCCCTTGACATCCTCAGCCTCATCTGGTTTCAATTCCATGTCCATCAAAACATGCATAATCCCAGCCAATCCGTGGGCAGCACCCCAGTACTTTTCTCCATACCATTCGAACATCAATGGGGGTCCTCCTTTCTTAGCCAATTTTCTTCCATTCTCAATAATTTCCTCTACGACTGCACGCTGCTATGCAAAATTTATCATATTACTAATATTGATTGACCCTCCATCAAGAAACTACAAAAAATCATAATGTAATCGTGATAAGGTAAAATGGGAGTTTACCGTGTTTGTCGAAGGAATAGTCCCCTGGCCAACATTTTTGTTCAAGAACAAACAAGCCCATAAATACCCAACTCTCCCATATAATAACTCATCAGAGAGATTCTTCGGCAGCTTAATCTGTTTCATGGATCAATTTTTTCCACAATCTTAACATCAACAACTAAAATAAATAAGCCATTCAAGTTAATGAAGCAATGACATGAAAACTAGAGTAAACACAATCAAATTACCTCTGTAAATTGGGCTAAATAGTAGTTAAGCAACTCTTGTTCGCCAGCATATTTAGCCGCAACAGCTCCAAGAGCACAACCACCAGCCCGGCCACATAGAAATGTCACATCCCTATTAATTAAAACAAGAAACACATAGAAACAATACTTATTTAATTTATTTGCTCTAAAAATTTTAATGCAGTGAACAGAGAGATGGAGGGAGTAATACTTGGAAGCTAAAGAAGAAGAGTCAAAAGCTTCAACAATCTCCAAGCAAAGATTAAGATCGTTCTTGTTTTGAGCGACTTGATAGGCTTTGAACAGCAAGAAAGCCGTACCAAGAGCCCCGGAATAGAGAGTAAAGTCTTGTACATGTTGCCCAGTTAAACCCCACGTCTCCAACACAACCTGGAAAAAAGCAAAATTTCACAAACTCATAATCAGCACTCAACATAGAAGACAATTCAACAAAGAAACGAGAGTGAGAGAGACAGAGTACGATTTCTTTAAGATCGAGAGCGGCGCGTTTGAAACTCTGAGAAAGAGAAGGGTAGGGCATGGAGAGAAGCTTCAAGAGAGAATCAGCGGCGTCATCTTGGTGCAGGGCTGTTTCTTCAACAAAGTCTGGCATTACATTTGGGAAAAACCGATCCGCCATTTCTTTTACTTGTCTGGACTCTGGACTCTTCAAGGATTGACCTTGATTTGTATTATGTATATAATTTGAAGAAGATGAGGTTAGCACTTAGCAGAGACTAGAGAGACGAGAAGCTAAATGTTGTGTGTGCAGCACGTGGCAGCATGACAGGTTTTTTTTAGCTGACTTTAAACCACTTTAAAGAGAAAATCTTCGACCACATTGTCACTCGGTGGTGAGAAAATCCCAATAAGATTCTCCAGATAAATGGTGCAATATCATTAGGATTGTTTCATCGAGTGACAATAAGACCGTCATCGAAGATTTTCTCTTACTTTAGAGCATCTCAGAGCACCAATGCAACACCAAAATCCAATTTATTTTTTTCTAAATTTTTTTTTCTGTGTTGGTGAATAACTGAATATTCTAATACCAAAAATCCAATTTCCAAGAAAAAAAAATTAGGGTCGACTGACGATGAATGCTAAATATATATTTATTTTTTATATATATTTTCGTTAAATGTCCTTTCATATTTAACTATTATAATATGTATTCTATAAAAAAATATAGTTGAAATCTTTAAAATCACACCAATATTAATACATATTTAATTTATTTATTAATTATACATTTAATTGATATCAAAATTTAATAATAACTTTAAGATTTATTGAGAGACTATTTTTTAAAGATGCATTTTGATATAAAATTTGGTATGGACTAAAAAATATCAATAATGTTACACATCCCACCTAAAATTCCACATTTTTCATCCCACTACATGTGGCATGTGAGGTGTCAAATTGTGAGTGGATACATGGGGTAGATGAGATAAATCATCATTAATGTGTATCCACTCACAATTTGACACCTCACATGAAAAAAGTGGGATTTTAGGTGGGATGTTTAGCATTATTGTAAAAATATTCTCTAAAGATGCTATTTTTATATCAATTTGGTATAATATTTGGTGTTCTCCATTGGAGATGCTCTTAGAGTATCTCTAATAGGCCAGAAAACACCATGTCTTTGATTAAATATAGAGAGGCTGGACCGGAATTTGCTCCAACAGACTCCCTATCTCACTCCCTAAATTTTTTTCCGACCAAAGCCTCCCTAAATGTAAAGAGAGAAGGCTTCCTCCCTATATATATATATATATATATTTTTTTTTTTTCGCTCCTCAATTGAAATGAGTGGTCAAGATGAGTCCACATCCTTTATATTCAGCGGTTCAAATTCAAGTATTCAACAACTCTTTCCTTTTTGTTTAACCCAAATTCATTTTTATGTAATTCAACTTTCTTGTCAATTTAACCCAAAATTCTCAACGTCTTTATTTAATTTTTTTAACCCAATTCTCAACTTTCTTTATTTAATTTTTTTACCCAATTCTCAACGTCTTCTCTGTTGTTAGTTTAACCCTTTTTTTTTTAACCCAAATTCATCCGACAGTTCTTTCCCAAATTATCAAAGTATTATTAAGTTTTGTAAATAATAACATTTTAAATTTATTTAAAAATAATAATAATTTTTTTAATTAAAAATAAATAATAATAATAATAATAATAATGGGCCATTTTTAGGGAGGTTTGTTGGAATATTAACTCCTTATATAACTCCTTATTTTTTAAAAATACAACAAGCTCCTTAAATATAAGAAAAATATAGGGAGCCTTATCGGAGATATTCTTAGTATTTCCATGACATGAGTATTTTTTTTAATCATAAAATTAAAATTTAATAAAAAATAATAATAATAAAAAATAGAAGTTTTTGTTTCAGTTCCAACAACACAATCTATAAAAGTGTGAACAAATTTCAAGCGCAGCAGGCCAGCAGCAACCCAACCTAAAATTACTTGTCACACTTTGACAGAATAAGCCTCCCCCTAAAACATGTGAAAAATGCGGTCCTGTCTTCTTCAATTTAAAAAAAAATAAAAAAAATCTGCTGTAATCAGAACTTTCATGTTAGCATGTTACACCACAAATGCTTGTTGACTTTTCGTATTTATTATATATATATATTTTGATGGATATTTATTATATATATTAGTGAATGATTCTCACAACACAATTTGAATTATAAATTTAAGAAACGCATGTGGATAGATAAAATCATATCTTATAATATATCAAAAAATAAAATAAACATAGATTGTGATGCGGCTCTTAGATAGGTGGTCGGGTTGGGTTGGGGATAGTTATCACTTATCAGAGATAGCTCGGTCTATGTTATGGTCTTTAGCTCTTTACCTTTAGTTGCGTGTTTTGACACAAAGGTGGCTGAGATTATGGCTATTTATAGGGGCTTAATCTTTAGTAGAGAGTGCGGACTTTCTCCGTGCATGATAGAATCTGATGCTGCTGTGGTGGTTAAGTGGATTAAGGATGGCAGTCATCGAGATTCAATCAGTGACATTATCCTTGAGGAGATTTCATCTCTTATTAACAACCTTCAGATTAGTTCGGTTAGTCATATTCCCAAATTGGCTAACAAAGTCACTCACTGCTAAGTATGTGTTAATGGTTGATGAGGATCTTTATTGGATGGAGGATTATCCTCCGACAGAAGTTCAAATGGATATCCCTGTTTAGATACCATTTGTCTGCTCTACCTTATGTGTTTTCTGTTTGTGTTCTCGTATTAATAAAAAAAAAAAAAAAAAACATAGAAACCCCTCCACTTGTATGTTTATAGAAGTTGACCTCACTAGTTCTTAACATAATTATGATCTGATTGGTGTAAAATTTAATAATAATGATTAATAAAATTTATTAACTTTTTATATGAAAATTCATACAAATATTTAAAAAAAAATATTGGGATTAACCTAGATCAAATAGAAAACATAAACTTCAAATTCTTCATTATTCTTCAAATTCTTCATTATGAGTCCATTTTTGCTCACCCCCTACAAGGGGGGTAAGCATTACCTCCCTTTCAAATGGATAACATGTGTCCATGGAGGGGTAAATTTGTCTAAACATAATTACCTCCTTGGACACATGTCATTCATTTGGAAGGGGGTAATGGTTACCTCCCTTGAAAGGGAGGTGAGCAAAAATGTTCTCGTATTTGTGGTGGTTGAGTAAATTTCGCACGTTGGTTAATTGAAAATCTATGTAATAGTTGCGTGGCCCTAGACAAAGACTTTATCCACAACCTGGTCCTTCTCGATCCGAACAAAACGATCTCTCTCTACCTAACTATAGAATCTCTCTCTCTCTCGCACACACACAGAGAACCAGAGAAACAGAGACAGAGACACGAACATAAAAAACCCAGAAATCAAAAACACTCTTCTGTTTTGTTTTGTTTGTTTGTTTTTTTTTTTTTTTTTTCTGGAATGGACGCGTTCGACGCACTTAGCAACGACGGCCATGAACACCACCTACCCATGGGAGTCGAGAACGACACCTACGAGTCATCCTTCATTCACTCTCCGCCTCCTCCGGTTTCCGTCGACTACGGCTCGCCGTTTGACACCGCCGGAAACGATGCTGGTGGCGGCGGTGTTGATAATATGTTCACGGACTCTGACCAAAACAATATTTTTCTTTCGGATGAGTTTGTCTTGCCTTCTCCTAGCGTCATGATGGATGAGCCCGTTCTGCCTCCGCCTAGCGAGATGTTGCCTGAGGAAGGCGTCGCTTTCCGCGAATGGCGCCGGTTAGTTTCTTTCTCTCTCTTTTTTTTATTTTTTATTTTTTATTTTTTTAATGTTTACAAGCTTATATCTTGATATGTGATTTCATGTCAAACCCAGCTGAAAATGGTGATTTCTATCCACTGTGAAATATTATAAATGCAATTAGCTTTTAAATTTAGTTTTGATGGCTTGTTAGGCACTACTGATAAACAAGGCACGGTAAAATTATATTGATCAGGTGCATTATTGATATATAATAAAGTTGAAGCTGCTGATTTATGATCTTATATACTTAATCTGGAAAGAAGAAAATCGTAACTCAGAAATCATGTTTCACTTTTCTTCACAGTACATTGTGGCCGTAAAGGCATCAAATGTGTAGAATGTCAAACGTTTGATTTGCTATGGTACAGTCAAAACGCCATCCATTTAGAGGAAAAGGAGAAAAGAGAGAAGGAGATGCGCAATCAGATCATCGATGAAGCTGAAGAGTATATCCGATCCTTTTACGAGAAAAGGGGGAAGAATATGGAAACTAACAAAGCTGACAACAGAGAAAGAGAGAAGGTATAGGAAATTCCAAAAAATCAATTTTCACTCTTATGCTATCTCTATTTGGCTTCTCATATTTACCTTGTATGATTGAATTTATTTATGTATGTATGTATGTTTGTAACTGCGTAGCTATACTTGGCGAACCAAGAAAAATTCCACAAAGAAGCTGACAAACATTTCTGGAAAGCAATCGCGGAGCTCATTCCTCATGAGGTTGCTAATATTGAGAAGAAAAGAGGGAGAAGAGATCCTGACCAGAAGCCTTCGATCACGATAATTCAGGGTCCAAAGCCTGGGAAACCAACCGATCTTACAAGAATGAGACAAATGTTTTTCAAGCTGAAACAGAAACCACCGGCTCATATGATGCCTCCCCCACCCGCACCTGCAAAAGATGGCAAGGATGGAAAGGATGGAAAGGATGCCAAGAATGGAATAGATGCAAAGGAAGAGAAGGACAGTAAGAATGAGAAAAGCACTACACCAACTGCAGCAGGAAATGTGCCTGCTTCACTGGCTAAAGAAGCAGCCACAGCTGGAGATGTGCCTGCTTCACCGGCTAAAGAGGCAGATGCAGCTGGAAATGTTCCTGCATCACCTGCTAAAGATGCTGCTTCTGACCCACCAAAGATAGAGACTCCTACAGTAACCGAAGGTGAGGAAGCTGAAGCTGCTGCACCAGAAGCAGCCGCTACTGAGTGATGACATACCAAATTATTTTAGTTATTAATACTCTCCTCTACTTAACCATTCGTTTTGGAGAATAAGAGTTAGCCATATGTAGATGTTTCGGAGTCTGCAGCATAGGCTATGACAAGCTTTCTTCCTAACCTGCTTGAAGATTTTGTAGGCTAAGTGAAGATTTTTATAGTCCTTCCACTTGTTTTGACATAAATTTATGTAGCTTAAATCTTTTTAGTAGCTTTCACATAACGAATTATTTGTTCGTTACCTAAGTCGCTGTGAAGAATATTACCAAAATTTGGTTAAAGCATAAACATTTTTGATTTCGGATCCCTTTATCTTTGGTAGAAAAGAACAAAGAGGTCAAAAGGAAGATTTTAGCTACCAGAACTGTAAAAAGATTGAATTCTTATGGCCTTTGAAATTTTCCTTGCCAGCAATTGCATTCAAACAGAAAGCATCAAAGTTCTCTGTGCATTGAAGATACATAGTCAAGAATTCTTATTACAGTAGAGGGTAGTTGACAGTTGGGGTGAATTTCACAAGAGTTGAACAATTTTGGAGCAACTGCTTTAGCATAAACAATCAATGAGACAATTCTTTTAACAAGAACAGTAGATGAGATTACAGAGGATCAAAAGATTGTATGATATAATTGATCATATTTTCTTTCCAAATTTTGTGCTTGGTTGGCAAACTTATTATTGATCAAGGAATATTAGTAATGAAATGAATCAATTCTAAATTCACAAGGCAAGATTAGAGAGAACAGAGGAGGGAGTCATATAGCACTAATTATATCCAAAATAGATTGAACATGTGGCCTTTCACATGACAAGAAATGTGAAGTTCCAATCACTGAGGATTTGAGTGATATCGTCTCCACATGCGGTGGTCACGACCTTCTTATCACCACACACCACCCCATGACCCACTCAATTAGTTTTTGCTCCCATGTGAGACAGTCAGACATATAATGTTATGTTATCCACACATTCACACAGCTTGCTTGCATTTAAAAGCCATTTGCAGCTCGTGGAATTGAAAAAAAAAAAAAAAAAAACCAATAATTATGGAGGCTCAAGGAGTCAAGGACTTGGTCCATGCTCATAATTATTGTGTGCATCCAGAATTCTATAGGATTCCCTGTAATTTGACTTAGATCTCTGGAGTTGTCACTGTTGGACATTGTTTTTTTTTTCTTTTTGATTAACGAAGAATCTTGGATTTATTTATCTTTTAATATGATTAAGATCAGAGATTTCTGATAAACCAAATCACCTTGCAAGTGACCTGATCAAGGCTTGAACCACACATAATATGTTCATATTTCATAATTCATATAGATCTGTCAGTGCTCCACAAGTTCAGCTTGGCTCTAAATATCAAGACAAACACATTGAACGGTCCAAATTCATTAAAATCCCAATGGCCCACAACAAACTTACATGATAATTAATAACATACATCACCCGCTCTCTCTCCTTTGGAGAGGGCTACATCTACACACTACTCACTCGCTCACTGCATAATAAATGATAAAAAGAAAGAGCATTGGATGCGATCGAATCCCATCAGAACTTGAACTCTGAAGTTAAATACTCCTTTGTTAAAACTAAAAGGTCTTAAGAGAAGAAGTTGAGGCGAGAAGTGTAAGTTGCTTTAGGAGACCAGTTTCTGGGAATGACATCTCTTGCAGAGAGAGTTCTTCCTGTTGAAAGTGTTGTTAGCTTCACTGAGAATGGACCCTTTAAAGGTCCTCCAATTATACACCAGTTTGCTCCCCATAGATGCTTCATTTGCAACCACTGACCAGAACTTGCCTGCAAGCCAACACAAGATATATATATATTCCGTATATTGAAATTAGTGTAAGTGTTTCGACAAGTAAAGCTTAAAGTTGCATAATTGAGAAGATTTTGGAAAGCGTTTTCATATATTCTTTAAATCCATCAAACATGGCCTTATGGTCTTCTGCGCATAATGTGAACTTTTGAAAGAAGCTCCAATGTCACATGCAAATAGTCAAAGAAAATGGTTATGGGACAAAGGAAAAAGCCAAGGAAAAAAAAAAGGTGCTTTTGATCATATTGCACATTGGCTCCATTAAGACCAACAATAATCATAAAATATTAGACTCAAAATAAAATAATCCCTTCGTAAAAGTTAAAACAAGGAGGGGGCAATGTTAGGACTTGTACGTTTTGAACTTAAGTGAAAAATTAAAAGTGCTTATTTTCACCACACTTTTATCATATTAATTTAACTTTCCTGAGTATATTCTTGTAGGAAAATGAGAGAGAACTTTTTAACCCGCACAACAACTTCAACCATGGCAATATATCTTTGGTTCTTTACACTTTTTCTTTTTTCTTTTTTCAGGAATGAAAATGCAGAAAAAGATCCTGAACAGTGAAGTAGCATAATTAAAGTAAAAAAGGAGAGAGATTGCATACTTCTCTTATATGCATTGACCCAACATCTCCATCTCCATCCTCGAATTCCACCAAAAGAGAAAGCCAAAAACCTGTTGAACCCTCATTTACATGGAAGGCAATGTTTCTTCCAGGATATTTACATGGAGTCCTGTAATTAACATAAACAAATTCCATTATTTTAGAGCCCAAATTTTACTACTCTGTAAAAAAAACAGGGGATTTTTCATTTTTCTAACTAGATTATAATTATAAGATGACAAAATAGAAATGACCAAACAGAGAAGCCGCTAAAGTAGTACATTAGAGTAGAGACACGTACCGTCTATAGAGGACTGAGAGCTTTCCTCGGTTCCTGAGCTGACCACCCTCGCCGGAAATGGCCATGCGACCAAAAGCTGCACCACTGAGGTCGAAGTGGGCGCCGGAGCAACCAGGGCACTCGTCTGTTACAATGATGGTCACGGCCCTCCTCGAGCATATGCTCCTGTCGAGACACCTGACTTTGTAACATGCCCCGCAACCCACTCCGTTCTTGAAAAGTACTGGGCTCACCGAACCCACTCTGGCCCGCAACGGCTTCACGTCCACTAATGACCCATACCCACATGCCCCTCCTGCACATCACCATCGCCGTTTTCTCACAAATTAATCAACTTTATTATATAAATATATAGAGCTGGTTTTGTCAGTCCGAGTTTGACAAAGGTGGGTTCTTGATTGCGAGTTGACTCACTGGGTTATCCTAAAAGCAACCACTAGCTTGAAACAAATCTTAATAAATGACTCTAAACTCTAGAAAAGAACACTTTTTTTTTACTAAGTAGTGAATAAAAGAGTCGAAATGTGGGATTTACCGTCACTTCCGTCGCCTTCGGCGCTGCCGTACCAGGTGGCGGTAGCCGGACGCCAATGTGGGTCCGACACAAGGTGTTTAACTTGCGCCGATACGAACAAACACTCGAACACCAAAAAAAGACAGAAGCTCAAAACTTGACTGAACCCGCGGCGGACCTGCATTGTGTTAGTGAAATTGATATACAAGCAGCGCCGCCACCACGACCGTCGCAACCACCTATGTCAGTTTCCCGGGCAAAAGCGGAGAAACCCAGAAAATCAAAGTGGAAAAAAAAGGGAGAGATTTGTTTGCCAACAGTTACTTTGCATTTACTAGCTAGAGCAGACACTACAGTAGTGTTGTTTGTTCAAGGCTTTGTGTGTCAGTGATCTATTAATAGAAGAACAAACAAGTGAGAAAGTTTTCTTGTTTTTGTTTTTATTTTTATTTTTATTTTTTTCGTGACCATGTGATACATCGCTTTTGGATTTATTTACGAGGAATTGCCACTCAAGGGCAACGAGGTGGGGCCCATCGACGGTTATGGCGTTAATTCCGCTTCACCGTTTGTTTGGCGGTGCTGGGAGTCTTGAAGGATGAGGGGGTATTTTAGTCATTTAACGAATGGACCGTTAATTTTGTTCTGTTCTTGGACTCTGTGAAGAAGATGTAAAAGAGTCGTTGGATGTTGACAGAGCAACAGATTAGCATGTGTGTGTTAGGATCAAACGAGGTCGTTTTGGCTATTTCAAGAATCAAGATACCCGAAAATGGTCGTTTCTTATCCGGTGGAGATCACCTGTCGCAGTATCTGTTTCTATGAAAATTGAAAAGTTTTGTTACATGATCATTAAATTATTTTAAAATTTTTATTAATTGTCTTTGATTTGTCGCAAATCATATCCTCTTAGTATAGGTGGTACTTAGTAGTACATCTTCTCATCCACGTTAGTGATTAGGAATTCGAGTTCAATAATTATGACCGAGGAGTTTTCACTCCAGTTTTGTTGGAGTAGATATCTCTCATAATACTATAGGAATAGAATTTCGATAAAAATTATTGACAAATTCTTAAGTAATTTTGGTTTTATGTTGTATCTAAGAAGGTTAATAAAACTTATTATATATTATTTTACAAAAAAAAAAAAATCTAAAATAAGGTTGTGATTTTAAAAAGTTTGATATTTGTGTAGATACACTTGACAAAATTAATGTTTTTTTTTTTTTTTTTAGGAAGTAGTACAAAAACAATTACAATAGGACTGTCGAGATCAACAAAAGTTGTGCGGCCCCTGGATATATACTCCCACAATTCGAGAAGAAAACTCCTCGTATACTTGTAAAATATGCATGATATGATTTGAATCCCTCACCACCTATGTGAAAGGGAGGTGCACAACCAACTCTACGAGATAATGTGCAACAAAATAATGTTATGGAAGCAAAAAATTGAATGAAATGTCGAAAATGATAAAAGTAGAATGTGGAATTATTGGCATATGTTGTGGCCCAATCTTGTCTACTTATCTATCCAAATAATAATAAGTGGACGCCCTATTAAATTGATTTATAATTATATCTATTCAAATGATAATACCATTTAATCATTTATGATGTAAGATTTGATCACATGATTCACGTCCCCTCCTATCTTTGAGTTTTTGACTACATGTTTATAAACAACACATCACACATGCAAATGCAAATGATGCAAAGTGCCAATTTCATTTTTCTAAACTTGAATTAATTAGATTTGTAACTTAGTAATGCAAATGCAAATGATGCAAAGTGCCAATTTCATTTTTCTAAACTTGAATTAATTAGATTTGTAACTTTTACTAAGCTTCCAAACGAAGTTTTGTGCCCATAATTTATTTAAGATAAGGCTACATCAACTTAAGATTTTAATTTTAATTTATAATTTTAATATCTATCTATTTATTTTCTTACAATCCAGTAATTGCCATCTACCTTGAATTCAAGTACTCTTTTTCACCCTTAGATCGTAAAAAAAGGGATGGATAGATGTTGAAGTCCTAAATTTCTATCAAAATTATACCAATTGAGGTGACAGCAACTCGAACCCGAGATATTGCAAAACTGAATGAGCACTCTTACCATCTATTCACATTGGACGGTAGTATTATATTAATATAATTTATTGAAGTGTTATTAACATTTACTTAAAAATGTTTTTATCACTTGAAAGTGTTTTTATATATATTAATACCACAGAACATAACCTAAAACCAAGCACTTTGATCAAATTAAAGAAACATTGTATAAAAACTTTTCCCCAAAACGTTGTAAAGTGTTTTTTTTTTTTTTTATCCTTTGAAAGTATATTTATTAATGAATTTTTTCTTTTTTCTTTTCATAAACATACTTAAAAAAAACCACCTTAAATCAAGGCCCAATAAATAATTTAAAGTAAAGAAACAACCTTAATTGATGGAGCTAGAAAGCAGATTTCAATGACCCAGAAAGCGAAAAGAAATGAAATGAAATTTTGTTTGTTAGTTTTGATTTGAGCACTGGATTCTATAGTGAATGATCGATCCAAGGTCCAGCAATTCTAGAAGTAGAAGTTGAAATGTGAAAGCATTTATCTTCACAAAATAGAAGCAAAAAAATCTCCACTAATTTCAATGGAGGATTGCATCAAAATTTCTTCTTTGTCTCCAAGCTCGGACACTGCATGTGACAACAGCTTGTCGGCAGCCTGACTCATATGCCATTATCATATAAATATATATATATATATATATATATTTCACAGATTCTCTGATATATAGTTATATATTTTGATTGATAGCATATCACATCATTTATGTAATAATTCATAAAATTCTCAAAGAGCTGAAAAAGAGTGAAAAACTTCCCTATATATTAAAGATCAATCTGCTTCTCAAGATTAACCTAATATATATATATATTTTTTTAAGTATTATACTATTATATAAATTTAGGATTTTTTAGAGGGTAAGGTCTCGAACCTGCAATCTCGTGGTGTAAATGTTTGAGGTTTACCAACGGACCAAATTGATATCGCCACAACAAATTAGTTAAGACTTAATAGTTAAGGTAAATAATTTATAGTTTGCTTGTAATACACTTCCAATCATTTGATTAATTAGTAATAATTAGGATATTATTAGTACATAGTAAGCCATAATATTAATTATTATTATTTTACTCAAAACAATTAAACTCTATATATTCAAAACCAAATTATGCCCTGCTCATGTTCATATTGATATAACCTATCAGGCTATCAAGTATTTTATTATATGTATAAAATAAACTATCTAAATTAAATCATTGATTATCGTTATTTGACTAGTGGGAATCCATATTAATATTGATAAAGCTTAGAGTTAGAGACAACGCATCGAACAAATAAAGGGTAAGTGGTGCTAATAAAAGAAGATTTAATTAAATAATTGATCTTATAAAAATACAAGCATACTTTGACTTGATTAAACTTTTTACAGAGTGTTTAAAAAAAAAAAAAAAAAAAAAATCAAAGATGAAATTATTTTATAATAAGATGAGGGTTATGGCCACGTTCTATAATGTGACAATGTGACATAAATATGCACGATAGCTTCATAAAATATTATTTTAAAATAATTATAAAATATGATTGTGTGGTAGTTAAAGTAGCTACAGTTGAAGAAGATATCTTGTGAATCCATTCAGCAAATGTCACAAATTGGGACCCTTGATTTAGGGTGTGTCCTTGGTAAGAATTGCTGTAAGCCAAAAGTGCTACATAATTAAACTGAAAACATTTTTAATTTTTTTTTTATATATAAAAAAATAGAAGATATGAATCAATTATAATGGGTGTCCAGGCTCCATAGAATTGAGTATCTGAATCAATCTTTTTGAAAAGACAAGATCAGAATCAAGAAGAGGCAAAGAAAACAGAAAAGCTACTAGCTCTTTACTCTTTAGTAAAAGTCTATTTTAGTTACTTTAATTTTCTCTTTTATGGTGTTGAGGTCTCTTTATGGGTTGTATTGTATGGATCCTTGCTTTGCTAGGGTGTTCAATATTTCATTACACCGTTTAGTTGGTTTGCACATGCATCAACTTTCACAACAGATTTGACTTTAAAATGGAAAATGAAATGAAAAGATATGTAACTCAACATGAGTATTCAACGGTTAATGAATTCAATGTGTAGGCACCAGTGCACCACTAGTTTTTTTTACTTTTGAATAACAACAAAATATTGTCCAACTTCAAATCTATCCTGCTTCCTGGGATCTTTACTCGACTCGACAAAACATGCATAAGAATATAAGATAACCAAACAAATACGAATTCGGAATTCATCACTCAATATATACAAGTATTAACATTGATTATGAGATGTGTTCATGGGGTTTAGGTACAATGTCGGGCAGTATCATATTCTGTACAGAGAGAAGACAATTTTACCGGCTCTAAGTTGGTCAGAAGCATATCCATTTCCTGATTTTGGAGTTTCATCCAGCTTATTGAGTTAGAAAGTAGGGCCTCCCGTTGCTTCTCTACACTTGCTATCCACATGACTGTCAGGCCTAACCAATGCGAAACCTGTCACCTGCTCGCCTAATTACGGGATAAAAAGTATGTGAAAATAACAAATCAGAGAAATCAGAGAAATCAGAATGTGATGACGGACCCTTAGGTGAATTTTCTAGCTATAAGTACAACCGCGTAAGTGTTTAACCATGTAAATATGTGAATATAGTACCCTAATGAGCAAAGCTCTAGAATATACTGGTTGCCAAACAAGGAGATAGAAAGATGGCCCCTTTTGTAGCTAACATGAATTTATCTTCATTCAGAAATGCTCTGTAGTAAAAAAAAGAGTACATGCAGCCGGAAGCAGATTAAGGACAAGCAACAAACTCACTTGCAGTGACACACATGGTTTCACTTGTCAAGAGTAGTGACACATTCCAGTAAAAATACGGCGATTGATGGCTGTTTAGGATATGATAAACTTCATGATGGATTGCGATTTAATATAGATGCAAAATTGAGATGTAAGTAAGGCCAATGGAAAGGTTAAGGATTTCTACCTTATCATTGACTCTAATAGTCCATGCATCAGTTCTGGATCCGCAAACAGGATCCCCAACCACATAGGTAGGTGGGTGAACAGCATTCTTCAAGAGTGGAACTCTATCAGGAGCATACTCATCATCGCTGTCGTAGTATTGATGGGGTCCAAGAGCCTTGAGCATCAATGCCAATAAAAAAGATACCCCCTGCAAATAAAGGACACCGTTAATCATCCAAATCAGGATAGAGAATTCTACAAACCTAAAAAATTAAATCCAGAAAATATAAACTTATTCTTTTTTGGTGTGAGGGAAGTGTGCAAGACATAAGAGGATTGGCCCAATCATTCCCCAGATCAATCTATAAGGCTTCTACAGGTTGAGAGATACCTGTACAGAGACAATTGACAAGCCTATCCATTTGCAGATCTCAAAGTTAGACCTGATGAATTCCTTGAATTGAGTAAAACTCCCACTTGGATCCTCCGGAAAGTCCTGATGACAAGTTGAATTTTATTAATACAGTACTTGTATATTTTTCTCAAAACCTAACCTCATGAAATATCATATAAACTATTCAAATGTTTGAATGTATAATATACCTCCTCCCAGTCAGGGTTGAAAAACACATCAGCTGTCACTCCAGCCTCCAGCATAAGGAGCACAATGACAAAAAACATATACTGTACCCATTTAAGGTCAACAATGAACTCTTATTCAGATACTACTAGTTAATGTAGCTCCGGTGAAGCAATGTTGAGGTTCTATAAAAAATTTCACCAACAAAAAAAAATAAATTTGCATTACACTAGTACTATAAGTTTCAGAAATAGTAAATAGTAGAATCTATTTATTAATCTCAAATGGTTCAATTCCCAAGAACCAAATATCTGAAAAACCGAGATGTATATTTAATACTATATACATTATTAAAAAGCAATTAAGAAGTCATGAAACATTTATAGACTGCAATTCAATGTGGTTATGGTGTGATACTTCAATACTGAGCATAAAATTTCACCATCGATCCTGGTCAAAACCATTGGATATTATTTTGCAAAATTGGACTTCTATTTGCAAGCAACGAAGTATTGCATTGAGACCGCTATTTGCAACTCCCAGTACATAGTAGCATGGTTTATTCATAATAATGCTGGTCAATTTAGCCTAACCACATCAAATAGATCAACCCACAAGTAAATTTCCATATTCTCAAACTAACATAATTAAATGGAAACAGAGCCTGTATAAAAAGGTAAAATTAAGGAAGCATTTATACTCATTTACTAATTAGGGAAAAGGATACTAAATAAAGGCAACAACCATTAGCAGTTTCAGCTGCAATATGACCTGAGCATGTGATCACACACAAAATGACCCCAAGTCCAAAGAAAGTGTAAATGAACCTGCAATACATGCAAAATAAAATGCTATAAATTGCATGAAATAATTCAGATGAGAATACATTAAATGAAACTATCTTGCATTCATTGTTGCAAAAAGAAATAGATAGAAAAATCAAAAATATCTAAGAACAGGAATTTCACCCCTTACATTATAGTATAAATGTTTCGTATTTTCAACTGAATCATGATGACAGAACCAATCTCTAGATTGTCACCACAGATCCTTTAAAACAAAACTCCATTACATTACAAAACACTATTCTTGCCTCATTTTATTTTAGAATAAAAAAAATACTTCAATTAAAGGCATTGGAAATTTGGAAGGGTTTCCAAACTAATATCCAAAGAACACCGAAAGGGAACTCTATGCCACTCCCTCTTCCCCCAATGCAGCTTTTATTGCAAAAGGAAATTCAGCCCGCCTAAAGAAACCAATAAGCTTCAATAACCATAAACCCAATAAAAAGTACTTCAAAGTTTTTAACTTTCTAAACCACTACACATACGACTTTGAAAGGAGTGGGGGACAAATACAGACAAAATTTCCATTTGTTTGTTCTCATTAGGGAGAATCATCAAACTTCAAAGTTTATAACTCTTAAACATATGATTCTCAACCTTCAAACTTTGAAAAACTGAATACAGATTAGTTCAATTCATTCTCTCTACCTACATTCTTTCAGAAGCCAACAACAGAGAACCCAGATAAATTATTAACAAAACAAGTAAACCAAACCCCAAAAAAAAAAAAAATTCAAAATCAAAACTTTATCAAATTCCCAGTCAGCAAAACACATACTAATTCTATAAATTAATCCCCTAAAGTAAACCAGAAAAAAATGCAGGCAATCGAACATGGGAAACTCAAAAACCGATTGATAAATAGATGAAACTAATACCATGGAACTGGATGATCCCCGGCAGAAGGGAAATGACCCATGTGTATCTCCCAAACCCTAATCAGCCACAATGCGTACAATATCATCGCAAGGCCCACCATTCCAATCACCGAATTCACCATCTTCAATAATGATTGCATGCAACTCCTGATCATGCTCACCATTTTTTAATTTGTTGCCCAAGGAGCCAACCTGGTTTATCAAATTATGAAAAAGAAAAACAAAACAAAAATATATAGCCGCACTGAACCCTATATTGAATCCGAGAGGAACAGAATCTAGGGTTTTTCTTTGGTTTGACTAAATCCGAGCATTGTTAGCAAGCCAGACTGTTCGCGCAATATTTATTTTATTTTTGCGTCAAGAATTGCGGATCTTTCCTTTTATTTATTATTTCTATTTTTTAAAAGTTTATTATTTCTAAGAGTTAAAAAAATGTTTATTATTTCTAGTAGGGTGGACACCAAAACCGTCAAACCGATCAACCCGTCCAAACAAAACCAATTTAAACGGATTGGTTTAGTTTTGTTAAAGGAAAAAAAAAAAAAAACTGGGTTGTTTTTCAGTAATCCGATTGGTTTGTGGGTTGTTTTTATTTGTCCGTATAACCTAACTCAAGTCATTACTTATACATATATATAACATATATATATATATATATATATATATATATATATATATATATATATATTAATTTTCCAATAAAAACTTTTACAATGCATACTTTAAGCATTTTTTGATGAAATTGCATATAAGTAATTCTACTTTGCTCAAATTTAGTGTTTAAATCTGGTGTGGCATCACTATAATAAATTCATTTAAATCATATAAATCTAATACAATTTAACTGTCTAGATTGAATATCGCAATTAACATAAAAAAAAAATCTATTTTATTTATTTTATTTTACCACAAACAAACAATAATCAACATTCATAATCAACGATAAGGGTAATATTCAGATACATCCTTGTTTTGTTTTGGGTTTTTTTTTTTTTTTTTTCCTATCGACATTCATAGCAATTTGCATATGCTAAGCCAACTTCAACAAATTTAGAAAGTCGAGGGCCCAACAAAAATTATTAAAAGAAAACTGTAAATGTAAAAAAGAATGTATAAAAATTAAATTAAATTTAACTACATTTTAAAAACAAATTTGCGTCGGAAGGGGCCATGGCTCCAAGCTTGGCTTGACCACTTCAAATAAGTCCAAAATCTCTCCTATTTGTATAATAGAAACATTTTGAGTGATAATATTTACATCCCACTAAAATTTAATGTACACCCACTAATTAAATTAGTATATCTTCATAATTCCAATACTGACAGTAGGTATCATTATTAAAATAATTATAAATACTCTTCATATATTATATTAATATATTATTACAATATATAATATTCGGAGTATTTTAACAAACATGTATTATGTATAATATATATATTTTTATCAAAATATTAACTATTTGTTAATTAAAAAATTTAATATTAATTATTAAAATATAAAATAACTGTTTTAATAATTAAAGAAATTGAAAAAAATAACTATATCTAATTAAATCTAAGCTAAAATAAAAATTAAATTAAATTAACCAAAATTAGGTTAGGTTGAAAATCTGGAAGGAGGTAAGCCCTCCTCTCATATATTTTTGTTTTTTTACATGTTTTTATTTTAATAATTTTATCTAAGCTAAAAATATAAAATAACTGTTTTAATCATTATTGAAATTTGATTAAAAAACAAAATCATCGCATGTAATTAAAATTTTGAGGTAAAATAAAAATGATTTTAATTTAAACAAAATGAGGTTTTTTATTATTATTATTTTTTTATTTCAATAATTTTAATTTATATTCTGAAATTTTTATTCAATTGTTTTAGAATTTATTAACGTATAGTTTTTAATAATAAGGAAATAAAAAAACCAAGTAAAAAGATATATTGGTAATATGTGGGGTGTGCTTACGAGTTATAACATTTAAAAAGCATTTAATATGGTATAAATACAAAAAGGGGTGTATATACGATTCTGAGAGGTGCAAGTATCCTACCAATGACGAAAGCTTTTAAAAAAATATTTGGTTCTGAATTAATAGATATTGTAAAAAATATATATATATGGTTACTCAAACATTTTTCATGGTAGTTTGTATAAAATTAAGGACATAAATGGCATATCAATTTTGTATAAACCAAGTACTGTTTTTGTTGTTGTTGTTGTTGTTAAACACTTCATTTTGTTCCAAAATTATCAATTTTTTTTTACTTCAAAAAAATTATCTATTTTATCTTTTTATACTTATATTCTAAAAAGGTGCCGATATTGACAACTATAAAACTTACTAGTACACCCATATTTTATTAAATAAATTAATTACAAACATATCCCAATAGAAATTTATCAATAAGGACAAATTACTTTAATTAAAAATAAACCAAATACTATATGCAATCATTAATTACACCCATAACTTCAACTATATTTTTTTATTAAAAAAACTTACCTTTTAAAAACAAAAACTTATGATAAACCCTAATATATATATATAGTCCCGATCTGATCAGTGCATCCTGATATAACTTTATCAAGATATTGAATGTGAGCCACTAGTTTTGACAAGTGCGTACACACTTGAGTCATAGTATGTAAAACGAGTGGTTCACATTCAATATCCTTACGAAATTATATCAGGATGCACTGACTTGAAAATTTATGTATATATATATACAGTCTTTCTATTATCAGTTCGAACTGATAAAAGTTATATCAGTTCCTTGTATGTGGGTCACTGGATTTAAATACTTTGACTGACAAGTGCATATAGCCAAGTCAAAGTATTTAAATCCAGTGGCCCACATGCAAGGAACTGATATAACTTTTGTCAGTTCGAACTGATAATAGAATTTCTGTATATATATTCACAAAGATAGCAAATATAACATGACAAATAAAATAATTGACAAACTACCAATTGATCATAGACAGTAATATGCAGAATGACAACAATTTTCAAACAGTAGCTAGCGACTCAACAATAGTCCACTTTTGTGGGTCAATGTTACGATAAACCCTAACATATGATAAACCTTAATTTTTATGATAAACCCTAATTAAACTCTATTTTCATTTTAAGTATCAAACTTTCTCATCATCGCATGATTATCATATTGTTTTTGTCTTTCTTTTATGTATAATTATGAACTCTATCAATAAACAAAATATATATATATATATATATTTTAACGATAGTTGTAGATATCAACAAGTTTTTTTTATTTTTATTTTTTATTTTTTACCTCAAGATAGCCATAGATATCAATAAGTGTTTTTTTTTTTAGATAGCTGTATAAATAAGAGAATTCCATGTTGAAAATCTCTTGACCCGTATACGGTTGCACATATTCCCTTTTATAAGGCTTATACATTTGAAATATATCCAAAAGTAAATTGGACCCTCATTAAAAGATGATTTGATTCCAAAAATAATATGATTTTTTTTTTATAAATTGGGTGTGATCATAATTTAAGAGTGTTTATAAATAATATATATTAAAATGAATATATTTATTTCAATGAGGGTACTATTGGCATTATGATGAGTGCTTATAGTAATATTTATTTTTTAAATTTTAACTATGGGTATACTTATAAAAATGTGTGTACTAATAAGTTTTATGGTTGTCAATATCCGTACCCATTCTAAAAACACTTCATTTAAAAAAATTAAATTTATAAAGACACTTTATTTCAATTAAATATTATCAATTATTAAATTTAATGGAATCCTGAATGCATCTCAACACAACTATGGATTAATATTTTTATCTTTATTTTTCAGCTGTCACATATGATCGAAGTGATTTACACACAATTTGCCTTTTGGACGAGTTTTCATCTTATTGAGTTTAGCATTCAATTTTTTTCTTAGAAAAAGAATTTTCTAAAACTTTCTTGGCAATCATTTCAAAAATATAAAAAACTTTATTGGCAATGAAACAGAGATATGGTCTAAATTATAGTTTTCACCTTTGATTTCAAATTTTGGATTGTTGAGAATTCAGATTCTGGAAAATTTTGAATTTCACCTTAAAACAAAATATTAATTTTAGGTTTTCATCATCTTTTGAACTAATTATAAATTCTTTACAGTGACAAATGAAAAGATTAAGGTTTTTTGTATTAAAAATGAGTCAATGACTGTAGTTCAACGAGGTTGTTTGTTGATGGCTTTTTTAAAGCTTGTTAAGTTTGATAGGTTACTCCATGCTATCTGTAGAGTCATATATATATATATATATATTTTTTCTTTTTGTAAGCGAAATTTGTAAGAATACATACGGAGAAGCTTTAAATTTTTGGGATTTTTTTTTTAGGAATACAAAGGAAGAAGAGAAATAACATTATTAACTAAAAAAAAATATATATAAAATCTATGTTTTCAGGGTCTTTAGAAGTTTTTGATCCTTTTTAGTATTTTTTAATTAATGTTAAAAATTGTCATTAACAAAATAAATTGAAATGGTGTGTAAAAAAAAGATTTAATGGATTGTGTATAGCATTACACCCAACAAGCCTACCTATCATAGTGGAATTGGTCCAAAATATCACCTTTTTAAAGTGAATTGGTGAGAATGTCACTGGTTTAATAAGTTAAGTTTAAAAGGCACCTATTATGGTGAACTACCAAAATTGCCCTTAGTTAAACATTTGTGTTATTCTCTTTGAGTTGTTCTCTGCAACTCAAACGAAGGCTTGAAATACTCAGTTACTCTCTCTCTACAAATAAAAGTTCAAGGTCTTGCCCCCGACTTTCTTCTTCAGTAAAATAAGGTAATATTTCTTGAACTTGCTTCTTTGAAGTTGTTCACATTTTAGTATGTAAACTTGAAGCCATTTTGAAAATGATTTCGTGCCTTTTTGAAATATTTTCGTGCCTTTTTACACTGTCATCGTGCCTTTTGAAGTTGTTATCGAGCCTTTTTGAAAAAAATTTCGTGCCTTTTTGAAATATTTTCGTGCCTTTTAACACTGTCATCGTGCCTTTTGAAATTGTTATCGAGTCTTTTTGGAAAAGTCTCGATAACTTTTCTAAAAGGCTCGATAACCTTTCTAAAAGGCTCGATAACCTTTCCAAAAGGCTCGATAACCTTTCCAAAAGGCTCGATAACTTTTCTAAAAGGCTCGATAACCTTTCTAAAAGGCTCGATAACCTTTCTAAAAGGCTCGATAACTTTTCCAAAAGGCTCGATAACTTTTCCAAAAGGCTCGATAACCTTTCTAAAAGGCTCGATAACCTTTGTAAAAGGCTCGATAACTTTTCCAAAATGCTCGATAACTTTTAACACTGTCATCGTGCCTTTTGAAATTGTTATCGAGCCTTTTTGGAAAAGTCTCGATAACTTTTCCAAAAGGCTCGATAACCTTTGTAAAAGGCTCGATAACTTTTCCAAAAGGCTCGATAACTTTTAACACTGTCATCGTGCCTTTTGAAATTGTTATCGAGCCTTTTTGGAAAAGTCTCGATAACTTTTCCAAAAGGCTCGATAACCTTTCTAAAAGGCTCGATAACCTTTGTAAAAGGCTCGATAACTTTTCCAAAAGGCTCGATAACTTTTCAAAAGGCTCGATAACCTTTCTAAAAGGCTGGATTGATTTTCAAATTTATTCGTGCCTTTTAACAATGTCATCGTGCCTTTTGTAGTTATTATCGAGCCTTTTTGACAAAAATATTTCGAGCCTTTTTGAAAAAAGTTTCCAGCCTTTTGGTTGATTTCGAGCCTTCTTCAAAAAATATCCGTGCCTTTCTGAACAAAGTTTCGAGCCTTTTAACAAAATATTCGTGCCTTTTCGAAATTGATTTCGAGCCTTTTTGACAAAAATATTTCGAGCTTTTTTGAAAAAAAATTCGAGCCTTTTTCAAAAAATATTCGAGGCTTTTCATGTAATATTTGAAGACATTGTGTAATCATGGGTTTTTGTTAATGGTTTGTGATTATTAATTTGACAGCCTCATGAATCGGGTTAGAATAGTAATATCTTACAACGGTCGATGGGACCAGTTACCCGACGGAAGTCAGAGGTTTGTTGGATCCGATAACCGGGGAATGTACGTGTCAAACAATATGACTTACGAAGAATTGGTGACGATCGTGCATACTATTGTGAACTATGATGTAAACAAATACAATTTTGAGTTGTCATCAATATCACTCGTTCCTGGCAGTACGTGTCGCACATTGATAAGGAATGACGACGATGTCCAGTTTATGCTAGGGGAAGATCGAGTGATCCCTCAAGTATGTGTCAGTCTAACTGAGCGGACAGCTGGAGATGTGGTAGGGAATAATATTCCTCCTCCTGAAAATACCCAACAGTTTGGATCCTTTAGCGGTAGCAACCAAGTGTTCACCCAAGGGGGTCCCAGCGAAGGTGTGGGAAACATGTGTGGTGTCCCAGAAGTTGCGGTCGACCATGCACATGCAGCTGAAATTCAATTGGGTGATGTGGGTGATGTGTTTGGCAGTCGAATTGAGCAGTACAATGAGCAATACGATGTGCAGTACAATGAGCAGTACGATGTGCAGTACAATGAGCAGTACAATGAGCAGTACGATGCACAGGACAATGAACAGTACGATGCGCAGTACAATCAACAGAGCAATTACCCGAACCATGAACAGGTTGATACTGAGGCAAATAATGAACATGTTCATGATCTCCAAAATGTAGATGAAGAGCCTGCACAAATGCAAACAAGCGGTAGACGTGTACAAGGAGTTAGTTGCACTGCACCAGATATGCCTGGGACTTCCGAGGTCCGTTGTAATATGACATCATCTGATTCTGTTAATGCGAGAACTTGGGTTATTCCAGGAGCAGATTCATACTCGTTTGGTATTGGTACAAGCAGCACCTTGGCAGCGCAAGAACCGAGAACCATGATTTATAAAGGTCAATTTTTTCCGAGTAAAAAGGATTTGAAGAGGCTAGTTGGCCATTTTGCGATGCGGCAGAACTTTGAATGGAAGGTGAAAAGGTCTAATAAGACAACTTTACATTTGGTTTGCATCATTGACGACTGTACGTGGAAATTAAGAGTGGTGAGGAGAGAAGAAGGTACTTACTTTCAAGTCAGAAGTTTTGTCAACGAACACAGCTGTCCCTTGGAGGAGATTCACCGTCGCCACTGACAAGCTGGTGCAGTCATAATCGGAGAAGTCGTTGCCCCTAGACTTCAACAAACCGATGGTCGTCTCATGCGTCCGAAGGACATAATCGCCGATATGAAAACAATGTATGGCATCCAAATCATGTACAGTAAGGCACATGATGCCTTGCAATATGCATTGCCATTAACCTATGGAACGCATGAAGAAAGTTTCCAACTGCTCCCATCTTTTGCGTATGTTCTCGAAC
Organism: Acer yangbiense; assembly: GCA_008009225.1. Classification (NCBI taxonomy): domain Eukaryota; kingdom Viridiplantae; phylum Streptophyta; class Magnoliopsida; order Sapindales; family Sapindaceae; genus Acer; species Acer yangbiense. The sequence continues at coordinate 39,551,935 of CM017769.1, read as the reverse complement.
AGCAAAATCCGGGCACAATCACGGACTTACAGTGCGATGATCATGGTAAATTCCTCTACTTTTTCATGTCGTTAGGGTCCTCAATTAGAGGTTTTCGGAGGTGTATGCGTCCTGTTATTGCAGTAGATGGTACCCATTTGAAGGGAAGATTCGGGGGTACAATGTTTGTGGCAACTGCACAAGATGGAAACGAACAGGTGTATCCAATTGCTTTTGGGTACGGTGACTCAGAGAACAACCTTTCATGGGAGTGGTTTTTAGAATGCTTGAGGGGTGCCCTTGGTCATATAGATGATCTGGTTTTCATTTCCGATCGCCATCCAAGCATTGAAGCAGGGATTTCTAAAGCGTTCCCTTATGCAACCCATACCGTTTGTGTCTGGCATTTTGGTGAAAATATGAAGAAGCGATTCCACAGAAAGGATGTTGCCCAGATAATGGATTACGCTGCTAGGTCGTACATTGAAATCCAGTATGATCGGCACATGGAGGAGTTACGTAAGCTGCACCAGGGTGCATACGATTATGCCATTGATACCGGTCCACAGAAGTGGTCCCGCGTTCACTGTCCCCAAAGAAGGTACAGGTTGATGACCACAAATGTTGCAGAGTGCATAAACTCATGCCTAAAATTCGCTCGGCAACTGCCACTAATGACACTGGCAGAGTTCATTCGGAATATGATACAGAAGTGGTTTCATGATCGTCATGCAAATGCACAGTCCATGCGTCATCGATTGACCGACGCCGCACATCTTTTGATCCTCAAACGTGTCGAGAAGTGCGGTTATATGACCGTAAATCCAGTTGACTGGAACATATTCTCCGTCAGACACAAGGGAAAACAGTGGACGGTTGACTTAGCCCGGAAGACATGCACATGCAACAAATTCCAAATGGACTTTTTACCATGTAAACACGCACTTGCAGCGGCAAGGTACATTACAATTTACAGTTAACGGTTTATATTATCCAAACGTGAGTCTCACCCTTTTCATTGTTGCAGGGAGCGAAATTTGGATTTTACATCTCTGTGTGCGGACTACTACAAGAGGGAGACACTTATTGATGCATACTCAGTTCCTATTATGCCTGTTGGCCATCCTGCTTCATGGGTTGTGCCATCCGACATCGCATCACGGGTGGTTTTAAATCCAAAGGCGAAGAGGCAATCAGGTAGACCAATGGAGGGTCGACATGCCTCGTCTTCGGAGAGGACAACCACACAGTCGTGTAGAAGGTGTGGACAACCAGGACATAACAGCAGGAGGTGTTCCAACCCACCTATGGTTAATGAAGGTCCCAGCATAATTGTCCCCGAGGAATACCGCCGCAAGTGCAGTATCTGTCATAAAATTGGACACAACAAACAAACGTGCCCTGAGAAAGACTGTACCGTGGAATGAATGGAGCCTTACTTACAAGAGGAAGACGAATTGCCACCCTTGGTTCTTATGTTTTATGTAGAAGTAATATGATTGATTTCATGTTCGAATTTCGTTTGTTATAGTGTTTATGTATATCCAAACTTTATTTATGGATTTCAATGTATGAAATGTGTTGAACTTTTAATACATCAATCTCTCCAGCCACCTTCATTGCTTGAACTTCCCCAGCCACTACCCCCAGATGCTACAGATAGACCTGGCAAGGTTCCGGTTCTAACCGTCGAATCGGGGGGGTTCGGAACCGGGAAAACCAGGATCGGAACCGGATTTCTGGTTTCGATTCAAGAACCAGAACTGGAACCGGGGGAGGCCGGTTCCGGTTTTGGTTCTAATTTTTTTGAAAATATATTACAAAAGGTTCGGTTCTAAAACCGACGGTTCCGATTCCAGAATCGGAATCGAAACCGAAACCGCCAGTTTTAGAACCGAAACCGAAACCAAAACCGGAACCGGGGGACCCGGTTCCGATTTCGGTTTCGATTTCGGTTCCACCAAACCTTGGAACCGAAACCGTGCCACCTCTAGCTATAGAGGAGCCCCCAGTTGCAGGGCTTCACATTGGTACCATAGCAGCAACTGATCTAATTGATGGTGCTGACTTATGCTGAGGATCGTCGATATGCCTCTGGAAATATGCCACAAGCCGATCAATGTCCTCAAACATCCTTTTACTGAACTTAAATCCCTTGGGATATAGACCAATATACTCATGATGGGGATTTGTACTTCGTATATAAGTTAGAATGAATGTTCCCGGATGCTCATGAGAAATGCCAAAACAGTAAACTATCCGTGTGGGATACTCTGCTTTCTCAATCCTTAGATGCTTATCAACTTCCGCAATAGTACCTTTGTTTTATGAGGAACATGTCTCCAACCTGATGTCTTCCAACATCGTTCAAACTTTCACAACCATGCTCGATACAGTTGTTTGGTGAGACCCTTGGTTCTTATGTAGAACTAATGTGATTGATTTTATGTTCGAAAATATATTAGAATTTAGTTGTTCGTCTAATGTCATACTAGATGCTTTATTGAATTTGCTGTATTGTTTATGGATTTCAATGTATGAAATGTGTGTGTTTAACTTTGAACTGCAAACACTTCAAACACTTGAAGAAAAAAAATTCATCATTTCATTACTCAAAAAATGTTATGTACATCAACTACATCTACATCAACTATATGGGCTTCGAGTTACAAAAAACCTCGACGGCCATCTTCTCCCGGATGGTGGCCATATCAGCTTCGGACCAGTCGAAGGTATCCGTGTTCGCCACCAGGTACTCAATAATTTTCAATGTATGGGCCCCACAGTTTCCCCTGCAATTAACCACGTGAACAAACATTATAATGGGATGCTATTAAAACCGATTGTGATAGAATAAGAACTTCAAACAGTCATACCCCCGTTCCTGTTGCGGCACACGGTTGGCGTGCACGTAGAACATCCGGAACGACTTTTCTTCCCTTTTGTACGTCACATCACCTCTCTGTCTGTTCCGGTGAAAGTGTACCGCATCCAGCATCGAGGGTAGCAACCACCTTAAGCACGCGAACTGGGTATTCCTATGGCTATATCGGACCTTCTGTCTGAACGGGTCAAACACGAAAATGTGCCCTTTCGCAAGGTTGACGCTGGCCACGACCCAATGGTAACCTCCGAGGTTGCAAGGAATCAGAACCTGCAGGTGTTTCTCCAAAGTGTTAGCAAATTTTTTTATTATACAGATGGACGCAAAGTCAAATTTACACTGACCGTGTCAACGTCGTGCCATGGCAGGTTTGCCTGCGGGAGCATGCCACATACCACCTGAAGCTCATCACGAGGATACTGGCGATCCAGCACAGTCCAACCATCTGGGGGTCTCTTGTCCTCACCCATGCAGATTCTCTGCCAGCTATGATATGCCAATGTCTGTACATAGAAAATTAACCGACACGTCAGGCAAAAAATATTTGAACACATCAAGGTAGAAGAGAAAACCGTACTCAATAAACACTTACATAGAATTGTGAATCTAGTATGTTGGTCCTCCTATCGTACACAGTGGGGAATGCTCGTTGACGTTTCCGGAGAACGTTGCAGTATGCGTCAATGTGCTGACAAATATCAACAATTCGTATTGTTAGGATTCAACCATTTGTGAATGAAACTTCTACAGGTGAATCAAGTGAGGAACATACCGAATCGTCCAACTCCATGAAGTTGGTTTGAAACCGGTGGAACCAAGTCACATTGACACCAACTGGGTGGTGCAGATCCACATCACGTCTGCATAATTGGAAACAAATTTAACATAATACTTACTTGTACCTGTGGACGAAAAAACTATAAACAGATTGTAAGTTTTTAGATTATACTTACAATTCCCCTGTCATGCTCCTCTTGTAGGCTAGGTACGCCGCAAGCTGGTCAGGATCTACCAATTCGTGTGGCATCCATTCATGTGCTGGCTGCGGATGCGGCATCGTCCGTGGCCTCTTCGGTTCACAGGGGTTTGTGTATGGGCTCCGCTCCATCCAACCTCGACGTCGAATCCGGTCTCCACGCCTCAGGGGTGGTGGACTCCGGTCCAAATCAGGGTGATCGGGGTGGTGTGAGGAGGAACTCGTTCCCTGTTGATCACCTGAAATCGATCGGTGGGGTGTCAAATGACATACCGGAGGTCGGCTGGAGGGGTCGGCTGCACTCGGGTCGACCGAAGGTCTATGCTCGTAGGAGGAACCTCGTACGCTGGGATCGACTGGACGATCGCGCTGGGTTGTGGCGTCAGGGGTGACCTCCTGGAAATGTATAGGTGTGAGCTCCTGGAAGTGAACAGGATCATCCAGCAGCTGTGATGAGCGGACTGTGGTGATGTCCTCAGGCAGTACCTGCTCCTGGGAGTGAACAGGATCATCTAGCAGCTGTGATGAGCGGACTGTGGTGATGTCCTCAGGCAGTACCTGCTCCAAGACTGCTGGCTCTATATCACCTGCTGTCTGTGTACCACCGCGCACCTCCTCTCGTGCTGTCACATCATGACCCTGCGGATCTGAGACTGTGTCTGTGGTACGTGGCTGCCTATGGCTGGTCCCTCGGTCTGTCCACCCTGTACCTGTGGGAGTAAATGCTCCGTCATGGTCATCAAATGGTTGGTCATCGAATGGTGGACCATCCATACGGTGCTGCGACGTCGGACCCTGTTGGGCCCGGATCAAATCCAGCAACTCCTGATGCTGCGCAGCTCTTTTCTCTTCACTCGTACGGAAAGCCTCCATGACATCCGTACGTAATGTTCGAACAGTATCCATCACCTCTGCCAATTTATGCTCCCAAGCCTGAAAGGAATTCGGACTCTGTCAGTACTAAAACTATTAAGTCAATTGAAATTAAATCATGTGGTCCTAAAAATGCTTACGTACCTGTGGACGCTCTCCGACGCCTCCCCGTGAATGACCTTGAGGTCCAGGCTGTCTGTCCAAATTGAATCGTACCCGCCTACGCCTCACGGGAGTAGGACTGCCAACCTCCGGTTCTGAATCACGTCCAGCTGTAGGTTGTCTGGGCAAAGTCACGCGTACCCGCCTAGACCTCGTGGGACTCCCACGGCCATTGCCGACATCCGGGTCTGAGCCCTCCGTATCACTGGGTCCAGAGTACGAAGGATCCATATCACTAGGTCCGCAAGAATCCTCCGTATGACTGGGTCCGCCAGTCCTATGTAGTTCCGGATCCGGGAGGCCTCCAGATAAATCTACAGCATAGTGATCATACATAGTGGGTCCCTGATCTATGCCTTCGTAATACCGTTGACCCATCTCAACAGCTGTCGCCACCAATTTAGACCGCGCAGACATCTGCAATTGGAGTTACATCATTGTAATTACATCATTGTAATTATACACATACTAAAAATTATAAACATTAACAACAACAATATTTACAGTTTCAGAGAAAATCTCATCCAGCTTTTTCCCTCGCGGTCGCTTAGTCAACTTCCATTTCAGAATACGTGGAGGGGGTAGCTCGGGGTTAACCCTGCGGATCCCACATTTTTTAATGCCAAGGGAGGGGATAACCTCAAAAGCAAATACCTGCGTAATAGACAAGTACGATCACAAGTAAATACATCAGTCATATAAAAAATTCTCAATTAAAGTACGGATGCAAATTGTAAATGCTAACCAATAGTGCGTGCGCTAGACCGTATATGTTGTAGGACTCGATGGTGTCAACGCCCTGTCCTGCCTGTCATGCTGCCTCCCGTGGACTATCCAAAGCATGCATGTAACCATAAATAGACCGCCTATACACGTATGCGCCCCATGGGAACGCATCAAAAGTGTCCAAGTCCTCGACTACTCGAAACTGCCATGCTGGAACTTTAAATCTCTCATCCACCCCCATCAGTATCCAGTTCAGCAAAAACAATAATGACAGCTTCACTGCATCGTACTGCGAATGGAAAACACCAATCCGAAGCACCCCTCTCAGCTCTTGAAACTCGATGACTCGACGCTGGAAGTACCGGTCGTGTATGCCATTCTGTACCACCATATCATAACTCGCTGTGTCGGGAATCACTCCGAACTTCAATCCGGTGATTAGACAAAACTCAACCTTCGAGAACCGGACCGTATGGTTCCCTAACAGAAATCGCATCTCATCTTCCAGCCCGTTGTGATGCAACTCACGTAAAAGTAGCCGATGGACAATGCCGCCAGAAAAATTAATCTCACGATGCATCCGGAGGAAATGACCGAAACATGACTCAGTAAACCGACGTCGGTCTTCGATCCTTAGATTTTCAGGTACTCTTTCAAGTGCATTGTCGATATCTCTAAGGTCATCAAAATGGTCATGCCGAATAATTTTTCCATTGAACCATTCTCCCACCGGGGTTTTAAGGAAATCATTCGGATTCGCCATCTGCATATTGACGGAAAAAAAGCAAATAAGTTACTGAAAAGACTTGAAAACTGACGGTAAAATTTAAAACTGCACGATAACAGTGCAAAAAGGCACGATAAAATTCAAAAAGGCTCGATAACACTACAAAAAGGCACGATAACATTACAAAAAGGCACGATAACATAAAGGTTCAAAAAGGCTCGATAAAAGTATAAAAAGACACGATAACATCAATGTTTAAAAAGGCTCGATAACATATCAAAAAGGCTCGATAACAGTTCAAAAAGGCTCGATAACAGTAACAAAAGGCACGATAACATATAGGTTCTAAAAGGCTCGACAAAAGTTTCTAAAAGGCTCGATAACTTTTCAAAAGGCTCGATAACAGTAACAAAAGGCACGATAACATATAGGTTCTAAAAGGCTCGACAAAAGTTTCTTCTAAAAGGCTCGATAACTTTTCAAAAGGCTCGATAACTTTTCTAAAAGGCTCGATAACCTTTCTAAAAGGCTCGACAAAAGTTTCTTCTAAAAGGCTCGATAACTTTTCTAAAAGGCTCGATAACCTTTCTAAAAGGCTCGACAAAAGTTTCTTCTAAAAGGCTCGATAACTTTTCAAAAGGCTCGATAACTTTTCTAAAAAGGCTCGATAACCTTTCTAAAAGGTTCTAAAAGGCTCGATAACCTTTCTAAAGGCTCGATAACCTTTCTAAAAGGCTCGACAAAAGTTTCTTCTAAAAGGCTCGATAACTTTTCAAAAGGCTCGATAACTTTTCTAAAAAGGCTCGATAACCTTTCTAAAAGGTTCTAAAAGGCTCGATAACCTTTCTAAAGGCTCGATAACCTTTCTAAAAGGCTCGATAACTTTTCAAAAGGCTCAATAACTTTTCTAAAAAGGCTCGATAACCTTTCTAAAAGGTTCTAAAAGGCTCGATAACCTTTCTAAAGGCTCGATAACCTTTCTAAAAGGCTCGATAAGACTGTAAAAAGGCTCGATTCAGTTTCAAAAACTCTTGGAAACCCAGAACTTCATCGTTTTCACTACCAAAAGGCTCGAAATTTTTTCCTAAACTAAAACCCTAACCTAAACTCATCAAACAAACATAATGGACAACAAATGCGTGAGAGATAAAGACATACCGTGGTCGGTATTGACTTCGCCGGTACGTCGGTACTGTAGCTCCGTCGACGGTGGTTCGTCGTCACAATTTGGTCGACTGTTGCGCCGTCGGGGTTTTCTCTCAGAGCTTTTCTTCCAAAGTTTCAAAACAAAGAAACAGACAACAAAGGGGTATTTTCGTCTGGTCCTATTAAATGGTGCCTTTTAAACTTAACTTATTAACTTGGTGCCTATTCCCCAAAAACCAACCCAAAAGGTGCTATTTAATTTTTGAGCCCCCTATCATATGCACACACTCTCATCTTGAATAAATATATTAAATAAAAGAAAAAGAACAAGAGGATTATGAAACTCTAGAATAGTAGTCAAGCAGCATCCAATTGAAGGAAAAATAAAATAAAAACTTTGAAACAACATTGTAATCATTTTATTAATATGTTGATAATTCAACTCGATCATCAAAACTTCAAAGAGATGTACATTACTAAATAGAAAGGGAAAAAAAAGACTGAACAAAAAAGTAGAAACTTGATAAAGGTTTTGAGTGGGGTAAAATTGATGATACTCCATAGTCTATATAGAGGAAAATAAAAACAGAAGAGAAGGAAGTAGATGATTAGAGCTAAAGCTTCCTGTCTCAATATAAAAGTCAGAAATGGAATTATAACGAGGGCCAATTGAATTCGCTGTAAAATAGCAATTATGGTCTCAAGGGGAAGGTAGAAAAGATCAACAAGATTAGTAGTGATCCTTATCGTCATCGCCCAAAAGAATGCGCAGCCCATAAAAGTAAGTGCAAGCTCCAACAACAAGAATGCAACGGAAACCAATTTATTTGCGAGATTGTTGTCAACTGATAGCGCCAAAAAGAGAGTGAATGCCGCCAATACAGACAAACTCATAGTTGCAATGTTATAAAATAGGAAGAAACTTAGCCTTATTTTATTCGCGTCTGGGTCTGGGACTGGGAGAATGCCCCCAATGGTACCTCTATTGGGATTATCAGTACCATGTCCACCATCGTAAGGTATTTGGAGAACACCAGCAAAGGCAGCTCCGACAATGAGTGCAGCTACTACAAAAAGATTGTTTATGGTGTTATTAACATCTTGTTTGGCAGTTGGCAGCTTCCTGTTCAAACGTGATATTTTATTTGAGATGTGACGATGACGTGTAATCCGCCAGCATGGAAAGAACTCAAGATACATGTATAGCATGGAATATATCATCATCTGTAGAATAAAAGAAATTTTCAAAACAACATTATTAGATTTCATTTTATGCTAATTAATTAAACAAACTTCAAAGCTTGAATCGACTTCCTACATTAATCAATTATGATATTTTATAAATACATCATGAATAGGCGCGTTGTTCTTCAATTTCAATCATTTTCAGTATTAACATTTTACATTTCAAATCAAGTTTTTATTTTTCAGAGTAAAAACAAATTTTGTGGTTCCCAAAAGAATCCCAGTCGTAATATAATCACCAATATATAACAGTAGTGACAACTCATCAAATTAATTCTTTCAGTGGTGTAGTATTTCGTACCATTTGAAATTGCTTTGGTTTTTCAGAATTCTCCTTCACACCAGAAGCTTTAAGGTTTCTATCATCCACAACGATTTGCTGGTCCTGCACTTGAGAAAAACTCAATAAATTAAGAGAAGTTCAACAATATATTCTCAAAAGTAATACTATTTCTCTTTGAAGTCGGTTAAAAATGAGTGAATAATAATCATATGTGTACCTTTGAAAATACATTTGATTTAAAAATATCATAGGCTGTGAGGCCTTGACAGTTTAGGGCATCAACATTTGATCGTTTGTCATGCATTAGAGCAACCACCACCATAGAATGACCATGTAATGCAGCCAAATGAAAAGGTGTATTGCCATTTTTGTCCATTTTGTTAACTAGCTTATCCGTACATTTTTCTTGGAGTAGATATCTAACCACTTTTTCTTTTCCGCTCTTGGCTGCAACATGAAGAATACTTTGACCTTTATTACATAGCAATTCAGTTGGATCTGGCCACTCTAGAAATAACACCTTCGTTACTTTGATATGGCCATTTTTACATGCTAAATGGAGAGGATAATAACCTTTACTATTCCTCTCAAAAGCCCAATTACTACTCTTAATTTCTAAGAGGTAGCGAACTCCCTCACTGCAACCTATGTATGCAGCAAAGTGGAGTAGAGTATTCCCTTCTTCATCTCGTAAGAGTAATAGCTCTTCTTTTTGTTCCTTTATTATTCTTAACATGCCTGCAAAATTATTAATAAAAATAAAACACTTTAGAAGTAAAGGTATATAAAGGTTTAAAAGACATGCATTGATGATAAGAATATATACCTAACTTTCCTTGCTCAATGGCAACATGTACGGGAGACTTTCCTTGGAGTCTTTGTAGTAAACCATCACCTTGATCAGGTAGAAAATCCAATATATATTTAAGAATGTCCTCGTTATCTGATTCGACTGCCATATACAACGGAGACTTACCTGCTTTGTTTTGATGACAAGAAACATTTGGGTCATTTAAAACCAGGTAACATGCCACATCTACTAAAATGTCTACATTTTTCTTTGATACATGTAATGCAAACAAAGCTTCATGTAAAGCTGTGTTTCCGTCGTCATTCTTCATGGTCAGTAAAGTGTCGGTGGATGTGTTTGGATTTTGTTTGGAAAGGATGACAAGTTTTCTGACAGTGTTCAATTTGTGAGCTCTAACAGCAAGGTGAAGGGCAGTGTTGCCCTCGTAGTTTTGCTTGGTGATCAAGAAGGGAAAGTTACGAGCTATGAGTTCAGTCATCTCTTCGTGACCAGAGCTTGACGCCACATGTAGAAGTGAGTTGCCTGAGGGGCTTACTTTGTTGAAAATTTCTGAAAGATCCTCTCTCTCAATATCACAAAATGGAAACTTACTGACGTTGCCATTCAGTGCCGCTTCAAAATGAACAGGTTGCATACTTAATTTCCTTCGACAAGCCTACAAACGGCTTACTGATCAAAGAAAAAAAAAACAGAAAGATTGTTTATTTGTAAAGACAGATCGATTTTTTTTTTATCCGGAGACGGTTAGCTCTATGGTCTTATAAGATGTTTAATTACTGTTTAATTGAAGACATTCTTTGATCTTCGAACCTTCGAGGGCATTGCCAGTATTTGAAGAACTATAGATAGTCAACAAAGAGTTTGTTATTTGTTGACAAATTCATCCAATTGAGGAATAACAGCAGTCCTGAACTATTCCCATCACGTGGCCCCATATTTAGAAATTAAGAGTTGAGAGTCGACTGGAGACGAGTTACAAATGAACTGGTCATTGACCATATTTTCAGGATGTCTTCGGAGAAATTTCTATCTAGTTAGTTAGAGAGTGGATTGAAAATATTGTTGAAGTTTCCAAGATCATTAAAGAAAAATTTTAAACGTGATGGAAACTATATTGTTATCTAGAGCCAATCTTGGAAAGAACTCGATTTAATTACTAAGTGCTGTTTCCTTGAAGAAAGTGGATTGAAAAGTAAACGCAAGAAATTAGTTAATACCAAATATGCTTTCAAGTACTATTACTACATACAGTGTAATGGTGACAAAGCAATATTGGACCACGCATCTTTCTAAGTAACTCCTCCGGCATTTTTTTCACAATATAATGCTTGTTTGGTTGAGTTTTCTACTGTCTCAAAAGGTCTACAAACGTTTATTTAAATTTTTTTAGAGTTGTTTGATTGAGTTTTTGTGATTTTCTATTTTAAATTGAGTAGAGACTAGTAAAGTTTAAATTTCTTCTACTAGGCAAAAGCTCATGGCCTCATGGGGAGGTGCTTCTCCAAATAGACCTTATTTTAAACAAAAGTCTACCAACTAAACAAATATAATTTTTTTTTTAAAAAAAACTCTATTTCTAATAGATTACTACAAGTAAATCTTTTACCAATAGAGGTTTTTTATAAGCCCAACCAAACAATCCCTTAACTTTGTAATGCTTCATAGAAAAGGTTTTCATAATTGTTTTAGAATTATTACAAATTTGGGAATAAAACCTGATGATTATACAATGATCTCATGCAACTAATTGGAATCAAAATCCAAGTACATTCGATAAGCAGGTCGATCGGATGTAAAATGGTACTAGAGCTACGCCCAAACTCACCTAACCTAATAAGTATATTTTAAAAAATTCATTAATTACTGAAATAGATTATTCTATAATCACTTTTAAAACGTAACCTCCCACCTACTTCTCAAACTCACTGTTAAAACTGTCAGATTATCAATTAATCACTTTTAAAAGTTTTACCAAAAATCATTTTATATAAAAATTATAAAATAAGTTAATTTTACCTTCTCAAAAAGAAGCTGTCGATCAAAGCACCCATCATTTCCACTCATAAAAGATGATTATTGTTGTCTCCACTTTATTGTATTAGTCATCGATCATCACTCATCAATAATTCAAGCCGACTACGATGACGACGACTAAGACAACGACGACGACTAAGACAATGCTGGTTCAGTACGTGGTTTCCTATCCGGCTTGTAACATTTAATTGTAAGTTTTTTGAAAGGCAAACTTTATTCAAAAGCCAAAGCAAGGCAACAAACAAACACAAAACAGAAACGAAACCAACCCCCCAAACAAACAAGAAAACAGAGCAGAAGAAAGAACGAACAAAGTTGCACACCCCGCAGCAAAAAGACAACTGCAAAACACAAACACAGGAAGTCACACATTGCTCCAAGTCAAGACATTTTGTTATTACGATTAGTTATTTTTATTTTTATTTTGACATTATCTATTCATCGATAGGTTAATTTTTGTTAAAAAAAGATAACATTTTTAGAATTAAATCAAAAAAAATTTTAAAAAAATATACTATGTGATTTTTTATTTTATGTAACACGTTTTAATTTAATAATCAATTTTCTGTTCTGTAAAAATAAAAATATTTTCAACCGTTGATAGAAGGTTGGTGGATGAATAATATCCCGTTTATACATGTAGAGAAATTTATTTCAAATAAATTGATATAGGCTATTATGAAATAGTCTCAATCTCCCCAAGTCAAAAATATAAATAGGGCAATTACCAATTAGGTCCTGGACATTTTTTTAAATTCCAAGTTTTTTGCGATTTTTACAAAAGTGACCAAATTGGTCTTTATATTTTTCCCAAGTGTCAAATTAGTCCCTCTAACGAAGTTCTGTCAATCAACTTTAACTTTATAAGGGTAAAATTGTACTTTACTCCTTAACAATATAATTATGACACATGCGCAGTTTTTTTTTAACACATTTATATTTCCGTTTATTTTATTTGTGGGTTTTGATTTTTGAATAATTTTGACAACGATACTTGTATAATATTAACAAAAAAACAATTATATAAAAATAGTAAAAGACTAAAGTGAGAATGAATGGTAACTTTATTTATAAAATAAAAGTATAATTGATATTGTCTTATTAAAATATTTTTGGATTTTTTAAGAAAATTTTAATTAAAAAAAGGTACAAAAGGTGTTTCAATAATAATATTTGTGGATTTTGTTGTAATTATAATAGTGAATTTAATACACAAAAGACAAAACAATTTTGTTATAATATGACAAATCAAGGGTATTTACATACTTTAACTTAAATTGTTAAAGTCAACTATTATATTTAACACCGTTAAACCGTCAGAAGGACCAATTTGGTCAGTTTTAAAAAGAGATGGACTAATTTGGCACTTGGAAAAAAACGTGAGGACCAATTTGGTCATTTTTGTAAAAATCGTAAACAACTTGGAATTTAAAAAAAAACATCCAGGACCTAATTGGTAATTGCCCAAATAAATAAAACTAAATAAATTGTTTTTACTATTATTATTATTATTATTATTAAATTTTAGTACTGTCCGTATCCCTCAAGCCCACAATTTTTTAAAAACTTTATTAACATTTTATCATAATCTTTTTTATTATTTATATTTTTCTATTATAATTTTATTAAATTTTCAAATTACCCTCCTTAGACTCTCTAAATTTGATAAAGCTAGTTCACCCCTATTCACACTTTGATGTAGACGAAAGCTATGAGAAAGACAATCACACGAATTCGAACAACAAGTTTTCTTAATCCATGTTGATTTTACTGAATACCAGGAAAAAAGAAGAGAAAAGTTGAGATATGTTGGATATGGTTCGTATTCCCAATGATTACCAAACGTGATTCAACTAATACGAAAACTTCCTGGAAACGTGAGAGCGTTTGGGAGTATGGGGTTATATTTGAAGGAGGCTTGAAGACCAAAGAAGAACTAGAGAAACAGATTCTAAAGGGAACCGCGGTGCGGACAAGGCGCACAAACCGCGGCATAGGGAGCGGTACATTCCAGCAAGTATTTAGTGGTGTAGACCGCGGTGGAGGCAAAGGCACCAACCGCAGTATTCTGAGAGGTGGACTTCAGTGGCTTTGCGCGGTTGAGGTCACGGGTTGCAAACTGTGACCCAAACCGCGGCAACAGCGGATTTTGCTCAGATCATGAATATTATGTGAAGATAGGAAATGTGTTTTCTTTTGGAAGTTTTTGTGCTTATCGAAAAAGGAAAAAAAAAATTGTCTTTATGCAGATTAGGAAAGTTTTGTACTTTAAGGAAAATGATTCCTCCTTAAAAGAAGACTTATCATAAATAGGAAATAGTATTTATGTGGAACAAGTAATTCTTGTACGTATAAGATTATGATTTCCTTTTATTTTAAACTCCTTGTAATTCATATAAATACACCATAATAGCTGGGTTATTAGGTGTGGAACAAAATAGCAAATACTAGAGAGATCTCAAAATGAGCATTGGGTGTAATCGGGTTTGGGGTATTATTTAGAGAGAGAATCATGAGTGTGTGGTTGTAACAATTTATTACATATTGGAACTTTCTTTTGTTGTCCTGACGGCCGTGGTTTTTTCCCTGATTTGGGTTTCCACGTAAAATTCTTATGTTGTGTGTGATTGAATTTGATTACTTCTCTTCATCTTATCTTTATTTATTATTGTGTTTGTTTGTTTTCTATCCGGTAACGCTTCTGCGCATGTAGTGATGTTTATTCGTTAATAAGATAAACTCAAATAGTTTTTATTCATCAAAAGCTAATCTTCTAAATCCTAATACAATATACTTAAATAGGAAAAGAAACAAACCCAAATTCCACAAGGAATCGAGATTTCCTAAAGTTCTGACGCTGTTAAACGAAATCGAGAAAGAATCTCATCTAAAAAAACTGAAAACAACTCCTAATCAAAAAGGAAAAAAGACTTGATTGTTGCACCAGTACAGTAAAGTTGAATGATTCCATCATAATATAATATCATTCCACTTGCACAAAAGTTAAAGCTGCACAGGAGCTGTCGGTCAAAGCACTATCATTTCCACGATGATTACTGTTTTCTCCAATTTGTTTATAGGGCAAATTGCGCTGCAGCCCTTGTGGTTTGGGCAATGTACACTTAATTGGAAACGTTTTGGTATTATACACTAACACCTCCAAGACTTAAATTTGACTTTAAAAATATCTAAAATGCCTCTAGTTATATTATTTTCTTACCTTTTAACCAAAAACTTTAATAAAATAAAAAAATAAATAAAAGATATGATTCATTAAATAAATAAATAGTTTTAAAAAATTAAATAAATAAATAAATAGTTTAAAAACCAAACAAATAAATAGTTTAAAATAAATAAATAAATAAATAAATAGTTTTAAAAAATTAAATAAATAAATAAAAAGTTTTAAAAAATTAATTAATTAGTTAAAAAAATTAAAAAAATATATTTTTTAAGGATATCTATTAATAAGGATAAGAAAAGTTCTAAATATCCAAAATTTTACGATAAGGATGATGGTGAGAGAAGCTTCAAGGTTCCCAACACTAGGAGTCTTCTTGCCTTCTTCAAGTTCAAGCACTTCCTTTAGTGTTGGGAACCTTGAAGCTTTTCTTACCATCATCCTTACCTTAAAAGTTTGGATATTCAGAGCTTTTCTTGTCTCTATTAATAGATATCCTTAAAAAAAAAAATTAATGTTTTTGATTTTTTCATTTATTTATTTAAACTATTTAATTTTTTAATTTTTTAAAACTTTTTATTTTTTTATTTATTAAAAAACTATTTATTTTTTTAATGAATCATATCTTTTATTTAATTTTTTTATTTTATTAAATTTCATAAAGGTTTTGGTTAAAAGGTAAAAAAAATAAAGTATAAAATAATACAACTAGTGGCATTTTAGGTATTTTTAAAGTCCAATTTAAGTCTTAGGGGTGTTAGTGTATAATACTAAAACTTTTCCAACTAAGCGTACATTACCCAAACCTCAAGGGGTGCAGTGCAATTTGCCCTTGTTTATATCAATCATCACTCATCAATAATTCAAAGACGACTTGGACGTTGACGACTAAGACTCTATGCGACTAAGACGATGTTGGTTCAGTACGTGGTTTCCTATCCAGCTCGTAACATTTACTTGTAAGTTTATTTTTTATTTTTTTTACATTATCTATCCCCTGACGAGTTAATTTCTGATATAAAAATATGCAATTTTTAGAATTAAATCATAATTTTTAAAAATATACTATGTGATTTTTTATTTTATGTAACATGTCTTAATTTAATAATCAATTTTCTGTCATGGAAAAATAAAAATAGTTTCAACTACACTATCAAATAAGATTAATGGATGAATAATATATCATTTGTACATGTTGAGAAATTTGTTTCAAATAAATTGATAGAGACTATTATTAAATACCCTCTTCCCAAGTCAAAAAAATAAATAAAACTAAATAAATTGTTTTTACTATTATTATTGTTATTTTTTTACATAACTAGGTTGGAGGCACATGCAAGGCATGTGCTTCCCAATATATGTTTGTCAAATTGAGTTTTGTGTGTAAACATATATGTAAACCGATAAATTTTGAATTTTTTTTATCAATATTTGAGTTTTATATATTTGGAAATATACATATCCTTGCAAAACAAGGAAACAATTAAAATCTAAATATATTAATATAACATAGAGTACAATTTCAGTTCATATCAAAATAGAGATTAATGAGCTTTTCATTATCTACAGATACAAAATTGTAAAATCCAACTAAGTTTTATAAACTTTCAAACAATAGGAAAGATTTCACAAGGCATTATTCCGAATCAGAACCATTTGCTAATATAACCTATCATCCTACCTAAGTTTTGATTGCATTATTATTATTATTATTATTTTTACCAGAATTGGGACTGTGGATGGTAATAATACCTGCCATGTCTTGATTCTAGCACCATTCATTGTGTTGTGCATAACGGATAAATAGTAACATCTACACTAGCAACATACATTGTAGGTATACATCTACAATAGCAATATACATTGCAGGTATGAATCCATTGTTTATATAACTTCAAATTAGTGTGTTACTCTTAAAAGCATAAAACATGATTCTTGAAAACAAATTTCATTTTTCTTTGTACAATATTCCTTTATTCCTTGCTTTATTTGTCTCTTGAA
Source organism: Acer yangbiense (assembly GCA_008009225.1). Taxonomy (NCBI): domain Eukaryota; kingdom Viridiplantae; phylum Streptophyta; class Magnoliopsida; order Sapindales; family Sapindaceae; genus Acer; species Acer yangbiense. The sequence goes on along the minus strand of CM017769.1, from coordinate 39,534,907 downwards.
ACACAAAGCTCCAAATTCTTGAAGATTAATATTTTCTTCTTTGATTTTTTGCTGATAATTCAACTTCTTCATACCCATTGTCATAATTCTATTTTAAAGCAAACATATGAATACAATCACATGTAAGATAACCATAGTCAATTATATACAATTAGGATGAAATAATCAAGAGCTCAAATTTCATATACCCAGATGAAATCATGACAAAATTTATGAGCCACCAATATATTCACAAATACTAAACAATAGGCTGCACCTAGCCCCATATATACCAGTTGGATGAAATTGTACAAATTCCAAATCCTAAAGGAAGAATAAATCAAGAGACATGACATAAGGTAATGAAAGCTAATTTGACAACCCACTTCAAGATCAAGAAGCAGTAAAACAAACCTCGAGTGGGAGCCCAGCACGGGGCAACCATCGCATTGCCATCTCCTGTGCACGTATGAGCAGAGGTTGCAGAATGGCCCTGAGAGAAAGATGCATTAATGATGAAAATAATATTGTCGAGGAAGACACATCAACAATGTAAATATCACTGCTTATTTCAAAACAAATAAGTATGCGAAAAAGGTACAGTACCCCTGTGACCAGAATTGTAGATGTAGCTTGGAACCGATGTAATGTTCCGTCTTCCATGTTTAATGCAATTACTCCTGGGCAGCTACCTGCACATTGCATATTAACAATTGAAAAAATTAACCCATATGCACTTCATTATGTTTAATCAGGATCACAAGCTCCATTGAAGTACTTCATGCAAAAGGAGAAAGATATTTGTTTGTCACTCATATATGAGATGATTAAAGCTTAAAAGTTAAAGCAGCACATACAAAATTGGTTCGATTAGAAAACAGGAATGAGTAAATATTGAAAGCAGACGTGGTAAACAGAAAGAAGGAATATAACATGGGCAATATCTGAGGAACTAATGAAATAGAGAGATTTCACTAAAAAGCATAATATAGTCCTTTATTAATCATACCACACTCACAACTGCAGCAGAAAATATCTAACCATTCCTTTAGTTGTGTTTCTGCCTCTGGTTTTGTAAATTGTATTATATTGTATCCTCAAATCATCAATCATGAAGACAAAAACTCCCAGCCCCCATCAAAATAAAAAGTAAAAAAATTTGATGAAAGCTTAATTTTTAATGCAATAGCTAATCTAATTTTAATTTCTCATCAGTAATATCAAATGGGCACCTAGCTAGTTAATTGAAAAACTGTTTGATGGGGAAACCCAAATTTAGTATTACGTTAGCGGATATGTAAACATCAGGTATGGTCCATATAGAAGAACATATATTATTGAGATGTCTAGGAATAATAATAAGAAGAAGAAAACAAAAGAATAATAGAAGAGTTCTGTTGTCAACTTGTTCAAATAAATAAATTACATTACATGGCAGTGCTAAACGTCTTACATGATATCCTAACAATATATATCTTTCATGCTGGATGTCTTTATCAAACTACATTACATGTCAAATTTCAAATAAATTCTCTTAGTAGAAAAATCCAAACTCAACTTTTACATTTAATTAAATTGAATGTAAACATAGCAATATGATGCCAACAATTGGTTTGAGTTATGTAACTGAACAAGAGCATACATGAGAATTCAACGGTTAATGAATTCAATGTGTAGGCACCAGTGCACCACTAGTTTTTATACTTTTGAATAACAACAAAATATTGTCCAACTTCAAATCTATCTTGCTTCCTGGGATCTTTACTTGACTCGACAAAACATGCATAAGAATATAAGATAACCAAAAAAACACGAATTCGGAATTCATTACTCAATATATACAAGTAATAACATTGATTATGAGATGTGTTCATGAGGTTTGGGTACAATGTCGGGTAGTATCATATTCTGTACAGAGAGAAGACAATTTTACCGGCTCTAAGTTAGTTGGTCAACAGCATATCCATTTCCTGACTTTGGAGTTTCATCCGGCTTATTGAGTTAGAAAATAAGGCCTCCTGCTGCTTCTCTACACTTGCTATCCACATGACTGTCAGGCCTAACCAATGTGAAACCTGTCACCTGCTCGCCTAATTATGGGATAAAAAGCAGGAGAAAATAACAAATCAGAGAAATCCAAATGTGATGACGGACCCTTAGGTGAATTTTCTAGCTATATGTATAACCACAGAAGTGTTTAACCATGTAAAAGAAATATGTGAATATAGTATCCCTCAAGCCGTACCCTAATGAGCAAAGCTCTAGAATATACTGGTTGCCAAACAAAGGAGATAGAAAGATGGCCCCTTTTGTAGCTAGCATGAATTTATCTTCATTCAGAAATGCTCTGTAGTAAAAAAAAAAAAAAAAAAAAATAGAGTACATGCAGCCGGAAGTAGATTAAGGACAAGCAACAAACTGACTTGCAGTGACACACATGGTTTCACTTGTCAAGAGTAGTGACACATTCAAGTAAAATACAGTGATTGATAGCTGTTTAGGATATGATAAACTTCATGATGGATTGCGATTTAATATAGGTGCAAAATTGAGATGTAAGTAAGGCCAATGGAAAAGTTAAAGATTTCTACCTTATCATTGACTCTAATAGTCCATGCATCAGTTCTGGATCCGCAAACAGGATCCCCAACCACATAGGTAGGTGGGTGAACAGCATTCTTCAAGAGTGGAACTCTATCAGGAGCATATTCATCATCGCTGTCGTAGTATTGATGGGGTCCAAGAGCCTTGAGCATCAATGCCAATAAAAAAGATAGCCCCTGCAAATGAAGGACACCGTAATCATCCAAATCAGGAAAGATAAATCTACAAACCTAAAAAATTGTTATGTTAAATCAGGAAAATATAAACTTATTCTTTTTTGGTGTGAGGGAAGTGTGCAAGACATAAGAGGATTGGCCCAATCATTCCCCAGACCAATCTATAAGGCTTCTACAGGTTGAGAGATACCTGTACAGAGACAATTGACAAGCCTATCCATTTGCAGATCTCAAAGTTAGACCTGATGAATTCCTTGAATTGAGTAAAACTCCCACTTGGATCCTCCGGAAAGTCCTGATGACAAGTTGAATTTTATTAATACAGTACTTGTATATTTTTCTAACAAAAAAAAAAAAAAAACAAAAAAAAAAAAGTGTAGTCATGTAAACTGCAACCTAACCTCATGAAATATCATATAAACTATTCAAATGTTTGAATGTATAATATACCTCCTCCCAGTCAGGGTTGAAAAACACATCAGCTGTCACTCCAGCCTCCAGCATAAGGAGCAAAATGACAAAAAACATATACTGTACCCATTTTAAGGTCAACAATGAACTCTTATTCAGATACTACTAGTTAATGTAGCTCCGGTGAAGCAAAGTTGAGGTTCTATAAAAAATTTCACCAACAAATTTTTTATTTTTTTTTATTACACTAGTACTATAAGTTTCAGAAATTGGAAATAGTAGAATCTATTTATTAATCTCAAATGGTTCAATTCTCAAGAACCAAATATCTGAAAAACCGAGATGTAAATTTAATACTATATACATTATTAAAAAGCAATTAAGAAGTCATGAAACATTTATAGACTGCAATTCAATGTGGTTATGGTGTGGGACTTCAATACTGATCATAAAATTTCACCATCGATCCTGGTCAAAACCATTGGATATTATTTTGCAAAATTGGACTTCTATTTGCAAGCAACGAAGTATTGCATTGAGACTGTTATTTGCAACTCCCAGTACATAGTAGCATGGTTTATTCATAATAATGCTGGTCAATTTAGCCTAACCGCATCGAACCTATCAATCCACAAGTAAATTTCCATATTCTCAAACCAGCGTAATTAAATGGAAACAGAGCCTGTATAAAAAGGTAAAATTAAGGAAGCATTTATACTCATTTACTAATTAGGGAAAAGCATACTAAATAAAGGCAACAACCATTAGCAGTTTCAGCTGCAATATGACCTGAGCATGTGATCACACACAAAATGACCCCAAGTCCAAGGAAAGTGTAAATGAACCTGCAATACATGCAAAATAAAATGCTATAAATTGCATGAAATAATTCAGATGAGAATACATTAAATGAAACTATCTTGCATTCATTGTTTGCAAAAAGAAAAAGATAGAAAAATAAAAAATATCTAAGAACAGGAATTTCACCCCTTACATTATAGTATAAATGTTTCGAATTTTCAACTGAATCATGATGATAGAACCAATCTCTAGATTGTCACCACAGATCCTTTAAAACAAAACTCCATTACATTACAAAACACTATTCTCGCCTCATTTTATTTTAGAATAAAAAAATACTTCAATTAAAGGCATTGGAAATTTGGAAGGGTTTCCAAACTAAATCCAAAGAACACAGAAAGGGAACCCTATGCCACTCCCTCTTCCCCCAATGCAGCTTTTATTGCAAAAGGAAATTCAGCCCGCCTAAAGAAACCAATAAGCTTCAATAACCATAAACCCAATAAAAAGTACTTCAAAGTTTTTAACTTTCTAAACCACTACACATACAACTTTGAAAGGAGTGGGGGACAAATACAGACAAAATTTCCATTTGTTTGTTCTCATTAGGGAGAATCATCAAACTTCAAAGTTTATAACTCTTAAACATATGATTCTCAACCTTCAAACTTTGAAAAACTGAATACAGATTAGTTCAATTCATTCTCTCTAACTACATTCTTTCAGCAGCCAACAGCAGAGAACTCAGATAAATTATTAACAAAACAAGCAAACCAAACCACGCAAAACACATACTAATTCTACAAATTAATCCCCTAAAGTAAACCAGAAAAAATGCAGGCAATAAAACATGGGAAACTCAAAAACCGATTGATAAATAGATGAATCTAATACCATGGAACTGGATGATCACCAGCAGGAGGGAAATGTCCCATGTGTATCTCCCAAGCCCTAATCAGCCACAATGCGTACAATATCATCGCAAGGCCCACCATTCCAATCACCGAATTCACCATCTTCAATAATGATTGCATGCAACTCCTCACCATTTTTTAATTTGTTGCCCAAGAAGCCAACCTAGTTGATCAAATTATGAAAAAGAAAAAGAAAACAACAAAATATAGCCGCACTGAACCCTAGATTGAATCCGAGAGGAACAGAATCTAGGGTTTTTCTTTGGTTTGACTAAATCCGAGCATTGTTAGCTAGCCATACTGTTCGCGCAATATTTATTTTATTTTTGCGTCAAGAATTGTGGATCTTTCCTTTTATTTATTATTTCTATTTTTTTAAAAGTTTATTATTTCTAAGACTTAATAAAAAAATGTTTATTATTTCTGGTAGGTGTGGGCACCAAAACCATCAAACCCGTCCAAACCAAACCAATTTAAGCGGATTGAAAAAAACGGGGTTGTTTTTTAGTAATGTTTTTATCCGTCCGTATAACCTAACTCAAATCATTACTTATATATATATACAGAAATTCTATTATCAGTTCGAAGTAACAAAAATTATATCAGTTTCAAGTGACAAAAGTTATATCAATTCCTTGTATGTGGGCCACTGGATTTAAATACTTTGACTGAGTCAGTCAAAGTATTTAAATCCAGTGGCCCACATACAAGGAATTGATATAACTTTTGTCAGTTCGAACTGATAATAGAAAGATTATATATATATATATATATATATATATATATATATATATATATATATATAAAAGTAATGCTACTTTACTCAAATTTAGTGTCTAAATTTGGTAGTGGTGGCCACGGTTCGGTTTCGGACCAAAACTGGCGGTTTCGGTTTTGTGGCCACCCGAAACCGGCCCGAACCCGAAACCGAAACCGAAACCGAAACCATGGCCAACGGTTTGGGGGCGGTTTGTAACCGTCGGTTTTACGGTTTCAGTTAAAAAACCATCGGTTTTGGTCACGGTTTCGGTTTGGTTTCGGTTTTTCAAAAAAAAAAATTCAAAAAATGTGCCACATGGCACCTTCTGATTCGTCTAATTTTTTTTAAAAAAAAACCAACAGTTAAAACCGTTGGTTTTGGTCGGTTTTGGGCATGCCCAAACCGAAACCGTAACCAGTTCAACCGGTTTTCACCCGGTTTTGAAACCGCCGGTTACGGTTTTGGTTCTGGTTCGGTTTTTGGCCGTACGGTTTTGGTTAAACCGCGGACAAAACCACCAGTTTAACTGAAACCATGGCCACCTCTAAAATTTGGTACGGCATCACTATAATAAATTTATTTAAATCATACAAATCTAATACAGTTTAATTGTCTAGATTGAATATCGCAATTAACATGAAAAAAAAAAACTATTTTATTTATTTTATTTTACCGCAAACAAACAATAATCAACATTCATAATCAACAATAAGGGTAATATTCAGATGCATCCTTGTTTTGTTTCGGTTTTTTTTTTTTTTTTTCTATTGAAATTCATAGCAATTTGCATGTGCTAAGCCAACTTCAACAAATTTGGAAAGTCGAGGGCCCAAGAAAAAAAATATTAAAAGAAAACTGTAAATGTCAAAAATAATGGATAAAAATTAAATAAAATTTAACTACATTTTTATAACAAATTTGGGTCCGAAGGGACCATGGCTCTAAGCTTGGCTTGACCACTTCAAATAAGTCCGAAATCTCTCCAATTTGGATAATAGAAACATTTTGAGTGTCAATATTTACATCCCACTAAAATTTAATGTACACCCACTAATCAAATTAGTATATCTTCATAATTCCAATATTGACAGTAGGTATCATTATTAAAATAATTATAAATACTCTTCATATATTATATTATTACAATATATAATATTCGGAGTATTTTAACAAACATGTATTATGTATAATATATATTTTTATCAAAATATTAACTATTTATTAATTAAAAAATTAAATATTAATTATTAAAGTTATTTAGAAAAAAATTACTGTATCTAATTAAAAATCTAAGTTAAAATAAAAATTAAATTAACCAAAATGAGGTTAGGTTGAAAATCTGGAAGGAGTTACGCCCTCCTCTCAGATTTTTTTTATATGTTTTTATTTCAATAATTTTATCTAAGCTAAAAATATAAAATAACTGTTTTAATCATTATTGATTTAAAAAAAAAAAAAAATCATCGTATGTAATTAAAATTTTGAGGTAAAATAAAAATGATTTTAATTTAAACAAAATGAGGTTTTTATTTGTTTTTATTTCAATAATTTTATTTTATATTCTGAAATTTTTATTCAATTATTTTAGAATTTATTAACGTATAGTTTTTAATAATAAGGAAAAAAAACCAAGTAAAAGGATATATTGGTAATATGTGGGGTGTGCTTACAAGTTATAACATTTAAAAAGAATTTAATATGGTATAAATACAAAAAAAGGGTGCATATACAGTTTTGAGGGGTGCAAGTAACCTACCATTGACGAAAGCTTTTTAAAAAAATACTTAGTTCCAGATTAATAGATATATAACATTTAAAAAGAATTTAATATGGTATAAATACAAAAAAAGGGTGCATATACAGTTTTGAGGGGTGCAAGTAACCTACCATTGACGAAAGCTTTTTTAAAAAATACCTAGTTCCAGATTAATAGATATATATATATATATATATATATATATATATATATATATATATATATATATATATATATATATATAAGTAATGCTACTTTGCCCAAATTTGGTGTCCAAATCTGGTGCCCAAATGACGTGGCAACACTCTCATCCATTCATTTAGATTGTATTGGATTTGCTTGATTTAAATGAATGGATGAGAGTGTTGTCACGTCATTTTGGCACCAGATTTGGACACCAAATTTGGGCAAAGTAGCATTACTCTATATATATATATATATATATATATATATATATATATATATATCTATCGTTACTCAAACATTTTTCATGATAGTTTGTATAAAATCAAGGACATAAATGGCATATCAATTTTGTATAAACCAATCACTGTTTTTTTTCCCTTTCAAATTTTTTTTTTTTTTTTTATTTATTTGGTTGAGATTTTCTTTTTACAATCCACTTTTATCTTTTAACACCCATTTACTAAAAACACTCTATTTTGTAAACTTAAATAAAAAAAAATTCTAAACACACCATTTTGTTCCAAAATTATCCATTTTCATAAAACTTATTAGTACACTTGTATTTTATTAAAAAAAATTAATTACAAACATATCCCAATAGAAATTTACTAATAAGGACAAATTACTTTGATTAAAAATAAACCAAATACCATATGCACTCATTAATTACACCCATAACTTCAATTATATTTCTTTATTAAAAAACCTTACCTCTTAAAAACTTTTTAATGGATGTTGACTAATGTAAGGGGTTGTTTCTGAAATTAAGGGCATAGTTCATTACTAAGCCTTTTTGACATATTTCAGGTAGACCTGACAAGGTTCTGGTTTGAACCGTCAGAACCGGAACCGGAACCGGAACCAGAACCAGAACCAGAACCAGAACCGAAACCGAAACCGAAACCGAAACCGAAACCGAAACCGAAATCGGAACCGGAACCGTTTTTTCGGTTCCGGTTCAAGAACCGAAACCGGGGGAGGCCGGTTCCAGTTCCGGTTCCAAGGTTCATGGAACCGGACGGTTCGAACCGGTGGTTCCAAGTTATTTTTTTATTTTTTTATTTTTTTTTATTTTTAAAATTGATTTCAATTGGGAGCCATCGCCCATCAGCCATGTGCTTGCTTACTCATATCTTTTGTTCTTATTCAGTGTCATTGTTTCAAATTTCAATTATCAATTTTTTTTATTTTTTATTTTGACGAAATTCAATTATTCATTATATAAAGCACTGCCTTTCTTCTTTTCTTTTTATGCTCTATCATTCTTCATTATCTAATATATCTATATATATATATATATCTTTTGTCCCAGTGTCCCACATTTCTTATCTCAACGTGAATTTATTTCTTAATTTTGTGTACGTTAATTTACTTACAGTAGAAAATGGTGTGGGTTGAGGTAGATCTATGATACAATTAACAACAAAGAAAAACAACACAATTAGAATAGAAAGGATAAAAAAATCTCACATCCCACATTGGAAAAATACGAAAAGTGGAGAGAGACTTAACCTATATAAAAAGGAGAAGAATGCAAAGAAAAATATAATTACTTGGACAAGGGTTATGGGCCATGGCCCAATACTTTGTAATGTCATTTTCTAACATTTTATTTTTGTAATAAATAAAATGTAATATTTTGTAATGTTAAAAAAAAAAAAAAAAAAAAAAAAAATCTGGTTTAGAACTGCCGGTTCTGTCGGAACCGGAACCGGCGGTTCTAGAACCGGAACCATCTAAGGCCGGTTCCGGTTCCACCTAACCGTGGAACCGGAACCGGATCGGAACCGTGTCAGGTCTAATTTCAGGGCATATATTGTGCAATTTGCCCTAAAAAAAAAAAAGAAATTAAACAACAACGAAATTATTTGAAGTAAATTTATGGTTTTTTTGTAGTGATCGAATAAACTAATAAAGAGAGAAAAAAAATTCTCACCTTAACAAATTGATGTCTATCTAAGTGAGAAAAACTGTATAGGTTGAATATAGCAATTAGCATAAAAAAAATCTGTTTAATTTAATTTATTTTACCACAAACAAACAATAATCAGCATTCATAATCAACAATAAGGGTAATATCAGATGCATCCATTGTTTTTTTTTTTTTTTTTTTTTTCTATCAAAAATCATAGTAATTTGTAGAGGTTAAACTAGCTTCATCAGATTTGGAGGGTTGGGACCTGGAAAAAAAAAAAATGATTAAAAGAAAACTGTAAATATTGTTAAAGAAAAAAAAAATTGGATAAAAATTAAATAAAATTTAACTATATTTCACAAATGGCCCCTCCAGGGCCCAAGCGGGGCTTTGCCATTCCAAATCAGTCTGCAATCTCTCCGGTTTGGATAATATAAACATTTTTCATGATAGTTTGTACGAAATTAAGGACATAAACATATTATCAATTTTGTATAAACCAAGTGCTGCTACAGCTTTACTTAATAATTAATATATAGAGGGATGTGTTCCCTTGATATGAAAATCTAGAATAGTAGTCAATTAGCAGCATCCAATTTAAACTTTGTAACCATTTTATTAATATGTTGATATTAATTCAGCTTGATATTTAACAACACTAAATAGACGTGTACAATACTAAATAGAAAGGGAAAAAAAAGACTGAACAACAAAGTAGAAACTTTAAAAAGGTTTTGAGGGGGTTAAAATTAAAATTGATGATACTCCATAGTCTGTATAGAGGAAAATAAAAACAGAAGAGAAGGAAATAGATGATTAGAACTAAAGCTTCATGTCCCAATGTAAAAGTCAGAAATGGAATTATAACGAGGGCCAATTGAATTCGCTGAAAAATAGCAAGTATGGTGTCAAGGGGAAGGTAGAAAAGACCATCAAGATTATTGATCCTTATCATCATCGCCCAAAGGAATGCGCAGCCCATAAAAGTAAGTGCAAGCTCCAACAACAAGAATGCAACGGAAACCAATTTAGTTGCGAGATTGTTGTCAACTGATAGCGCCAAAAAGAGAGTGAATGCCGCTATCACAGACAGAATCATAGTTGCAATGTTATAAAATAAGAAGAAACTTAGACTCATCTGATTCCTTTCTTGGAAAAAGCCCCTATCTGGATCATCAGTACCATTTCCACCATTGTCGTAAGGTATTTGGAGAACACCAGCAAAGGCAGCTCCGACAATGAGTGCAGCTACTACAAAAAGATTGTTTATGGTGTTATTAACATCTTGTTTGGGAATTGGCAGCTTCCTGTTGAAACTTGATATTTTAGTTGAGATGTGGTGATGGCGTGTAATCCGACAGCATGGAAAGAACTCAAGATACATGTATAGCATGGAATATGTCATCATCTGTAGAATAAAAGAAATTTTCAAAACAACATTATTACATTTCATTTTATGCTAATTAATTAAACAGACTTCAAAGCTATGAGCAATGCTTGAATCGGCTTCCTACACTCATTAATCAAATATGATATTTTATATATAAATACGTCATGAATAAGTGTGTTGTTCTTCTATTTCAATCATTTTCAGTAATAACATTTTATATTTCAAATCAAGTTTTTATTTTTCAGGGTAAAAACAATTTTTGTGGTTCCCAAGAGAATCCCAGTCGTAATATAACAGCAGTGACAACTCATCAAATTAATTCTTTGAGTAGTGTAGTATTTCGTACCATTAGAAATTGCTTTGGTTTTTCAGAATTCTTCAAATCAACTTCTACAGAGTTCTCCTTGACACCTGAAGCTTTAAGGTTTCTATCATTCACATCGATTTGCTGGTTCTGCACTTGAGAAAAACTTAAGAAATTGAGAGAAGTTCAACAATATATTCCCAAAAGTCAAAAGTAATACTATTTCTCTTTGAAGTCGGTTAAGAATAAGTGAATAATAATCATATACGTACCTTTGTAAATACATTTGATTTAAAAATATCATAGGCTGTGAGACCTTGATAGTTTAAGATATCAACATTTGATTGTTTGTCATGCTTTAGAGCAACCACCACCATAGAATGACCATGTAATGCTGCCAAATGGAAAGGTGTATTGCCATTTTTGTCCATTTTGTTAACAAGCTTATCCGTACATTTTTCTTTGAGTAGATACCTAACCACGTTTTCTTTTCCGCTCTTGGCTGCAACATGAAGAATGCTTTGACCTTTATAACAGAGCAATTCAGTTGGATCTGGCCACTTTCGAAGTAGCTCCTTGATTACTTTGATATTACCATTTTCACATGCTAAATGAAGAGGATAAAAGCCTTTAGTATTCCTCTCAAAAGCCCAATCACTCTTGATTTCTAAGAGGTAGCGAACGGCCTCAATGCAACCCATGTATGCTGCAAAGTGGAGTGGAGTATTCCCTTCCTCATCTCGTGAGAGTAATATTAGCTCTGCTTTTCTTTCCTTAATTACTTTCAACATATCTGAAAATTAGAACAAAGAACATCAAAATGAGAATAAAATTTGAAACATAATGAGAAAAAGACATATGAAATGATGCTAAGAATACATACCTAACTCTCCTTGCTCAATGGCAACATGTACAGGAGACTTTCCTTGGAGTCTTTGTAGTAAACCATCACCTTGATCAGGCAGAGCATTCAAAATATATTCAACAATTGCCTTGTTACCTGATTCGACTGCCATACACAACGGAGACTTGCCCGCATTGTTTTGAAGATAAGTAACATCTGGGTCATTTAGAACTAGGTAAAATGCCACTTCTACTAAAATGTTTACATGTTTCTTTGATGCATGTAATGCAAACAAAGCTTCATGCATAGCTGTATTTCCTTCATCATTCTTCATGGTCAGTAAAGTGTCGGTGGATGTGGATGAGTTTGGAATTTGTTTGGAAAGGTTGACAAGTGCTCTGACAGTGATTAATTTGTGAGCTCTAACAGCAAGGTGAAGTGCAGTGTTGCCCTCGGAGTTTTGCTTGGTGATCAAGAGGGGAAAGTTACGAGCTATGAGTTGAGTCATCTCTTCATGACCAGAGCTTGACGCCACATGTAGAAGTGAATTCCCAGAGGGGGTTACTTTGTTGAAAATTTCATTCAGATTCTCAGCCCCATAACCTCCCTCGATGACACAAAATGGAAACTTATTGAGGTCGCCATTGAATGCCGCTTCAAAATGGGCGGGTTCCATCCAAACGGCTTCCTAATAATTGATATCGAAAAAACTTGCAATTTTAGCTCATGATATATATGATGCTAGTGTGACTCACTAACTTGCGTGTGCTTGAATAAGTGAAAGTACGTTCCAGTATATGATACCAAAACCACCCAATGAGTTTTGAGGATCTGCTGTACGAGAAAAACTTCAGTGGGACGGTCCCACTGCGTGGATATGGGACCGTCCAATCACAGCACGCCACAAGTGTGCCACTCACAGCACGCCACATATGCATTGGGAGAATATGTGGCACACTTGTGGCGTGCTGTGATTGGACGGTCCCATATACACGTCAGTGGGACCGTCCCACTGAAGTTTTTCTCCTGCTGTACACACCTGATCATCTGCTCTACTTTGAGCACGTTGGTTCATATTGCAGTATTTTTAAAACAAGTATCTGTACTTAATTTGAGCACGTTGGTGCTCTGACAGTATTTTTAAAACAAGAAATTAAAAAAAAAAAATGTAAAAGAAAAGAAAAGCAAAAGTGGAGGGATACACATGCTCTACAACAATAATCTAAATAGGCACGTATGCCTCGACACAAGACAGAAAAAGAAAGAAAAAAAAAAAAAAAAAAACTAATTATGTTTAGCCATCCGACAAGCACAATCATTCCATTTTGCCTCAACCTGTGCGGCCCAATTAGTGACAATGCTTAATTCTGTTTGGGCCGTTGAAGCCGCAGAATTAGAGCAAATACAAGAAGTGCGTAGAATGTCTTCTCTTACTCATTTGAGACTTGGAACTAGATAAATTTTTAAAAATTGGCTTCACTTTTCTTTTCGATTTGGTTAGCACAAGAATCCAATTATTGTCAGACTCAAAATTCATTTCTTGTCGTATCATGGGATCGACTGGACCATAATTATAATTTGAAGCATGGATATCTTGGTCAATAACCTCCGCTCCAAACCCTCTTTAAATCATCTTCACTAGAAAAATGAATATCAAAATATCCTTTTGGAAATGGAGTAAGGATTTTGGAGTTTCCAAATCGACTATAATACAGATTTTAACTTACTAGGCTTCATAGGTACATAACCATTTCTTAAAAGCAGACATCTGAAAAGATTTTTCTGACAGTATTTCAGTCTTTCTTGAACATATTTTTGGTTGATGCAAACATATGTGATGTCCCTTTTCACAACTGGCACCGGGAGAAGATTTGGTTGAACCTGTGCTTTATCGGTCTTGAGCAGAGCTATAAATACTTTTGAAGGATCCATGGACGAGGCTCCAAAAGTGAGAAAACTCAAGAGGGAAAGAAAGTCATCCTCTCAGAGAGAGCTTGTATAATTATATATATATATATATATATATATATATATATATATATAGAGAGAGAGAGAGAGAGAGAGAGAGAGAGAGAGAGAGAGAGAGAGAGAGAGAGAGAGAGAGAGAGAGAGAGAGAGAGAGAGAGAGAGTAATATTACACATCCCACCTACAATCCCATCATTTCCATCCCAACACATGTGGCTGCTAAGTTGTCATTTGATAAGTGAATCAATAATGCTAAACATCCCATCTAAAATCCCACCTTTTTCATCCCACTACATGTGGCATATGAGGTGTCAAATTGTGAGTGGATACACATTAATGATAATTTATCTCACCTACCCCATGTATTCATTTACCATTTGACACCTCACATGCCACATGTAGTGAGATGAAAAAGGTGGGATTTTAAGTGGGATGTGTAGCATTATTGGAATCAATAATGCTAAACATCCCACCTAAAATCCCACCTTTTTCATCCCACTACATGTGGCATATGAGGTGTCAAATTGTGAGTGGATACACATTAATGATAATTTATCTCACCTACCCTATGTATTCATTTACCATTTGACACCTCACATGCCACATGTAGTGGGATGAAAAAGGTGGGATTTTAGGTGGGATGAATACACATTAATTGTTGTGTGGATACATGGGTAAGTGAGATAAATTACAATTAATGTGTATCCACTCATCAAATGACACATCAGCTGCCACATGTGTTGGGATGGAAATGGTGGGATTATACGTGGGATGTTTAGCATTACTCATATATATATCAGTCTTTCTATTATCAGTTCGTCCTGATGTAAAATATATTAGAACGAAGAATGTAGACCATAGATTATGGAGAAGTTTTGACAAGTGCATGCACTTTGAGTCAAAGTATGTAAATCTAGTGGTCCACATTCTTCGTCCTGATATATTTATTGTCAGGACGAACCGACAATAGAAAATCTGTATATATATATATATGGTCCACATTCTTCGTCCTGATATATTTTATGTCAGGACGAACTGACAATAGAAAGACTATATATATATATTTAATGGACAGTCTTTCTATTATCAGTTCGAACTGACAAAAGATATATCAGTTCCTTGTATGTGGGCCATTGGATTTAAAAGATGCTTTGACAAGTGCATGCAACCAAGTCAAAGTATTTAAATCCAATGGCTCATATGCAAGTAACTGATATATATTTTATCGGTTCGAATTGATAATAGAAAAATTGATTTAATGGATTCTTAAACAACCAGATAGATTTAAAAATTACATTACCTCCTCCATCCCGATCCATTTGTGGTCCTTTGAGAGAGCCAATTGAATTAGCGAATGAGCTACAAGCCTACAACATTAAAATCTTGACAATTAAAACTAAGGGGGGTGTATTCAATTAGGATCAATTAGGATTCTTGAAGACATTTAAAGACATTTTTTAAGTGACAGATTTTCATGGATTTCTACAGACTTTTATAAATCCACATGGACTTTTATGGATTTGTTTAGACATCTATCTCAGACTTTTATGGATTTATTTAGACATTCAAGGATTTTCATGGATTTGTAATCTCTAACTTATATATCAATAGTAAGCTAATTATAGCTAATTATAAAAAAAAAACCTTTGAAGTTGGAATGAGCAAAATTTGATACACCAATCAATCTATATTTGCATATATATATATATATTTTGAGGTTGTTGCTGATGAAAACAAAGCGATTGAATTGAATCCAAAATTGGCTAAGGCTTTCATGAATTTGTTATCTCTGACTTATCAATAGTAAGCTAATTATAGCTAATTATCAAAAAAAACATTTGAAGTTAGAATGAGCAAAATTTGATACACCAGTCAATCTATATTTGTGTATATATATAGTCTGAGGTTGTTGCTGATGCAAACAAAGCGATTGAATTGAACCCAAAATTGGCTAAGGTTTATCTGCGTAAAGGCATTGCTTGCATGAAGTGTAGATGAATTATTTTTCTTTAAAATAAAATGCTAATAAAGAGTTTTTCAAAAAAAAAAAAAAAAAAAAAGTTAATAAAGAGTGAGCATTTTAGTGTTTGATTGAAGGCTCTACAGAATAATTTGGTGTTGTTTTGTGCAATTCTGGTACATAGTGAGTTTTGTACTTGTTATACTGTATATAATTATGTGACTGCAACATATTCTCACATATATAATTATGTGCAGTTTTTTTTTTTTTTTTTTCCTTTTTAATTCACAGAACATACTGGGGATGTAAGCTTATTATTCTCACATGCATCGGTTTTTTTAATTTTTACATATTATTGCTTTTCGTTTCTGATTTGAGAGAGAGAGGGAAAACAAAATCCACCAAAAATTTTGGGGAGAATGCTGGACATGTTATGACATTTGATATTTATATCTTTCACCATCAAGTCCACCAAAATCCATCAAAATCCATGACTTAAGAAAATCCTTTAAAATCCAGTTGAATACACCTTGATTCTTGTAGACATTTTTAAAGTCCCAATTCAATACACCTGGATTTGGAAGGATTCTTTAAAAGTCCATATGAATCCTAATTGAATACCACTGGATTCATATGGACTCTTTTAAAGTCTTTAAATGTCCAAATTGAATACACCAGGATTTATAATGTCTTTAAATGTCCTCAAGAATCCTAATTGAATACACCCATGTAAATTCTACCACTTCTAACAAAGTGGTCAGCGTATCAGTACCTCTCAAAACCACTCCAACATCAAACAAGTGAAATTAAAGATTTGGATTTAATCAGATTAATAACAATCAAATAATTTGACTAAAGGCAAATAATAAAAAAATGCCTGTATTTCTTGCCAACAAGGCAACAACCCCTTCAACACAGCCAATAGAAAAAGATTCTGAAAACCTTTTCACACAAGCAGTCATGACAAATGCCTTATCACCTCGGATCATCGGTCCTAATGTAGTAATGGAAGGATCTACATTAACTTTGTAAACACCTTGGACCGGAGGCTGCAAGCGACTCATTCGTTTTTTTTAATAAAAATATTATCTCTATTTTTTTAATTTAATAACTAAGGGCAAATTGATATTATCATTAGTTTAGTTTTAAGAGTAAGAGAGATCTCAGTAGATAAAATCATATTGGTTCTCTAACTACATTTATGTCATACTTGGAGGTCATTGTATTTACCCCTTTACCTTTAATAAAGAACAAGAAAGTAGTTAATTATCATTAATGAACGTGCACCACACATATATTCTTGGCCATATATTTATCCAATCAAGGGGTATATCACTTTTTCTTTTTATTTCTTTCTTTAGTCACACTCTCGTACTGTTTTTTTTTTTTTTTTTTAAAAACATAGTCACTCTCTCGTACTTCTAATGTACTTAAACCACAAATGAGGTAACGTCTGAACAAGTAGCAGATTCCTATATGGTTTTGAGGGATCATTCTAAGTTCAAGGCTAAATGATTTCTACTAGTGTTGGTATCGGATTCGGAATGACGTGAAACTCTCACGGTTGAAGCGAATCGACGAGATCCTCAATAGTCACCGCCTTTGGTATTGATGCTTGTCCTTTTTCGGCCAAATTCCATCGTTTAGGCCCTGTAATTGTCGTTTTTGCCATTTTAGGAAAGTTTCGTTTTAGTCATAAGTTGAGTTTGACAAGTCAGAATCGTCTACCGTCAATTCTGGCTTGCTTAGGGTCGTTAGTAGTATTTATTTCCGCAATTATCTCAATTTTGCTATTTTTGGTAATTTTTGCTAATTAGTCCCGTTTCTTTTCCAACAAGGATTAGGGTTAGGTTTTATTTGCTTTAAATATACTTGTAAGTGGAAAGGTTCATTATCTTTTGATTCAATAAAAATTCAGAGTTTCTTTGAAGAGTTTTATCTCTTTTTCTGATGGATTCCAGTTATTTTGGAATATAGACGTTGGTCTTATTCCTTTTGTGTTTCACGCTGCATCAATGTCGTTATAACTTTATTCACTACATAGATAGACACTACTACCACATTGGAGAACCAATGGTCCAATACTTTTATCTCCCGTTTAAGGGTAAATTTATAATTAACTCCTCAAATTTTTCAAACAATATTTTTTTTAAGTCACATTTTTAGGAAAAAAAAATCATTAACGAGTACAATTTTCTCATTTGGGGAATTAACTCATGGGCCATGAATCTTTTCTTGCTCTACATTATTCAAAATTTTGACGAGGTTCGAAAATATAATAGTTACTGTTCTCCAACTTTCAAAAGTGAAAGTTGGAATATGATGCTTAAACATTTTAATCTACAAAATTTAAGAGCAGGTTTGCTTAAGATGTTTATTTCTAGCACTTTAATTGATTAAGTTGTTTGTAGGGTAAGAATGAAAGCAAAATAAAGAAGAAAGCGAGAAAGAGAGAAAGAAAAAGTTTTAAGTTGTTCGTAGAGTAAGAATGAAAGAAAAATAAAGAAGAGAATGAGAGAGAGAAGGAAGGTTAGGAGATAATATCACCAGGCTAGGGGTATTTAAACACATTTTTGATTATTTGGAAAGTTTTGGTTATGAGTTATGACTATATATGGATGTGGATAGATAAGGCTAAACATTGTTGGGCTATTATGTTTTTGGGTAACCCGAGTATCTTGGTGGTTGGAGACATTAAAGAAGCTCGGAAGCTCCTACCATGGTTCGAGTTTGGTACCGTAAATATTGTCCTACCTTTGCTCATCAAATTCGAAAGTGTGAGAAAATCTCTCTCATGGGAGTTATATTCGAGATCAAGTCCAGGCAAACCTCTAACCCAATTGATGTTAGATTGCAAAAAAAAAAACAAAAAACTCTAGGTATCGAGGATCCCGGACTTTGTCCAGACACCCATCAGTCTGTCCACTCGTCATGGCCTGTATGTTGAATCATGGAGTATGACAGATAGGAAACCTCAGTCCACACAAAGATGCATGCAGGTAAATTAGAACTCGCCTTCACCAATTGTCAAGAGTAGAACCAAGGACTTGGGATTTTCATCCCAAGCCTTGGACCACCAAGGCAACCACCTTGTGGTTAGAAGGTATAATTCTTTTCTTGCTATTGAGGATCAAAAGTATCAAAAATACTGTTCTCAAAAATCTCAAAAGTGAAAGTCCGAATTATACCATGCTAAAACTTTTAAAATTCCCTTTTGGCTTGCATGTCAAATGACTATATATAACTTTGCACTGCTGATCAAAACGACAACGCTGTACATGCATATATATCTTCTTCATTATCCATTAATTGATCGGGATACGTTAGGTCTAAAAGAATAAACTAACATTATTATTAATATTGGCTTGTAATTCTTTCTAAATATTTGTTGCATATCATGATCAGTAGAAACAGCTCAACTACTATAAGTCTATAACACAAATAACAAATGATTATTAAAAAGGTTTGTATGAAACTGAAAATCGGATAAATTAAACTTGAATAAAAATTACAAATTTCATTAGAAATTTAGATCCCTCCTTAAAATTTATCAGAAATATGTCCACATTCTTTAGTAGGCTAATGATGAAGAAAGTATCAAGAAAATTGCACAAGAAGTCGGACTGACATCTCATCTATGTGCTGATTTTCTTTAGAATAATGTTATACAACCCAAATAATTAACTTAAATAATGTGGCAAGTGACTTGTCATCACTATACACAGCATGTGATGATGTAGTTAATGAAAAAATCAATTACTACATCATTTTGGTTGAAATTTAGATTAAATTTTTGGGTTGTCTAGCATTAGTGTTTTCTTTAATGTAAAGATGAAAATATATGGCATCACTTATATCTGTTTATGTAAATGAACAATACTCAACAGCAAGTTTGGATGGATACAGCTTCTTAAGTGATCTTCAAGAATTTTTTGAAATCAACTCTAAAAAGAAAAAAAGGGAATCCAATTAATATACTTATATTATATTGTCGTCTAAGCATCATTCAGTTTACCTTAATCATTTAATTAATACATAGATCACATGAAGTTCAAATGAGTTTAGAATTTTGACACAGAAAGTTGTACATTAATATAATAAAAGAACACATATGAATTGTTTATTTATATTTTAATTAAATACTTATCACATGGCAGACTTTAGACCACATATTAATTAATAAAACCCTTAAAAATTTTAAAATTTACATGTTAATCTAAAATGGATTTTAGAAAGAACTCGATTTAGTTATCTAGTATTTCCCAGAAAGAAGTGGATTGAATATGCAGTGCAGTAGTATTAAGTTGGAATGGGATGCTTAAAATCTTCGAAATTTACTGTACATATCATCAGTAGAGATTCCATATTTTGCTGAACTAAACTCCAGAGTTTCCTCTTCAAATAAGATAAATAAAAATTATGAAAACAACTATATTAGTTGAAGTAAATTTTTATTGCTTTTTGTTTTTTTTAGTGATCGAATAGACTGATAAAGAGAGAAAAAAAATTCTCACCTTAACAAATTGATGTCCGTCTAAGTGAGAAAAACTGTATTGGACCATTGGTTGGTGCATTACCATTTAACTGTATAGGTTGAATATCGCAATTAGTAAAAAATCTATTTAATTTAATTTATTTTACCACAAACAAACAATAATCAACATTCATTATCAACAACATCCTTGTTTTGTTTCGTTTTTTTTTTTTTTTCCTATCGAAAATCATAGCAATTTGCAGATGCTAAACCAACTTCATCAAATTTTGAAAGTTGATCAAGGGCGGCAAAAGGTATTATAAGAAAACCGTTAATTTTTTTTTTAAAAAATTGGATAAAAATTAAATAAAATTCAACTACATTTTAAAAACAAATTTGGGTCCGAAGGGGCCATGGCTCCATGCTTGGCTTGGCCACTCCAAATCAGTCCAAAATCTCTCCGATTTCGATATAGAAACATGTTGAGTGACAATAGTTGCACTCCACTAAACTATATGTACATCTCAAATTAATATATTTTTCATAATTTCAATATTGATCTTAGGTATCATTATTAAAATAATAATACTCTTCATATATTATATTATTACAATTTATAATATTCTGATTATTTTAACAAACATGTATTATGTATAATATTTTTTTTATCAAAATATTAACTATTTATTAATTAAAAACTTAAATATTAAAATATAAAATAACTGTTTTAATAATTAAAGAATTTGAAAAAAAATAAATACTGTATCTAATTAAAAATCTAAGCTAAAATAAAAATTAAATTAAATTAAACTAAATTAACCAAAATGAGGTTAGGTTGAAAATCTGGAAGGTGAGCTAGCCCTCCTCCCAGATTTTTTTGTATGTTTTTATTTCAATCATTTTATCTAAGCTAAAAATATAAAATAACTGTTTTAATAATTATTGAAATTTTAAAAAAAATCACCCTATCTAATTAAAAATTTGAGGTAAAATAAATATGATTTTAATTTTAAAAAATGAGGTTTTTATTTCAATAATTTTATTTTATTTTAGAATTTGTTAACGTATAGTATTTAATTACAAGGAAAAAAAAAACTAAGAAAAAGGATATATTGGTAATATACTAATATGTGGGGTGTGCTTACAAGTTATAACATTTTAAAAGAATTTAATGTGGTATAAATACAAAAAGGGGTGTATATACGGTTTTTGAGGGGTGCAAATAACACTACTCAAACATTTTTCGTTATAGTTTGTATGAAATTAAGGATATAAATGTCGTATTATCAAAACCCGAACAAATTAACCAAAACGGTAAAAAGGTCTAAACGATAAATCTCTTGTAACAAGAGCATTACAAAATTGAGGACAAGTAAAACTCAAAAAATCTTAAGCCAAAGAACAACAATGAGATGCTAAACTAAGTACTGGCTAGTGCTTTACTTAATAGAGGAACGTGTTCCCTTGATTATGAAACTCTAGAATAGTAGTCCAATTTAAGGAAAAATAAAATAAAATAAAAACTTTGTAACAACATTAATGTAATCATTTTATTAATATGTTGATAATTCAACTCGATTAACAACAAGATCATAAAAACCGCATAGACGTGTACAATACAAATAAGAAAGGGAAAAAAAAGACTGAACAACAAAGTAGAAACTTTAAAAAGGATTTGAGGGGGTTAAAATTGATGACACTCCATAGTCTGTATAGAGGAAAATAAAAACAGAAGAGAAGGAAATAGATGATTAGAGCTAAAGCTTCATGTCCAAATTTAACAGGCAGAAATGGAATTATAACGAGGGCCAATTGAATTCGCTGAAAAATAGCAACTATGGTTTCAAGGGGAAGAAGGTAGAAAAAACCATCTTGATCATCGATCCTTATCATCATGGCCCAAAGGAATGCGCAGCCCATAAAAGTAAGGGCAAGCTCCAACAACAAGAATGCAACGGAAACCAATTTAGTTGCGAGATTGTTGTCAACTGATAGCGCCCAAAAGAGAGTGAATGCCGCTATTACAGACAGACTCATAGTTGTAATGTTATAAAATAGGAAGAAACTTAGCCTCATTTTATTACTGTCGAGGAAAAAGCCCTCACCAGTACTCTTTTCACCATCGTAAGGTATTTGGAGAACACCAGCAAAGGCAGCTCCGACAATGAGTGCAGCTACTACAAAATGATTGTTTATGGTGTTATTAACATCTTGTTTGGGAATTGGCAACTTCTTGTTGAAACTTGATATTTTAGTTGAGATGTGGTGATGACGTGTAATCCGCTAGCGTGGAAAGAACTCAAGATACATGTATAGCATGCATGGAATATGTCATCATCTGTAGAATAAAAGAAATTTTCAAAACAACATTATTAGATTTCATTTCATGCTAATTAATTAAACAGACTTCAAAGCTATCAGCAAGGCTTGAATCGGCTTCCTACACTCATTAATAAATTTTCAGTATTAACATTTTATATTTCAAATCAAGTTTTTGTTTTTCAGGGTAAAAACAATTTTTGTGGTTCCCAAGAGAATCCCAGTCGTAATATAATCACCAATATATATATATATATAACGGGTTAAAAAAATAAATAGCACTATTTGAGGTGCTTTTTTGGGAACAGGCACCAATTTACTAACTTAAGTTTAAAAGGCACCATTTATGGTGAACGGACAAAATTGCCCCTCACAGTAACCTTCTTCACCATTTTGTTTTCTTTTTTTCTTTCAAAATCCTCTATCA
The DNA here is from genome assembly GCA_008009225.1 of Acer yangbiense. NCBI lineage: Eukaryota > Viridiplantae > Streptophyta > Magnoliopsida > Sapindales > Sapindaceae > Acer > Acer yangbiense. Next base: position 39,511,720 of record CM017769.1, on the reverse strand, counting down.
ATGGAAGTGGAACCGATGAATCAATGATACTGACCAATCAACGAACAAAAAAGCTCGGGAAGCATGAACTATATAGAAAGTCTCAGAGATACAAAATAAAAAAAAAAAAATTGATGATTAAAAAGGCTCGAAAATGTTTGAAAAGGTTCGAAAAAGGCTCGAAAATGTTCGAAAAGGCTCGAAAAAGGTTTGAAAAGGCTCGAAAAAGGTTCGAAAAGGCTCGAAAAAGGTTCGAAAAAGGTTCGAAAAAAGTTCGAAAAAGGTTCGAAAAAAGTTCGAAAAAGGTTCGAAAAAAGTTTGGAAAAGGCTCGAAATGAAGTGTTCGAGCCTTTTTGTACATGAATCGAGCCTTTTTGTACATGAATCGTGCCTTTTTGTACATGAATCGTGCCTTTTTGTACTGCAATCGTGCCTTTTTGAACCTTTATGAATCGAGCCTTTTTGTACATGAATCGTGCCTTTTTGTACTGCAATCGTGCTTTTTTGAACCTTTATGAATCGAGCCTTTTTGTATATGAATCAAGCCTTTTTGTACAGTAATCGTGCCTTTTTGTACACCAATCGTGCCTTTTCGATTAGTGTATGAAAAGGCTCGAACACTTAATGAAAAGGCACGATTGGTGTATGAAAAGGCTCGAACTGAAGTTCGAGCCTTTTCATACACCAATCGTGCCTTTTCATTAAGTGATCGAGCCTTTTCATACGCTTAATGAAAAGTTTTCATACGCTTAATGAAAAGGAATGAAAAGGAATGAAAAGGCACGATTGGTGTATGAAAAGGCTCGAAATGTTCATTTCGAGCCTTTTCATACACCAATCGTGCCTTTTCATTAAGTGATCGAGCCTTTTCATACGCTTAATGAAAAGGAATGAAAAGGCACGATTGGTGTATGAAAAGGCTCGAAATGTTCATTTCGAGCCTTTTCATACACCAATCGTGCCTTTTCATTAAGTGATCGAGCCTTTTCATACGCTTAATGAAAAGGAATGAAAAGGAATGAAAAGGCACGATTGGTGTATGAAAAGGCTCGAAATGTTCATTTCGAGCCTTTTCATACACCAATCGTGCCTTTTCATTAAGTGATCGAGCCTTTTCATACGCTTAATGAAAAGGAATGAAAAGGAATGAAAAGGCACGATTGGTGTATGAAAAGGCTCGAAATGAACATTTCGAGCCTTTTCATACACCAATCGTGCCTTTTCATTAAGTGATCGAGCCTTTTCATACGCTTAATGAAAAGGAATGAAAAGGAATGAAAAGGCACGATTGGTGTATGAAAAGGCTCGAAATGTTCATTTCGAGCCTTTTCATACACCAATCGTGCCTTTTCATTAAGTGATCGAGCCTTTTCATACGCTTAATGAAAAGGAATGAAAAGGAATGAAAAGGCACGATTGGTGTATGAAAAGGCTCGAAATGTTCATTTCGAGCCTTTTCATACACCAATCGTGCCTTTTATTTCGAGCCTTTTCATACACCAATCGTGCCTTTTCATTAAGTGTTCGAGCCTTTTCATACACTAATGAAAAGGCTCGAACACTTCATTTCGAGCCTTTTCAATGGAAGATTCAAAATCAAAAAAAATCTTTGGGGGCGTTGCCCCCACACCCCCACGAGCTGACCGGGCAGCTCAACCACCGCGAGCTCAGCGGGGAGCTCGACCCCCGAATGCGTCTGCGTAGTGCCACAAAACTAATTATCTAATGAAGATGCGTTGATAATGTTATGGTCTTCAACCTCCATTGAAGGTCTGTTTTAAATCTCAGTAAACTTCAAAGTAAGAAAAAGAATGTGTAAAGTAAGGGTATTTTTGTCTGTTCACCATAATAGGTGTCTTTTAAACTTAACTTATTAAAGCACTGACATTGTCACCAAATCAGTTTAAAAATGTGACATTTCTCACCAATTCCACTATATATAACAGCAGTGACAACTCATCAAATTAATTCTTTGAGTATTGTAGCATTTCGTACCATTAGAAATTGCTTTGGTTTTTCAGAATTCTTCAAATCAACTTCTACAGAATTCTCCTTGACACCAGAAGCTTTAAGGTTTCTATCATCCACATCGATTTGCTGGTCCTGCACTTGAGAAAAACTCAAGAAATTAAGAGAAGTTCAACAATATATTCTCAAACGTCAAAAGTAATACTATTTCTCTTTGAAGTCGGTTAAGAATAAGTGAATAATAATCATATACATACCTTAGAAAATACATTTGATTTAAAAATATCATAGGCTGTGAGGCCTTGATAGTTTAGGATATCAACATTTGATCGTTTGTCACGCATTAGAGCAACCACCACCATAGAATGACCATGTAATGCTGTCAAATGAAAAGGTGTATTGCCATTTTTGTCCATTTTGTTAACAAGTTTATCCGTACATTTTTCTTTGAGTAGATACCTAACCACGTTTTCTTTTCCACTCTTGGCTGCAACATGAAGAATGCTTTGACTTTTATTACAGAGCAATTCTATAGGATCTGGCCACTTTCGAAACAACTCCTTGGTTACTTGGATATGGCCATTTTCACATGCTAAATGGAGAGGATAAAAACCCTTATTATTCCTCTCAAAAGCACAATTACCACTCTTGATTTCTAAGAGGTAGCGAACTTCCTTGATGAAACCCATGCATGCTGCAAAGTGGAGTGGGGTATTCCCTTCTTCATCTGGTAAGAGTAATAGCTCTTCTTTTTCTTCCTTTATTATTCTTAACATATCTGAAAATTAAAAGAAAGATCAACATCAAAAGGAGTATAAAATTTGAAATATAATGAGAATGGTTAATACAATTAAAACTTTAATAGTAAAATAGATGGACGAGTTTGGGGTTTGGACAAATGATTTCCAAGTCAACAGTTTGAATCCTACCAATGGCAAAATCTTCAAAAAAATACCTGGTCTATAGGTGAATAGATAGATACCGTCTAAAAAAAGAGAAAAAAATGCCTAATTTTCTGTGCTCAATGGCAACATGTACGGGAGACTTTCCTTGGAGTCTTTGTAGTAAAGCATCACCTCGAGATAGAGCATTCAAAATATATTCAAGAATGTCCTTGTTACCTGATTCGACTGCCATACACAATGGAGACTTACCTGCACTGTTTTGATGACAAGAAACATTTGGGTCTATTAAAACTAGGTAACAAGCCAAGTCTACTAAAGTGTTTACATTTTTCTTTGATGCATGTAATGCAAAGAAAGCTTCATGCAAAGCTGTATTTCCGTCATCATTCTTCATGGTCAGTAAAGTGTCGGTGGATGTGTTTGGATTTTGTTTGGAAAGGATGACAAGTATTCGGACAGTGTTCAATTTGTGAGCTCTAACAGCAAGGTGAATGGCAGTGTTGCCCTCGTAGCTTGGTGATCAAGAAGGGAAAGTTACAAGCTATGAGTTGAGTCATCACTTCGTGACCAGAACTTTCTAAGCAACTCCTCTGGTATTTTTTTCACAATATAATTAATGCTTGTTTGGTTTGAGCTTTCTACTGCTTCAAAATATCTATAAACATCTATTTGAATTTTTTTAGAGTTGTTTAATTGAGCTTTTGAGATTGTCTATTTTAAATTGAGTAGAGGCTAGTAGAGTTTAAACTTCTATTAGGCAAAAGCTCATGGCCTCATGTGGAGGTGTTTCTCCAAATAGACCTTATTTTTTAAAAAAGTCTACCAACCAAACAAATATAATTTCTTTTAAAAAAACTCTATTTCTAATAGATTACTACAAGTAAATCTTTTACCAATAGAGGTTTTTTTAGAAGTCCAACCAAACAATCCCTTAACTTTGTAATGCTTCATAGAAAAGGTTTTCATAATTGTTTTAGAATTATTACAAATTTGGGAATGAAACCTGCAGATTATACAATGATCTCATACAACTAATTGGAATCAAAATCAAAGTACATTCGATAAGCAGGTCGATCAGATGTGAAATGGTATTAGAGCTACGCCCAAACTCACCTAACTTAATAAGTATATTTTAAAAGATTCATTAAATACTGAAATAGATTATTCCATAATCATTTTTAAAAAGTAAATCTCCACCTACTTCTTAAACTCACCATTAAAACTTGTCATATTATCAATTAATCACTTTTGAAAGTTTTACAAAATATCATTTTATATAAAAATTATAAAATAAACTGGTTTTACTTCTTAAAAGGGAATACCAAACTAACCCTTAATATCCTTCCACTTTAAATAAGTTAAAGCTGCACAGGAGCTGTCGGTCAAAGCACCCATCATTTCTACTCATAAAAGATGATTATTGTTGTCTCCACTTTATTGTATCAGTCATCGGTCATCACTCATCAATAATTCAAGCCGACTACGATGACGACGACTAAGACGACGATGACTAAGATGGCGCTGGTTTAGTACGTGGTTTTCTATCCGGCTCGTAACATTTAATTGTAAGTTTTTTGAAAGGCAAACTTTATTCAAAAGCCAAAGCCAAGGCAACAAACAAACACAAAACAGAAACGAAACCAACCCCCCAAACAAACAAGAAAACAGAGCAGAAGAAAGAACGAACAAAATTGCACACCCCGCAGCAAAAAGACAACTGCAAAACACAAACACAGGAAGTCACACATTGCTCCAAGTCAAGACATTTTGTTATTACGATTAGTTATTTTTATTTTTTTTTGACATTATCTATTCATCGATAGGTTAATTTTTGTTATAAAAAGATAACATTTTTAGAATTAAATCAAATTTTTTTTTTAAAAAATATACTATGTGATTTTTTATTTTATGTAACACGTTTTAATTTAATAATCAATTTTCTGTTCTGTAAAAATAAAAATATTTTCAACCGTTGATAGAAGGTTGGTGGATGAATAATATCCCGTTTATACATGTAGAGAAATTTATTTCAAATAAATTGATATAGGCTATTATGAAATACTCTCAATCTCCCCAAGTCAAAAATATAAATAGGGCAATTACCAATTAGGTCCTGGACATTTTTTTAAATTCCAAGTTTTTTGCGATTTTTACAAAAGTGACCAAATTGGTCTTTATATTTTTCCCAAGTGTCAAATTAGTCCCTCTAACGAAGTTCTGTCAGTCAACTTTAACTTTATAAGGGTAAAATTGTACTTTACTCCTTAACAATATAATTATGACACATGCGCAGTTTTTTTTTAACACATTTATATTTCCGTTTATTTTATTTGTGGGTTTTGATTTTTGAATAATTTTGACAACGATACTTGTATAATATTAACAAAAAAACAATTATATAAAAATAGTAAAAGACTAAAGTGAGAATGAATGGTAACTTTATTTATAAAATAAAAGTATAATTGATATTGTCTTATTAAAATATTTTTAGATTTTTTAAGAAAATTTTAATTAAAAAAAGGTACAAAAGGTGTTTCAATAATAATATTTGTGGATTTTGTTGTAATTATAATGGTGAATTTAATGTACAAAAGACAAAACAATTTTGTTCTAATATGACAAATCAAGGGTATTTACGTACTTTAACTTAAATTGTTAAAGTCAACTGTTATATTTAACATCGTTAAACCGTCAGAAGGACCAATTTGGTCAGTTTTAAAAAGAGATTGACTAATTTGGCACTTTGAAAAAAATGTGAGGACCAATTTAGTCATTTTTGTAAAAATCGCAAACAACCTGGAATTTTAAAAAACATCCAGGACATAATTGGTAATTGTCCAAATAAATAAAACTAAATAAATTGTTTTTACTATTATTATTATTATTATTATTATTAAATTTTAGTACTGTCCGTGTCACTCAAGCCCACAATTTTTTAAAAACTTTATTAACATTTTATCATAATCTTTTTTATTATTTACATTTTTCTATTATAATTTTATTAAATTTTCAAATTACCCTCCTTAGACCCTCTAAATTTGATAAAGCTAGCTTCACCCCTGTTCACACTTTGATGTAGACGAAAGCTATGAGAAAGACAATCACACGAATTCGAACAAGAAGTTTTCTTAATCCATGTTGATTCTACTGAATACCAGGAAAAAAGAAGAGAAAAGTTGAGATATGTTGGATATGGCTCATATTCCCTATGATTACCAAACGTGATTCAACCAATGTGGAAACTTCTTGGAAACGTGAGAGCGTTTGGGAATATGAGGTTATGTTTGAAGGAGGCTTGAAGACCGAAAAAGAACTAAAGAAATGGATTCTGAAGGGAACCGCGGTGCGGACAAGGCGCACCAACTGTGGCATAGGGAGCGGTACATTCCAGCAAGTATTACGCGGTGTAGACCGTGGTGGAGGCAAAGGCACCAACCGCGGTATTTTGAGCGGTGGACTTCAGTGGCTTTGCGCGGTTGAGGTCACGGGTTGCAAACCGTGACCCAAACCGCGGCAACGGCGGATTTTGCTTAGATCAAGAATATTATGCGAAAATAGGAAATGTGTTTTCTTTTGGAAGTTTTTGTGCTTATCGAAAAAGGAAAAATAAATAAATTGTCTTTATGCAGATTAGGAAAGTCTTGTACTTGAAGGAAAATGATTCCTCCTTAAAAGAAGACTTGTCATAAATAGGAAATAATATTTATGTGGAATAAGTAATTCTTGTACGTATATGAGTATGATTTTCTTTTATTTTAAACTCCTTGTAATTCATATAAATACACCATAGTAGCTAGGTTATTAGGTGTGGAGCAAAATAGCAAATACTAGAGATATCTCAAAGTGAGCATTGGGTGTAATCAGGTTTGGGGTATTTTTTAGAGAGAGAATCATAAGTGTGTGGTTGTAACAATTTACTACATATTGGAACTTACTCTTGTCGTCCTGACGGCCGTGGTTTTTTTCCCTAATTTAGGTTTCCACGTAAAATTCGTGTGTTGTGTGTGATTGAATTTGATTACTTCTCTTCATCTTATTTTTATTTATTATTGTGTTTGTTTGTATTCTATCCGGTAACGCTTCCGCGCATGTAGTGATGTTTGTTCGCTAATAAGATAAACTCAAATAGTTTTTATTCATCAAAAGATAATCTTCCAAATCCTAATACAATATACTTAAATAGGAAAAGAAAAAAACCCGAATTCCACAAGGAATCGAGATCTCCTTAAGTTCTAACGCTGCTAAACGAAATCGGGAAAGAATTTCATCTAAAAAACTGAAAACAACTCCTAATCAAAAAGGAAAAATACTTGATTGTTGCACTAGTACAGTAAAGTTGAATGATTCCATCATAATATAAAATCATGAGAGAAAACCAAAACTAACCATTGGAATTATTAAACTTTTGTTAGTAATCACTTTTGAAACTTTAATTGTTAATAACCACTTTTTTTAAAAAAATTCAGTGTATATCCATAAATTACCAGAGTACCCCTGAAAATAGTTTTTTTAAAAACCTCGAAGTAAACTTGAAATCACGACTAAATAGAAATGTTCAAACTTGAAATCATGCTTAAATTAAAATGTCGAAACTTGAAATCATGCCTAAATTGAAATGTCCAAACTTGAAATCTGGACTAAATTAAAATTTTCCCATTCTTCTTCTTCCTCTACTTCTTCCTTAGGTTTAGGTTTATTTATTTATTTATTTATTTATTTTTATTTTTTTTTGCAGACCACGGAGGGGGGATCGATCGTCGACAAACCAGCGAACGATCGCCGACGCTCGCCATCGCCATCCCGTTGCTGGCGAAGCACCAGCGAAGCAGTATCGAATCGATGAACCAACGAACCATCTGGGCTTGAAGGACAACACGAAGGACTGCTGTGACACCTAGAAGCTCGCCGAGAGGCAGATCGGGGAGAGAGAGCAGAGGAGAGAGAAAGAAAAAAAGAGAAAACGAGAGAGAGAGCTGATGATCGGGGAGAGAGAGTGGCAAACCGGGGAGAGAGAGAGGCAGATCATGGAGAGAGAGCAGAGGAGAGAGAAAAAAAAAAGAGAAAAAGAAAGAGAGAGAGAGAGAGCTGATTTTGGATGTTTTTATATGGGGACATTGAAGTAATTTTACAAAAACATGGTTATTAACAAATAAAATTTCGTTTGTGATTAAAAACAAATTTCCCATAATATGTGGTCATTTTTTGCAATTTCCACTAATATCATTCCACTTGTACAAAAGTTAAAGCTGCACATGAGCTGTCGGTCAAAACACTATCATTTCCACTTAGAAAAGATGATTACTGTTTTCTCCAATTTGTTTATAGGGCAAATTGCGCTGCACCCTTTGGGGTTTGGACAAGGTATACTTAATTGGAAAAGTTTTGGTATTATATACTAACACCCCCAAAACTTAAATTTGACTTTGAAAATATCTAAAATGCCCATAGTTGTATTATTTTATACTTTATTTTTTTACCTTTTAACCAAAAACTTTAATAATAAAAAAAAAGATATGATTTATTAAATAAATAAATAGTTTTAAAAAATTAAATAAATAAATAAAAAGTTTTAAAAAATTAATTAATTAATTAAAAAATTAAAAACATTAATTTTTTTAAGGATATCCATTAATAAGGATAAGAAAAGCTCTAAATATCCAAAATTTTACGATAAGGATGATGGTGAGAGAAGCTTCAATGTTCCCAACACCGGGAGTCTTCTTGCCTTCTTCAAGTTCAACCACTTCCTTTAGTGTTGGGAACCTTGAAGTTTCTCTCACCATCATCCTTACCTTAAGGATGCGTTTGTTGCGTGGGATATGATTGAACTATTTTTAAGACATGGGATTGGATTGGGTTGGATTAATTATAGTGTTTCCAGTGTTTAGTGCAACTTGAGATTGGACTAAATAATCCAATCATGTGTTTGGTATGTGATGGGATTGGATAAAGATAAGGTAATAATAAATAATAAAAATGTAATGATAAATAATAAAAATATTAAGTTATTTAAAAAAAAAAATCCAATTAAAAATTGGATCCATCTCTTTCTCTTTATCTAGATCTTTCCTTCTCTCTCTCTCTCCCATCTCTTTTACTCCTTTCTCAGTAGCTTTCTATTCTCACTCCTCCAACTCTCTCTTCTTCTCCCGATTACCACGTTTTTTCGTGGTTTTTTTTTTAATTGATCTGCCGCCGAGTCCCTCCTCTCTCTCTTTCTCCTTATTCTTCTTCCCGTCTCTCGTCAATGGGTAGTGGCGATTGTGGTGATTGGATTTCTTTATGGGTTTAGGTTTGGGGGTGGTCGCCGGCGATGAGAGCTCTCCTCCGCTGAGATGAGAGATCAGCTGATGAGGGTGGTTGGGTGCTTCCGGTTGTTGGGGATGATGGTTGGATTTAAGTGTTGAATTTTTTTGGATTTACTTTTAATTTTTTGATTTTGGTTTTAGTTTGACTCTTTTTTTTTCAATTACTTAGAATCTGGTGTTGAATGGAGTTGCAGGTGGTGGAGTTGGGTGGATTCGGTTTTTTTTTTTTTTGTCTGGCGGGGTGTTAACTTCTGGGTTTCTATTTCTTGTTGGTGGTGGTGGTCTATGGGAGCTGATGTGGAAGTTGGGTGATGACTGGTGTGGTGGTCTGTGTTCATCAGAGTTCATCTGAAATTTTCTGTTATGGAAAAATAAAAATAGTTTCAACTACACTATCAAATAAGATTAATGGATGAATAATATATCATTTGTACATGTGGAGAAATTTGTTTCAAATAAATTGATAGAGGCTATTATTAAATACCCTCATCCCAAGCCACAAAAAAAAAAAAAAAAAAAAAAAAAAAACTAAATAAATAAATTGTTTTTACTATTATTATTGTTATTTTTTTTACATAACTAGGTTTGGAGGCTTCCCAATATATGTTTGTCAAATTGAGTTTTGTGTGTAAACATATATGTAAACTGATAAATTTTGAATTTTTTTTTATCAATATTTGAGTTTTATATATTTTGAAATATATATATCCTCACAAAACAAGAAAGCAATTAAAATCTAAATATATTAATATAACATAGAGTACAATTTCGGTTCATGTCAAAATAGAGTTTTACATCATCAATTAATGAGCTTTTCATTATCTACAGATATAAAATTGTAAAATCCAACTAAGTTTTATAAACTTTCAAACGATATGAAAGATTTCACAAGGCATTATTCCGAATCAGAACCATTTGCTAATCTAACCTATCATTCTATGATTCTATCCAAGTTTTGATTGCATTATTATTATTATTTTTTACCAGAATTGGGACTGTGGATGGTAATAATACCTGCCATGTCTTGATTCTAACACCATTCATTGTGTTGTGCATAACGGATAAATAGTAACATCTACAATAGCAACATACGTAGCAGGTATACATCTACAATAGCAATATACATTGCAGGTATGAATCCATTATTGAAACAATGACATAACTTCAAATTAGTGTGTTACTCTTAAAAGCATAAAACATGATTCTTGAAAACAAATTTTATTTTTCTTTGTACAATATTCCTTTATTCCTTGCTTTATTTGTCTCTTGAAACACAAAGCTCCAAATTCTTGAAGATTAATATTTTCTTCTTTGATTTTTTGCTGATAATTCAATTTCTTCATACCCATTGTCATAATTCTATTTTAATGCAAACATATGAATACAATCACATGTAAGATAACCACAGTCAATTATATACAATTAGGATGAAACAATCAAGAGCTCAAATTTCATATACCCAGATGAAATCATGACAAAATTTATGAGCCACCAATATATTCACAAATACTAAACAATAGGCTGCACCTAGCCCCATATATACCAGTTGGATGAAATTATACAAATTCCAAATCCTAAAGGAAGAATAAATCAAGAGACATGACATAAGGTAATGAAAACTAATTCGACAACCCACTTCAAGATCAAGAAGCAGTAAAACAAACCTCGAGTGGGAGCCCAGCACAGGCAACCATTGCATTGCCATCTCCTGTGCACGTATGAGCAGAGGTTGCAGAATGGCCCTGAGAGAAAGATGCATTAATGATGAAAATAATATTGTCAAGGAAGACAGATCAACAATGTAAATATCACTGCTTATTTCAAAACAAATAAGTATGCGAAAAAGGTACAGTAACCCTGTGACCAGAATTGTAGATGTAGCTTGGAACCGATGTAATGTTCCGTCTTCCATGTTTAATGCAATTACTCCTGGGCAGCTACCTGCGCATTGCTTATTAACAATTGAAAAAATTTAACCCATATGCACTTCATTATGTTTAATCAGGATCACAAGCTCCATTGAAGTACTTCATGCAAAAGGAGAAAGATATTTGTTTCACTCATATATGAGATGATTAAAGCTTAAAAGTTAAAGCAGCACATACAAAATTGGTTCGATTAGAAAACAGGAATGAGTAAATATTGAAAGCAGACGTGGTAAACAGAAAGAAGGAATATAACATGGGCAATATCTGAGGAACTAATGAAATAGAGAGATTTCACTAAAAAGCATAATATAGTCCTTTATTAATCATACCACACACACAACTGCAGCAGAAAACATCTAACCATTTCTTTAGTTGTGTTTCTGCCTCTGGTTTTGTAAATTGTATTATATTGTATCCTCAAATCATCAATCATGAAGACAAAAACTCCCAGCCCCCATCAAAATAAAAAGTAAAAAAAATTGATGAAAGCTTAGTTTTTAATGCAATAACTAATCTAATTTTAATTTCTCATCAGTAATATCAAATGGGCACCTAGCTAGTTAATTGAAAAACTGTTTGATGGGGAAACCCAAATTTAGTATTACGTTAGCGGATATGTAAACATCAGGTATGGTTCATATAGAAGAACATATGTTATTGAGATGTCCAGGAATAATAATAAGAAGAAAACAAAAGAATAATAGAAGAGTTCTGTTGTCAACTTGTTCAAATAAATAAATTACATTACATGGCGGTGCTAAACGTCTTACATGATATCCTAACAATATATATCTTTCATGGTGGATGTCTTTATCAAACTACATTACATGTCAAATTTCAAATACATTCTCTTAGTAGAAAAATCCAAAGTCAACTTTTGCATTTTAATTAAATTGAATGTAAACATAGCAAAATGATGCCAACAATTGGTTTGAGTTATCCACTACTAAAACCATTACTAATATTTAGGATTAATTTTGGTATTTTACAATCATGATTAATTTTTAAAGCTTAATCAGATTAGTTGTTTTCATACTAAACAACCGATTTTACTATAAAATGGAAAATGAAATGAGAAGATATGTAACTGAACAAGAGCATACATGAGAATTCAACGGTTAATGAATTCAATGTGTAGGCACCAGTGCACCACTAGTTTTTATACTTCTGAATAACAACAAAATATTGTCCAACTTCAAATCTATCCTGCTTCCTGGGATCTTTACTTGACTCGACAAAACATGCATAAGAATATAAGATAACCAAACAAATACGAATTCGGAATTCATTACTCAATATATACAAGTAATAACATTGATTATGAGATGTGTTCATGAGGTTTGGGTACAATATCGGGTAGTATCATATTCTGTACAGAGAGAAGACAATTTTACCGGCTCTAAGTTAGTTGGTCAGAAGCATATCCATTTCCTGACTTTGGAGTTTCATCCGGCTTATTGAGTTAGAAAATAGGGCCTCCTGCTGCTTCTCTACACTTGCTATCTACATGACTGTCGGGCATAAACAATGCGAAACCTGTCACTTGCTCGCCTAATTACGGGATAAAAAGTAGGAGAAAATAACAAATCAGAGAAATCCGAATCTGATGACGATCCTTAGGTGAATTTTCTAGCTATATGTATAACCACATAAGTGTTTAACCATGTAAAAGAAATATGCGAATATAGTATCCCTCAAGCCATACCCTAATGAGCAAAGCTCTAGAATATACTGGTTGCCAAACAAGGAGATAGAAAGATGGCCCCTTTTGTAGCTAACATGAATTTATCTTCATTAAGAAATGCTCCGTGGTAAAAAATAAAAAAAAAATAAAAAATAAAAAAGGTACATGCAGCTGGAAGCAGATTTAAGGACAAGCAACAAACTGACTTGCAGTGACGCACATGGTTTCACTTGTCAAGAGTAGTGACACATTCAAGTAAAATACGGTGATTGATAGCTGTTTAGGATATGATAAACTTCATGATGGCTTGCGATTTAATATAGGTGCAAAATTGAGATGTAAGTAAGGCCAATGGAAAGGTTAAGGATTTCTACCTTATCATTGACTCTAATAGTCCATGCATCAGTTCTGGATCCGCAAACAGGATCCCCAACCACATAGGTAGGTGGGTGAACAGTATTCTTCAAGAGTGGAACTCTATCAGGAGCATATTCATCATCGGTGTCATAGTATTGATGTGGTCCAAGAGCCTTGAGCATCAATGCCAATAAAAAAGATAACCCCTGCAAATGAAGGACACCGTTAATCATCCAAATCAGGTAAGGGAATTCTACAAACCTAAAAAATTGTTATGTTAAATCCGGAAAACTTATTCTTTTTTGGTGTGAGGGAAGTGTGCAAGACTCAATCATTCCCCAGACCAATCTATAAGGCTTCTACAGGTTGAGAGATACCTGTACAAAGACAATTGACAAGCCTATCCATTTGCAGATCTCAAAGTTAGACCTGATGAATTCCTTGAATTGAGCAAAACTCCCACTTGGATCCTCCGGAAAGTCCTGATGACATGTTGAATTTTATTAAGACAGTACTTGTATATTTTTCTCAAAGAAAAAAAAAAGTGTAGCCATGTAAACTGCAACCTAACCTCATGAAATATCATATAAACTATTCAAATGTTTGAATGTATAATATACCTCCTCCCAGTCAGGGTTGAAAAACACATCAGCTGTCACTCCAGCCTCCAGCATAAGGAACAAAATGACAAAAAACATATACTGTACCCGTTTAAGGTCAACAATGAACTCTTATTCAGATACTACTAGTTAATGTAGCTCCAATGAAGCAATGTTGAGGTTCTATAAAAAATTTCACAACGAAAAAAATAATTTGCATTACGCTAGTACTATAAGTTTCAGAAATAGGAAATAGTAGAATCTATTTATTAATCTCAAAGGGGTCAATTCTCAAGAACCAAATATCTGAAAAACCGAGATGTAAATTTAATACAATATACATTATTAAAAAGCAATTAAGAAGTCATGAAGCCTTTATAGACTGCAATTCAATGCGGTTATGGTGTCAGACTTCAATACTGACCATAAAATTTCACCATAGATCCGGGTCAAAACCATTGGATATTATTTTGCAAAATTGGACTTCTATTTGCAAGCAACGAAGTATTGCATCGAGACCGTTATTTGCAACACCCAGTACATAGTAGCATGGTTTATTCATAATAATGCTGGTCAATTTAGCCTAACCGAATCAAACAGATCAATCCATAGGTAAATTTCCATATTCTCAAACTAGCGTAATTAAATGGAAACAGAGCCTGTATAAAATGGTAAAATTAAGGAAGCATTTATACTCATTTACTGATTAGGGAAAAGGATACTAAATAAAGGCAACAACCATTAGCAGTTTCAGCTGCAATATGACCTGAGCATGTGATCACACACAAAATGACCCCAAGTCCAAGGAAACTGTAAATGAACCTGCAATACATGCAAAATAAAATGCTATAAATTGCATGCAATAATTCAGATGAGAATACATTATATTAAACTATTTTGCATTCATTGTTTGCAAAAAGAAAAAGATAAAAATAAAAAATATCTAAGAACAGGAATTTCACCCCTTACATTATAGTATAAATGTTTCATATTTTCAACTGAATCATGATGACAGAACCAATCTCTAGATGGTCAGGTCCTTTAAAACAAAATTCCATTAACATTACAAAATACTAATAACCAAAGGCATTGGAAGGGTTTCCAAACTAATAACCAAAGAACACCGAAAGGGAACGCTATGCCACTCCCTCTTCCCCCAATGCAGCTTTTATTGCAAAAGGAAATTCAGCCCGCCTAAAGAAACCAATAAGCTTCAATAACCATAAACCCAATAAAAAGTACTTCGAAGTTTATAACTTTCTAAACCACTACACATACAACTTTGAAAAGGAGTGGGGGACAAATACAGACAAAATTTCCATTTGTTTGTTCTCAGTAGGGAGAATCATCAAACTTCAAAGTTTATAACTCTTAAACATATGATTCTCAACCTTCAAACTTTGAAAAATTAAATGCAGATTAGTTCAATTCATTCTCTCTACCTACATTCTTTCAGCAGCCAACAACAGAGAACCCGGATAACAAAACAAGTAAACCAAACCAAAAAAATATATAATCAAAACTTTATCAAATTCCCAGTCAGCAAACACATATTCATTCTACAAATTAATCCCCTAAAGTAAACCAGAAAAAATGCAGGCAATAAAACATGGGAAACTCAAACACCGATTGATAAATATATGAAACTAATACCATGGAACTGGATGATCACCGGCAGGAGGGAAATGACCCATGTGTATCTCCCAAACCCTAATCAGCCACAATGCGTACAATATCATCGCAATGCCCACCATTCCAATCACCGAATTCACCATCTTCAATAATGATTGCATGCAACTCCTCACCATGTTCACCATTTTTTAATTTGTTGCCCAAGAACCCAACCTAGTAGATCAAATTATGAAAAAGAAAAAGAAAAAAAAAAAAAAAAATTACAGCCGCACTGAACCGTAGATTGAATCCGAGAGGAACAGAATCTAGGGTTTTTCTTTGGTTTGACTAAATCCGAGAATTGTTAGCCAGACTGTTCGCGCAATATTTATTTTATTTTTGCGTCAAGAATTTAGGATCTTTTCTTTTATTTATTTTTCTATTTTTTAAAGTTTATTATTTACGGAGCAAATTGCAATGAACCTCCATGAGGTTTGCCCTTTTCCATCCGAAAACAACTTTATCAAAAATTGATACTCAGCTCCTTTGCCGTTAGTCGAATTTAATTTTATCAAAAATTGACACTCACGTCCATTCCATTAGTTAAACTTAAATGTTGACCAAGTTTGACTGTCAAAAGATTAAACTACCCTTGATCCCTAAATAAAATAAAAAATAAAAAAAAAAAACCAATTCAGTTTTTAAATGGTGGAAATCAAAATTCTTTATTAAAAAAAAAAAATTAAAAAAAAAATTGAAAAATTGAAAACAAAAATTAATGGATCTTCACTATTAATCTTTGAGATGGATGGTGGAGATTAAAAAGAATTTTTTTAAAGCAAAAAATAAAATAATAAAGAGAGAGAGAGGTGGAGATCCATGGAGATTGGATATGAGTATTGTTTGGCCAATATATTGATTTAATAGAAACGAAACAAAATCATAATATTTTTTTAATGGATCTTCACCATTTTTCTTTGAGATGGATGGTGGAGATTAAAAATATATATTTTTTAAGGCAAAAAAGAAAATATTAAAGAGAGAGAGGTGGAGATCCATGGAGATATGAGTATTGTTTGGCCAATATATTGATTTAATATAAACAAAACACAATCATATTACTAATAGGTAGTAAGTTTTATATGTTATGCAAACTTGCTGTACTTTTATAGTATATGGGAATCCATCTTTTGATGATTTACAGAACATACATGAGGTTTTTGAGGTGCAAACAAAGTTTAAGTTCAATTTTATATATTGTTGATCAAGTGGAATACTTGCATGAATCTTGCATGAATCAATGTTCCATCAATCGCACCAACAGTACCTACATAATTATTCAACCGGAATTAATATGTAAGAATTTATTGAATGGTTGAAAACTTGAAATGCCATGTGATGCATACCAGCAATATACTATACTGCAGGATGTTCACTGCTCAGCAGCTCATGGTATTTGATCAATTTTTATTTTATTTTTTTTATATAAAATTAAAAAGATAAAGATAAAGGAAAAAAAGAAGAGAGAAAATAGAAGTGGAAACAACAGAGAATGCCATGCCTAGGGTCTCATAATCATAACTATGGTGTTGTTGTAGGGTCTATTTATCAACTAAATTTATAGAAAATTATAGATAGAATTATAGGTCGCTGATGAAGAAATATAAGTACTGAAATTGGAATATTTATATCTCAGATTTTCAATGTTGTGTTGTCTTCTTCATTTCTGGATTTGCATTAGCCAGTTATATATATGCATGCAATCACCAATCCACCATATATTAATGTTATTGTTGTGTGAGAATGAGATGGAGACTCATGGAGTTGTTTATTTATAAAACAGAGAGGTAGAAAGGGAGAGAGAGAGAGAGAGAGATGATCAAGTGAGAAAAGAGAGAAGAAGATGAAGTATGTAGAGATGGAGATGGAGACTGGTTTTCGCAAATGGAAAGGATATGGGATTTCGCAAATGGAGAAGAAGATGGAATCTGGTTTGGTTTTGCTAAAGAAAACCGAGAGAGAGAGAGAGCTGATATCTTTATTAGAATGGAGATCCAAGGATCTCCGGTCTCCACCTCTCTCCATCTTCTTTTTTTTTTTTTTTTTTTTTTTAAATCTATTTAATCTCTACCATCCATCTTTGAGACACAAAGATGGATGGTTGAGAACAAAGATCCATTTTTTGTTTTTCATTTTGTTTTTCTATTTTTTTCTTTATTTAATTTTTATGAATGATTGAAATATCAAAAACATCCTTAGCTTTAATGGTCTAACTTGGTCAATGGTTAAGTTTGACCAAATTTGACTAACATGTGGGGATGTGAGTGTCAATTTATAATAAAGTTGTTTCTAGATGCAAGAAGAAAACCTCATGAAAGTTTAGTGCAATTTGCTCTTATTTCTAAGAGTTCAAAATAGTTTATTATTTCTGTTGGGGGTAAAATTGAACCCCGATAATAGATTAAGCTAATACGACCACACAGGCACAATTACAATGAGATTAAACAATCTGATTCTTGATTATGTTTTGGGAGAGCTACCAGCTAGCTCTCAATAGCTTTACAAATGTTTTCTCCTGTCCTTTTCTAGTACTTTTTTCATGTCCCCTTCAAAGCAAGGAAAATGGGGTTTATATAGTCCTAATTATGACAACAAAGGGGCATGCGTTGGGAGCGTATTGGAAGATGCCGACAGCTGCCTCTGCGTTGTCAATGTCTGTCGGTTCTGACAATGAGTCCTCCGATACACTGACGGGAGATATAATCGGTGGGTTCTCCTAACGGGGGACGTCGTTACAGTGTGTGCGCTGGATGTTTACGGTAGTTTCAGAGGTTGAATTATCGGAAGATAATGTTTGTCGGAGGTGAGTCCGAATCCGCAATAATATCCAACAATTTCTATTTTTTAAATAGTATATATATATTTTTTATATAAAATCTGCTCGGCTACTCAAAAGTCTAACCTATAATGTTAAATGAGTTATCAGACCGAATGACTATCATTAACATTTATCCATCAAAACACAAGACAATTTTTAAATCATATCATGGTCGATTATAGTTTCACTATTTATTTCTAATTTTATTTTCTTTTTAACTCATGAGTTACAGGTCTACCGGATTGCCACTCTTTCGACCCGCCAAGATCAATAATCACTATGTGGATGATGGGACTCCTCACACATGTCGAGAAAATACGAATAATATAATTGGAACCTCTACCATGAACATGATAAGGTGCTTACTATTTAAAATAAAAATAAATATGCACTTTTGAACTTATGGAAAATTTTATTTATTTTTAAATTTGTTTTTAATTTAAATCTAATGAAAATCTATTGAAAATAATATTTTTTTTTTACACATATAAAAAATAAATGGGTTAAAATTAAATATATAAAAGTTGTAATTACAAATATTTGAAATTGTTGTTGTGTTTATTTTTTGGTATTTACGATTTGTTTCTAACTTATACAATACAATAGTCATTTTAAGGTGATTTTCACCATTCTCTTTTAAAATTTGCTTTAAATACGTGTTGATACAACGTTTATACCTATAACAAAATGCTTCTCTTAAGAAAAGTTTTTAATACATTATCGAAAACTTTTCACTAATTTTTAGAAGGAACTTTTTGATAAATTATAAAAATTCATAAAAAGTTTTACAAACTCTACAATTATTAGATATATCTATAATTTGATCGTAATAAAGCTGCATGAAATTTATTGTAATACATTTAAAATAAAAAAATTGGCTATAGATGATCAAACATTTCGAAAATGATTTGAAATATTTGAAAAAATATATATTTTATACGCTGTCCACATTTTGAAATATGAAAGTGTATATGTGTAGTCGAGGACAAATGCTAAAGAAGTCAACATGAACGGAATTAAGGCTTTGGTAAATGACTTCCAGGTGGATATGTCAAGTTAAAGCTTAGAGCATCTCCAATGCAAACATAATTTGTGAAAAAAAAAGATGCCACATAGGATAAATAAACATTATGTTAATAATTGTGTCTCCAATGCAAACGTGCATATTCAACCTCAAGCTGACGTGGCAAAAAAAATATTAGACATTGTCAACATGACCGTCCACTTTCAGACGGTCTGTTGCATAGCTATTTTTTAGGTTGACTCGGCAAACATTTAAAACTGTCATTAATTTTTCATCTATTTTTAATAAAGAAATAAAATATTAAAAAAAAAAAATGGAAAAAAAAAATGGACATGTCGTTAAAAAATTTGTGTTTTAGACAGAAGCATTGGAGACCAAATGTTGAGTTGATTGTCTATCAAATCTATTTTTATGCCACATATGAAGCAAGTCGCTTGACATTGTTGCAATGTCAACGATTATTGGTATGCAAGCCACTTTTACATTACAATGCTCTTAGATTGGTTTCCCACTGTATTTCTTCTTCCTATCTCCGGCTCTCCGCCTCTCTAGATCTCTTCTGGTTTCTTACTATTTTCTGTCTTTTAATCTCTCGGATTCTATCTCTCCCCTCTCTTTCTTTCGTTTCTCTTATTTCTTTCTTTCTCTGTTTGCCCAACCGAAATCTGCTTCTCTCTCCTCCCATTTTCTTCCTTTCATTCATTTCTATTTTTTATTATTATTTTATTATATCTTATCCACCGGATCACCACTTGCATTTGCCACCTCTCTCTCTCTCTACTTTCATCTTGCAAAGCCACCTGTATTCTTTTGCCTCTTCAATTTTTATTTTTATTTTTTTAAATTATCTAATTAAAAATCTAAGCTAAAATAAAAATTAAATTAAATTAACCAAAATGAGGTTAGGTTGAAAATCTGGAATCACGCTAGCCCTCCTCCCAGATTTTTTTTATATGTTTTTATGTCAATAATTTTATCTAAGCTAAAAATATAAAATAACTGTTTTAATAATTATTGATTTTAAAAAAAAAAAAAATCGCCCTATCTAATTAAAAATCTGAGGTAAAATAAATATGATTTTAATTTTAAAAAATGAGGTTTTTATTTTAATAAGTTTATTTTATTTTCTGAAATTTGTATTTCAATTATTTTAGAATTTGTTAACGTATAGTATTTAATTATAAGGAAAAAAAACTAAGTAAAAGGATATATTGGTAATATACTAATGTGGGGTGTGCTTAGAGCATCTCCAATGGTAATGTAGGTTGTGCAAAAAAGTAGATGCAACATAGGATGAACATCCACTTTGTTAAAAAATTCATCTTTAATACAACCTCTCTAGTACAACTTCAAGATGAGGTGACAACATTTTTTTTAGAGGTTGTTAACATGACTCTCTGATTTCAGAGAGTCTGTTGGACTGCCATCTTGTTGGCCCAGTCAGCAATCACTATTGTCTTCTACTTTGTTTTATTCAACAATTCTAAAGTATATTTAAGAAGATCAATAATAAATTGGCATGTCATTAAAAACATATATTTTACAAGTGAATCATTGGAGACCACTTTTTCATTTGGATGTCTATCAAGTTTAATTACATGCCACATATAAAACAATTGGCTTGACAACGTTGACATATCACCATTTTTTCAAATGCAAACCACATTACCATTGGAGATGCTCTTACAAGTTATAACATTTTAAAAGAATTTAATGTGGTATAAATACAAAAAAGGGTGCATATACGGTTTTTGAGGGGTGTAAATAACGCTACTCAAACATTTTTCATGATAGTTTGTATGAAATTAAGGACATAAATGTCGAATTACTGAAACCCTAACAAATCAACCAAAATGGTAAAAAGGTCTAAACAATAAATCACTTGTAACAAGAGCATTACAAAATTGAGAACGAGTAAAACTCCAAAAATCTTAAACCGAAGAACAACCATGAGATGCTAAACTAAGTACTTCTACTGCTTTACTTAATAGAGGAACATGTTCCCTTGATTATGAAACTCTAGAATAGTAGTCCAGCAGCATCCAATTTAAGGAAAAATAAAATAAAAACTTTGAAACAACATTGTAATCATTTTATTAATATGTTGATAATTAAGCTCGATTAACAACAAGATCATCAAAACCGCATAGACGTGTACAATACAAAATAGAAAGGGAAAAAAAAGACTGAACAACAAAGTAGAAACTTTAAAAAGGTTTTGAGGGGGTTAAAATTGATGATACTCCATAGTCTGTATAGAGGAAAATAAAAACAGAAGAGAAGGAAATAGATGATTAGAGCTAAAGCTTCATGTCCCAATGTAAGAGTCAGAAATGGAATTATAACGAGGGCCAGTTGAATTCGCTGAAAAATAGCAACTATGGTGTTAGGGGGAAGCAGGTAGGAAAGACCATCAAGATTATGGATCCTTATCATCATGGCCCAAAGGAATGCGCAGGCCATAAAAGTAAGGGCAAGCTCCAACAAGAAGAATGCAACGGAAAGCAATTTAGTTGCGAGATTGCTGTCAACTGATAGCGCCAAAAAGAGAGTGAATGCCGCTATTACAGACAGACTCATAGTTGTAATGTTATAAAATAGGAAGAAACTTAGCCTCATTGTATCTATATTGGGAGTACTCTTTCCACCATCGTAAGGTACTTGGAGCACACCAGAAAAGGAAGCTCCGACAATGAGTGCAGCTACTACAAAAAGATTGTTTATGGTGTTATTAACATCTTGTTTGGGAATTGGCATCTTCCTGTTGAAACTTGATATTTTAGTTGAGATGTGGTGATGACGTGTAATCCCCCAACATGGAAAGAACTCAAGATACATGTATAGCATGGAATATGTCATCATCTGTAGAATAAAAGAAATTTTCAAAACAACATTATTAGATTTCATTTTATGCTAATTAATTAAACAGACTTCAAAGCTATGAGCAATGCTTGAATCGGCTTCCTATACAACATTATTAGATTTCATTTTATGCTAATTAATTAAACAGACTTCAAAGCTATGAGCAATGCTTGAATCGACTTCCTATACTCATTAATCAAATATGATATTATATATATATATATATATATATATATATATATATATATATAGTCTTTCTATTATCAGTTCGAACTGACAAAAATTATATCAGTTCCTTGTATGTGGACCACTGGATTTAACTACTTTGACTGACAAGTATATACAGCCAAGTCAAAGTATTTAAATCCAGTGGCCCACATGCAAGGAACTGATATAACTTTTATCAGTTCGAACTGATAATAGAATTTTTGTATATCAGTCTTTCTATTATCAGTTCGAACTGATAATAGAATTTCTGTATATATATATATATATATATATATATATATATATATATATATATATATATATTGAACGGCATATTATATAATTGCGATGTTCTTCGATTTCAATCATTTTCAGTATTAACATTTTATATTTCAAATCAAGTTTTTATTTTTCAGGGTAAAAACAATTTTTGTGGTTCCCAAGAGAATCCTAGTCGTAATATAATCACCAATATATATATAACAGCAGTGACAACTCATCAAATTAATTCTTTGAGTAGTGTAGTATTTCGTACCATTTGAAATTGCTTTGGTTTTTCAGAATTCTTCAAATCAACTTCTACAGAATTCTCCTTGACACCAGAAGCTTTAAGGTTTCTATCATTCACATCGAATTGCTGGTCCTGCACTTGAGAAAAACTCAAGAAATTAAGAGAAGTTCAACAATATATTCTCAAAAGTCAAAAGTAATTACTATTTCTCTTTGAAGTCGATCGGTTAAGAATAAGTGAATAATAATCATATACGTACCTTTGAAAATACATTTGATTTAAAAATATCATAGGCTGTGAGGCCTTGATAGTTTAGGATATCAACATTTGATCGTTTGTCACGCTTTAGAGCAACCACCACCATAGAATGACCATGTAATGCTGCCAAATGAAAAGGTGTATTGCCATTTTTGTCCATTTTGTTAACAAGCTTATCCGTACATTTTTCTTTGAGTAGATACCTAACAACGTTTTCTTTTCCGCTCTTGGCTGCAACATGAAGAATGCTTTGACCTTTATCACAGAGTAATTCTGTAGGATCTGGCCACTTTCGAAACAACTCCTTGGTTACTTGGATATGGCCATTTCCACATGCTAAATGGAGAGGATAAAAACCCTTATTATTCCTCTCAAAAGCACAATTACTACTCTTGATTTCTAAGAGGTAGCGAACTTCCTTGATGTAACCCATGCATGCTGCAAAGTGGAGTGGGGTATTCCCTTCTTCATCTGGTAAGAGTAATAGCTCTTCTTTTTCTTCCTTTATTATTCTTAACATATCTGAAGATTAAAAGAAAGATCAACATCAAAATGAGTATAAACTTTGAAATATAATGAGAATGGTTAATACAATTAAAACTTTAATAGTAAAGTAGATGGACGAGCTTGGGACTTAGGCAAATGACTTCCAAGTTAACGGCTCGAATCCTATCAATGGCAAAAACTTCAAAAAAATACCTAGTTTATAGGTGAATAGATAGATACTATCAAAAAAATAAAGATACCTAATTTTCTGTGCTCAATGGCAGCATGTACGGGAGACTTTCCTTGGAGTCTTTGTAGTAAAGCATCACCTCGAGGTAGAGCATTCAAAATATATTCAAGAATGTCCTTGTTACCTGATTCGACTGCCATACACAATGGAGACTTACCTGCATTGTTTTGATGACAAGAAACATTTGGGTCTATTAAAACTAGGTAACAAGCCAAGTCTACTAAAGTGTTTACATTTTTCTTTGATGCATGTATTGCAAAGAAAGCTTCATGCAAAGCTGTATTTCCGTCATCATTCTTCATGGTCAGTAAAGTGTCGGTGGATGTGTTTGGATTTTGTTTGGAAAGGATGACAAGTATTCGGACAGTATTCAATTTGTGAGCTCTAACAGCAAGGTGAAGGGCAGTGTTGCCCTCGTAGTTTTGCTTGGTGATCAAGAAGGGAAAGTTACGAGCTATGAGTTCAGTCATCTCTTCGTGACCAGAGCTTGACGCCACATGTAGAAGTGAGTTGCCTGAGGGGCTTACTTTGTTGAAAATTTCTGAAAGATCCTCTCTCTCAATATCACAAAATGGAAACTTATTGACGTCGCCATTCGTTGCCGCTTCAAAATGGATAGGTTCCATCCTTAATTTCCTTAATTCGACAAGCCTTCAAACGGTTAATTTACTGATCACGAAAAAAAAAAACTTGGAAGTTTGTTTTTTAATTGTTTATTTGTAATGACAGATCGATGTTTTTTTTAGCCGGAAGCAGTTAGCTCGATGATCTTATAAGTTGTTTAATTACTGTTTAATTGAAGACATTCTACGATCAGGTCTACTTTCGAACCTTTGAGGGCATTGCCAGTAATTTGCTTTATTTTATTGTAGATAGTTGAACAAAGAGTTTTTTTTTTTAGTCAACAAAGAGTCGGCCTTTGACTCTTTGTAACCATTAATTTTGAATATTTCAATATCTTAAATTGTGGAGCGGACACAATTCACCCTTGGTGAGCAAGCTTGTAATAATATTTTATGTCTTATATTGTATTATATGTTGACAATTCTATCCAATTGAGGAATAACAGCAGGCCTTAACTCCAAAATGTTTCAGATTTGGGATTAGTTATTGATGGTATTCGGTCGCATATGGAAAATATCAGAGGCTGTAATCTAAAGTATGTTTCAATAAAGGCGAATTAAATTATGTACGTTAAGCTAAGTTGGCCTTATCTAGTTGGCCTTATTTAGTGACAAGGACCAGGTTTGGTAAGAGGAGTACCCTACTACCCTCCAGGTGTGCGTAGGTAATTACCGGAAGACTTTTCAGGTTGTGACTGATGTTTTCTTTTAATAAAATTGTTTAAAAACAAATGGGAGGCCTGGACTATCCCCTCGTGTCTACATCATTGGGATGTGGGTTCGAGGCCATTCTCTCCCCAAATTTTAAATTAATGTAATATTTAACATTTAGAAAAGAAAAAAAAAAAAAACAATTTCAATCGTGTGTCCCCATATTTAGAAATTAAATAAGGGCGGATATTATTATTACAACTTACAAATGAACCGGTCATTGATCATACTTTCAGGATGCACTAGTTTGTTGACTAAGAACAAAAATGATGTATCAACTCTAGTTTACGAAATGCTCTTCTAACAATTAAAAAATTATTGAAGAGATGAGGTTGGTCCGGTGGTAAATCCCTCACACCTGTATTACGAGGTTACGGGTTTGAGTGTCCCCCCTCCCTAAAAACACCCCGAATTTATGTAATAATGTAATACTTTAAAGAAAAAAAAACAATTAAAAATTTATATGGGATGGAAGCCATATTGTTATCTAGAACAAATTTTGGAAAATATGATTAATTTTGTAATGCTACATATAATGGTTTTATAATTTATTTATTTTTGAACCATTACATATTTGGGATAATCAGTACTCTTTCCACCATCGTAAGGTACTTGGAGAACACCAGCAAAGGTAGCTCCGACAATGAGTGCAGCTACTACAAAAAGATTGTTTATGGTGTTATTAACATCTTGTTTGGGAGTTGGCAGCTTCCTATTGAAACTTGGTATTTTAGTTGAGATGTGGTGATGACGTGTAATCCGCCAGCATGGAAAGAACTCAAGATACATGTATAACATGGAATATGTCATCATCTGTACAATAAAAGAAATTTTCAAAACAACATTATTAGATTTCATTTTATGCTAATTAATTAAACAGACTTCAAAGCTATGAGCAATGCTTGAATCAGCTTCCTACACTCACTAATCAAATATGATATTTTATACATAAATACGTCAAGAATAAGCGCGCCTTGTTCTTCAATTTCATTCATTTTCAATATAATTAACATTTTATATTTCGAATCAATTTATAAAGATAAAACATAAATTCCAAACACAAACACAAATAAAATTATCCAAAAGTTTGAAATAAAAATATAACCATTTGTAATAACAAAATACAATAGTATCCAAAATGTGTTCAATGTTCATCTATCTAGGACACAATAAATTGACTCAATATAAATTAAGCCTTATATTTTGACTCCGATGAATTTTAAAATTTAGGATCCAATCCTATCCTAATTATTAGTCATCTTGTCACTAAGTTTTAGCCGATGAATTTTAAAATTTAGGATCTATCTTTTCCGATATGTTTCCTCAATCAATTAATAATTATGCCAGCTTATCTTCTTGTATTCTTTTGGCAAATAAACTAGAGAGTTGGAGATGGATAAGGATTCGAATATATAAAGACAAATGGATCCCAAGACAATCCACTTTCAAGATTATTACGCTGCCTGCACCTTCGCTTGATGATAACGCAACTGTCGATAAAATTATTTCTCAGTCGGGTGGGTAGAATAATGATCTTCTTGATCAATCCTTCTCAGCTGAGGATGTTGCCACAATATAGAGTATCCCTATCGGCTCAGGAAGGTGTGGTGACAAACTTATTTGGCATTTTGAAGAATCTGGGAACTTCAATGTTAAAAGTGGTTATCAGGTGGCTAGAAGCTTGGGGGAGCAGACGAGTTCCTCTAATGTGGATTCCAGTGTCTGTACTAATTGGTGGAGAAGGTTGTGGAAGATGAAAATTCCCCCAAAAAATAAAAAAATTTATCTGGAAGGGCTGTTTTGATTGGATTCCTACCAGGTATAATCTCTGGCGTAGGAGAATTCAGGTGATGGGCATATGCCCGTGGTGTAATAAAGGGAGCGAAACTATATTTCATGCCTTGTGGGACTGTAAAATCTTTAAGCTTGCTCGACAGATGTGGCTTCCCAACTAGATTATTTTGAGAGATAAGTATAAATTTTTCTTTGATCTTATTCTTGACTGCTATACTTCTTTGAATGAGGTCGAACTAGAATTATTCTGTGTTGCTGTGTGGAGGGTCTGGTTTTTGCGCAATGCCTTGGTCCATGGGGCTCTCATGGCTGATGTGTGTGAGGTGTTTGATTGGGCTCTATGTTTCTTAGCTGGGTATAAGGAGTGTCAGGGTGGCGTGGTGTAGAGCAGTAATAGATTAGATGGAAGGACTGTTATCTAGTCTCCTCCAGGCCTAGGCTTTTTCAAAGTTAATTGTGATGCTGCGATTGATGTTGTGGGGGGGTGGTTGGTTCGTATTGGCTTTGGTTTGGTTATCAAAGATTCCTTGGGTGAAGTTATGGCTTCTAGTTCTCAAGTGATGGTCGGTTTCTTAAATCCGCAGGCTGCCGAGGCTATTGCTATTCTTTGAGGTATGTAATTTAGCAAAGACTGTGGCTTGTCTCCATGTAGTGTTGAGTCTGATGCAGAGGTTGTAATCAGATAGATCAACGAAAGCAGTCATCTGGACTCTTCATATGGTGATATCCTGAATGATATTAGTATCCTGTCAACTGAGATGGGTGTTTGTGCTTTGTTTTTAACCCAAGGCTTACCAATGGGGTGGCTCATATCCTAGCCAAGAATGCTCTTCTGATTTCAAAAGATAGATTTTGGATGGAAGAGTATCTAATGTAGAGGAAGCTCTGTCGAGAAAAACCTGCAAGAAACAAATTGAAAACAACCTACTAACGTTCCATTGATTCACGCACGAATACCAGAATATTAGGCTTCAAATACAATAATCGACTTTGCGCACGAAGGATGTTGTAAATGGATAGTTGACTGTTGAGAAACATTCTATGTATTTTTTATTAATCAAAAGCTGTCTTTCAAACCCTAATACAATCTACTTAAATAGAATTGCAAAACTTGACTAACAAGAAAATCCTAAACAAATGGGAAAGAATCCTAAATGGAAAAGATATCAAATCTCCTAAAATCAAAAGAATCCTAAAACATTAAAAACCTATCTAAAAAGGAAATTGGATTTGATTTAATAAAATCAAATCATAAAATAATTAATAACCTAATTACATATAAACTAAAAGGAAATAAAATAATCGTACGGAATCATAACAACAATTAAAAACCATAAAACAAGAAACTGCTGTCTCGGTGCGCATGAAACTTAATGGCCAAATTATGATATGCTGAAGCCCGTTATAGAAGATGGAGTCTTTTTACATTTGTAGGGCTTGTCTTGGGCTTTTCGGAAACATATTATAATAGACGATCTGATCCCATATGCCCTCTGTAGAGGTCCACGAAGTTCAACCCAGATCATCTCGTCCAGCTCACTGTGTCCAGCTCTCGTCCAGCTCAAGTCTTCGTGCAATAATCTAAATGGCCGAATTTGGGCCTGTTGTAATCTGTTACTGAGGATGGAGTCTTCATAACATTTGTAGGGCTCGTCTTGGGCTTTCCGGAAATATATTATAATGTTGATTTTGAGTTTGTTTGCCCTTTGAAAAGGCCCCCGAAATTTGCCCATTCTGACAGTTAAAACCATTCCGAGTCTTTTCTTCCTTCTTTCCGCATCCTTTGTCTATGAGTCGATTCCTCCGCTCCATGAAATCCAAACCTTTGTTTGCCATATCGTCTTTGACGGCTGCATCAGTATCCATTTTGTGCAGTCATTGCGGTGCAGGCAGCCTTTGTAGTTTGTTGTGTTGTTTTATTGTCAAAAAAAAAAAAAAAAAAAAACTAGATCCATTTCAATTTTCAAGCACCCAGCATATGGCAATGGTATTAGAGGTAAGCCCAAACTCACCCGACCTAACAAGTAGATTGAGCTAAGCCCAAACTCACCCAGCATATGGCAATGGTATTAGAGCTAAGCCGATTCCAAATGTGACTCCAATTGGCCCATATATACAGTCTATTGGAATATTGGATGACAGCGTTTCTGTGTACGGACTGATCGAAGAGATGGTAGAGAGAAAATGATTGTGGCGCGTCTTCCGACCGTTTGTTCATATACATTACATCCTCACTCAACTGCAATTGCCGCCGGAGATTTTAACAAACCACTGCTTCCACTTTTGCTATCTCCAACTCCAACCAATGCTCTCTGTTCCTCCATATTCAACTCAAAGTTTAGCTCCAAAGCTTCTCTCAAATGTTGTTGCACCAAAAATGATGTTACACAAAAACCAATCAAGGTATAGTTTTCATCTCATGCTATCTTTGTAATGGGATTTATTTGCTGAATTTACTCTTATATGTTTTCAAATCAGATTGTGGCTGTCATGACTTTTTTGTAAGGGTTTTCTTATAGTTTGAAGCTGACCCAAGTTAAGATTGTTGAGAATCTAACAAATAAAGTATGCAATTTCATATGCTTTGTGGGTTTAATACGTTTTATTGATTTGTATATGGATTATCATAGACATTGGACTTCTTTGTTATGGGTAAACAGGGTATGGAACTCAAGTTTTTTGTTAATATTTTAGTGGGTTTAATTCATATTCTCTGTTTGCTGTTCTTTTTAATTAAACTGTGGAAATGTAATTCACTGTATATGGATAAACAGGGTTTTTCAGTGTCAGCATAAGATTGTCCATGGAAGAATGGGAGTATATGGAGCACTATGGCCCTGTATATGTTCAATTTGCACATTCCATTGGGTTATGGAGGCTTATCAATTGTTGCCTCTCTACTGGAGGACCTATTCTTGATCCGCAGACTCAAGTGAGTGTTTTTCTCTGGGTACCATGCATATCTAATGAGTAATGACCCAGAATCATATCAAATTTTGAATTTAAGCTAAGCTTTTTACTTGGAAACAATTCATTTTGTTTTCATGGATTTGCAGAGAGATCAAATTCTTAACCTTATCATCCCACTCCACCGATAGGTTCGTGTGATACTTTGCAGTTCTGGTGATCTATTAAATAATCCAATGAGATTTGCCACTTTTTTCCATTTTCTTTTCTACTATTTTAGTCTCATAACTGAGTTCCCTGAAATTATCTCTCTAGATATGTTAACTAACACTTATTAAGTGTATACTATTTTAGTGAAAATTGGGTCTTAAGAACATCTAAAATAAAATATATGTCAAAAACAGAAGTGTTTGATTGTCATTCCCCCATGGCCCAAATGCTGTGCTAAACTTTTGCTCAAATGTTCTAATGGAGCCACTTACAAAGCAAGAGGTGGATATCATTTTATTATAGATTTTATATATGCATAGATATTCATATTCACAAATCTGCTCATTGATATCTTGAGTGCAGGCAGTTTCCCTACTTGTGATTCTGATGTTAGAACTCAGTGGAACTCTGTTTCTACTAAGCAAGACCTTGTAGATTTCTTCAAAGCTAACAAGATAGAGTTGTTGGTTTTTGGTGGCACAGATTATATGGGGTTAAGGTTGGTTTAATGAAACACATAAGAATCCAGCTGTACCAATAACAGAAAGCCAAGTCACATTCTACAGAGCAGTTGTTTTTGCCATATCAGCTTGTAAATAAATTATAGTATATAAGACAATCATTAGCTATGTAATTATTGAGTTGTGATTAATCATTTTTAATTAAACTTTTTTAGTACCGGTTTTATTTTATTTTCAACTTAAAAAAAAAAGAAAAAAGAAAAAAGTATTATGTCAAAAAAAAGAAAAAAAGAAGAAGCATTTTATTTTATTAATACAACTCGATTAACAACAAGATCAAGACTACTAAGCCCAGTTAAACAAAACAAACAACAATAAGAAAAACGAATAATGAAGCACAGATTACAAACTTTAGAAAGATTTTCAGGGGTTGTAAATAGAACATACTCCGTAGCCTGTATAGAGGAAAATAAAAACAGAAGAGAATGATGTAGATGATTATAGCAAAAGCTTCCCGGCCCAATGTAAAAGCCAACAATGATATTACAACTAGCCACAGCTGAATTTTTCGAAAAATAATAATTATCTCTATAAGGTAGAGGTACCCTTGGTGTTGGTCATCAATGATCAGCAACCTTAAATGTATAGCAGCAATGAATGCAGAGCCCATAGAAATAAGGGCAAGCTCCAACAATAGGAATGAAACGGAAACCAATATACTCGCGAGATTAGTATCAATTAACAGTGCCAAAAAGAGACTGAATGCTGCTGTAACCGACAGATTCATAGTTATTATGTTCCAAAGTAGGTAGAAACCTAATATTTCTTTCTTTTCCTCTTCAGAAGAGCCACTACTACTACCGTTTCCACTTTCGTATGGTATTTGGAGAGCACCGGCAAATGCTGCACCCACTATAAGTGCTGCTACTACAAAAAGATAGTTTATGGTGTTTTTCAGATCTTGTTTTTGGACTGGTGGCTTGATTTTGATATGTGACATTTTAGTTGAGCGGTGGTGACGCCTAATAATTTGCCAGAGACGTCGTAAGTGCTCATAATAAATGTATAATATCGAATATGTCATCATCTGTAAAGAAATTTTCAAGATCTTATTAGATTTTCATTTTATATATATTAATGCCAAACAGACTAAAAAACTGCAGTGACCAATGCTGAAATCGTCTAAGAATATATAGTTGCTCCCCTTGAAAAATCTTTGAATTATCATGGCTTTGTAGTCCTAGACTCCTAGTCAAATCTGATATTCACAGGTCACCAACAAGTTGTTCTTCGATTTCTATAAATTTTGTTATTAACATTTTGTAGTTCAAATTAACTCTTTATTTTTCCTGATGAAAATCAATTATGTGGTTGCCTGGAGAATCCCATGCAGTTATATATATAATCACCAATAACAGTAGTGACAACTCTAATTAATTATTTGAGAGGTCTAGTATATGGTACCATTTGAAATTGCTTTAATTTTTCGGAACTCTTCAAGCCAACTTCTGCAGAATTCTCCTCCACGTTTCCAGCAGCTTTTAGGTTTCTATCATTCACATCAATTTGATGGTCTTGCACCTGAGAAAAACTCAAGAATGAGAATAAGTTTAACTATATATATACAATTATACACACACTCTCTCTCTTAATGGTAATACTTATCATCTCCGAAGTTGGGTTTGAGTAGTGAATAATCGTACCTTACGTATATTTGATTTAAAAATATCATAGGTTGTCAGGTCTTGATTGTTTACGAGGTCGGTCTTTGATTGCTTGTCACATATCAGAGTAACCACTACCATAGAATGACCATGCAATGCTGCCAAGTGAGAAGGTGTATTGCCATTTTTGTCCATTTTGTTAACAAGCTTATCGGTAACTTTTTCACTGAGTATACATCTCACCGCGTTATCTTGTCCGTTCTTTGCTGCAACATGAAGAATGTTTTGACCTTTATTACAGAGCAATTCAGCTGGATCTGGCCACTTTCGAAACAACTCCTTGATTACTTTGACATGACCATTTTCACATGCTAAATGGAGAGGATAAAAGCCATTTGTATTCCTCTCAAAAGCCCAATTACTGTTGATTTTAAGAGGTAGCGAACTCCCTTTTTGTAACCTTTGTGAGCTGCAAAGTGGAGTGGAGTATTCCCATATTCATCCCGTAAGAGTAATAGCTCTTCTTTTTTTTCCTTTATTGTTCTTAACATATCTGAAAATTAGAAGATATGTTAACAGTAAAATTTGAAACATAATGAGGATGATTCATACAGAAACAACTTTAACAGTAAAGAGAAAGAGAAAAGAGAAAAGATATGCAATAATTCTAAAAATAAATACCTAATTTTTTGTGCTCAATGGCAACGTGTACAGGAGACTTTCCTTGGAGTCTTTGTAGTAAACCATCACCTTGATCAGGTAGAGCATTCAAAATATATTCAAGAATGTCCTTGTTACCTGATTCGACAGCCATACACAATGGAGACTTACCTGCATTGTTTTGTTGACAAGAAACATTTGGGTCTATAAAAACTAGGTAACAAGCCAAGTCTACTAAAGTGTCTACATTTTTCTTTGATGCATGTAATGCAAACAAAGCTTCATGCAAAGCTGTATTTCCGTCGTCATTCTTCATGGTCAGTAAAGTGTCGGTGGATGTGTTTGGATTTTGTTTGGAAAGGATGACAAGTTTTCTGACAGTGTTCAATTTGTGAGCTCTAACAGCAAGGTGAAGGGCAGTGTTGCCCTCGTAGTTTTGCTTGGTGATCAAGAAGGGAAAGTTACGAGCTATGAGTTCAGTCATCTCTTCGTGACCAGAACTTGACGCCACATGTAGAACTGTAGAAGTGAGTTGCCTGAGGGGCTTACTTTGTTGAAAATTTCTAAAAGATCCTCTCTCAATATCACAAAATGGAAACTTATTGACGTCGCCATTCAGTGCCGCTTCAAAATGAACAGGTTCCATCCATAATTTCCTTCGACAAGCCTACAAATGGCTTACTGATCAAAGAAAAAAAAAACAGGAAGATTGTTTTTTAATTGTTTATTTGTAAAGGCAGGTAGATGTTTTTGTTTTTATCCGGAGGCAGTTAGCTCGATGTTCTTAAAAGCTTTTAATCACCGTTTAATTGAAGACATTCTTTGATCTTAGAACCTTCAAGGGCATTGCCAGTATTTGAATAACTATAGATAGTCAACAAAGAGTCGGTTATTTGTTGACAAATTCATCCAATTGAGGAATAACATGCTAACAGCAGTCCTGAACTATTCCCATCATGCGGCCCCATATTTAGAAATTAAGAGTTGAGAATCGACTGAGACGACTTACAAATGAACTGGTCGTTGACCATATTTTCAGGATGTCTTCGGAGAAATTTCTAACTTGTTAGTTAGAGAGGGATGGATTGAAAATATTGTTGAAGTTTCCCAAATCATCGAAGAAATTTAGAGTTGACGAAGACAAAATTATGTATCAACTCTAAAACGTTTTAAGAAGTGGGTTGAAAATGTAGTGTAGATTGAAAATTTAGAGTTTCCCAGATCATCATGCGGCCCCATACTGTTTCCTTGAAGGAAGTGGACTGAAAATGTAAACGTACAACATTAGTTAATACCGAATATGCTTTCAAGCACTATTACTACGCACCGTGTAGTGTTTATATATATATATTGAAGTATTTTATTTTTTTGAACTGCATATTATAAAAAGGCCAAAAGCCAGAAGAAACAAGCCAAACAAAAGGCAAGGCACACAACAACACAGAGCAACCAGCTCACAACAACACAAGACCTGCACCTGGACCTGTATTACAAGAACTATTACAATAGAACTGCCTGGACCTGTCGAGATCAAACTCCCCACACATACTTGTAAAATATGTAAGGTGGGATTTGAACCTCTCACCACTTATATAGAAGAGAGGTGCACTACTAACTCTATTGAGAGGTGATGTGTGACAAAGCAATATTGGACCAGGCAACTTTCTAAGCAACTCCTCTACTATTTTTTCACAATATAATTAACTTAGTGATGCTGCATAGAAAAGGTTTTCATAATTGTTTAGAATTATTACAAATTTGGGAATAAAACCTGTTGATACAGTGATCTAATATGGTAAAACCTGCTGATACAATGATCTCATATAGGGATGGACGTGGGGGCCCAATGTGGCCGGGGAGGGTACCCCCACCCCCATAGCCTGATTCTGATGTCTTAGCATGATTTTGATGCCTTAGCATGGGTTTTATTGGGTCAAGTGATGCTTATTGAGCCAATTGAGGCTTATTGGGTTAGATGCAACATTGGGCCTAGGCTTAGTGGGTTTTCTTTGGATTTGATATGTGGAATTTGTTTGTAATTGCTTTTTCCGATTAATCCCCGATTAATCGGCCTAGGCGCTAGGCGCTGGGTCTCCGCCCGACTAGCGCCTAGCGCTTACTAGAACCTTGATATTAATATTATAATTTATAATTTATTTTAATTGTTACAATTTTTATATATAAATAAAAATAAAAATAATATATATATATATATATATATATATATATATATATATATATATATATATATTTATTTATTTAAGGGAAATGAGGTTTTGGGTTTGGGGGGAGGTACCCCCACCACCTCCCCCAAAATATATTTGGGGGCAAAGTTTGCCCCCACCCCTACCCCCAAAATCCATTTCGGGCCAAAATTTGCCCCCAAAACCCCATGGGGGGCCGTGGAGGATGGAACCCCATGGGGAAACACCCATCCTTAATCTCATACAACTAGTTGGAATCAAAATCTAAGTACATTCGATAAGTAGGTCGATCAGGAGAGTAGTAACCTTGTAAAAGGTCATCAACTTGGAAACCAAATTTCTTGTAGAGATTCATGGCATCATTTCTCGTAGGATCAACAATCCACTAAATATCTTCCTACACTCCATTCTAATTTTATTTATTTATTAAATGACAATTTATCCTAACTAAAATTACTAAAAATGACAAAGTAATTTTAAATACACTACAAACAGTTTTGTTAGGCTCCAACATTACTCTTCTTTTTTTTGTTTATGTTTGTACATTTTACAAACCTTAAAACATTGTTTGTCAATATCATTATTGTTTTATTTGATTCCAAAGTAATAAGAATGATTTACAACAAGAAACAAACATTTTTTTTAAAAAAAAAGTGTTGATTTTTGCAGATATTTGTTTTTTTGCATAAACAAACGCAAAAAAGAAAAAAAAAAAAAATCGGTAAGAAATTTTTTTGCTGTTTTTTTCTTTGAGTGTTACTCTTAAAATTTGCTGTTAACAATTGACAAGAACTAATTGATTTCAACAGTGAAGAAAGGAATGAATTACTACTCATTTATTTCATTCAACCAAAAAACTTAAATTGACAAACATCACAACGTTAACTGACTCTCAAATCTCAATAGAACATTTACCATTACTGCAGAAAACTAGGACCGACCCAACGCGCAGACTTAGTAATTAAAATCGGCAACAACTGAAACATGAGTAACAAAATGACTTCCTAATTAAACTTTCAAGAATATTATTTATGATTCCTTAAAAAGACCAACAACAAACTGCTACTGCTGTAGACTTGGTCAAATAACGTGCAGGATACTTTAACTTGTACCGGACCACATTTCTCTACAAAGCTTATTAATCATAATTTTGAAATTAAGAGTTGACTATTGACTAAGACAAATTAAGAGTTGAAGTTTCCGGATCATAGAAGAAATTAAGAGTTGACTATTGACTAAGACAAATTATGAATCAATCTGAAACCTCCAGGAAGACTTAATAGGCTTCACTTATATGTGATGATTTTGTGGGATTGTGACCAACTTAATAAATGAGTTTTAATAGCACGAAAATAATGAAACGGTCTAAAATGTCTTCACTTAAAAGATCAAATGCTTGAAGAAAAAAAAAAACGCCATACTTAATAAGTGTCGACCAAAATCCTGAGATTTTTTTTTTTTTTACAAGACTTAATAAGTGAAATTTGTGTTTGTACTCAAATTATTAAGTTGGTGCTAGTTACACATGCAAAACAAGCACTAATATAAGCTATAAATTTATTTAAAGAAGCCAGCCTGAAATGTATTTTAATTTCTTCAAATAAAAATTAAAATGGTCTATTAATAATTCAAAATTCATATGGCATGGAAACTATATTGTTATCTAAAATAAATCTCGGAAAGAACACGATTTAATTACTTGGTGCTGTTTCCTTGAAGGGAGTGGATTGAAATTTGAAAATGCAGTGCAGATTGAAAAGTAAACGTACAAAATGTGGGTCAAGACCAATGTGCTTTCAAGCACTTACTACGTACAATATTGTAGTGTTTATCTACCCATATGCTTTCATAATTAATTAATAATTTTTATTTGATATAGTTGATTAATAAGTTTAATATCAAGTAACTCTGTTAAAAAGAAAAAATTCTACAGAAAATCATTTCAATTCAATGATTCTCAAATTAGTCAGAAATCTCTTCTAAAATTCATCGGTAATTCTTTACCAGAGATAGAGATACAACAATTGTTATTTTGAAATTTTTGCTAGGAAATTATCTCAACAATTTTAAGGAAGGACTTTTCATTTGTAATCCAATATTAATCATAATTTTTAAACTCTGGTTATAAATTTGAGTATATATTAAGAAAATAATGAGGTCACAATGCAAACAAAAGAAAATCTTATATTTCATTGTTTTTCAGATATTAGAAACAAATAATTTTATCTGAATTACAAATAATATAATTTGGAAGCACTTAGTGAAACCTGTTAATAACATGATCTCATACAAGTATACAACTAATTTGAATCAAAATCTAAGTACATTCGATAAGCAGGTCGATCAGGAGAGTAGTAACCTTGTATAAGGTCATCAACTTGGAAACCAAATTTCTTGTAGAGATTCATGGCAGCATTTCTCGTAGGATCAACATGAAGCGATATGCGCTGCACTTTTCTAGTTCTGCATTTCTCTATTGCACCTTTCAGTAATGCCTCTCCATGACCCTGTCTTCTATCACTCTCCTTTACTGTATTTTATTTTCAATCCATGCACAATTAAAAAATAAATAAATGAAAGTCACTATGAGATGAGCAAAATTTGACATTACAAAAACATTCTCCAATTGGGTTTTTTACTAATATCACCTAATCAGTCACAGTTGAATTAAAAAGGGAAGATTTTGATCAAATAGCATTTTTTTTTTTAAGACATTCATCGAACAGGTAGTGGGCATGTTCTTGAATCAAAACAATACAGTCTTCACTAATGATCAATTAATACACAGGAATTTCACAGAGTATGTATAAGAAGATTGTGGTAAAGTTGAGGAACCTGCAAGCTTGGTGATAGAAGCAGACAAGGAAGAAGGCCAAGAGTACATGACATAGCCTACCACTTGTCCATCCATATGTATGTAAAGCATCCCTGAATTCTTCTTCTTCAATTCTTCATCAAAGTGTCTAGCGAGTGATTCGTGTTTTGGAAATATCTTTCTCTCCATCTTCACAATCTCATCCACTACCTTCGTCCAGCTGTTCGAGTTTCTCTGCAGCTCCGTAATGACCCCACTAGTACTACTCCCCATCGCTCATGTACATGTGCACTGCTAGCTTTTGCTCCCAACTCTCAGTTATTATGTAATGTTTACACAGCTTTATTATTTTCACCTTCTTCTTCAGTAAAATAGTAAAATCTTATTGATGTATTATCCTTTAGTATTCGATTGATTTTTTATTTTTCATATTAGTTTGTTAAAAACAAATAATAATTATAATTCTTTTAAATGACTGGATGGGATTGGGGATTATGCTCATCATATCTACACATGAGATCATGAGTTCGATACGAATTATTGCAATAATTATAATAATAGGTTTATTTAAAAAAAAAAAAAAAAAATTTAAAACACTCATTTTACTTTCCACACCTATATTAAAAAATTTAAAAACAATTTTTTATTGATTTCCACAAATATTATAATTACTTTAGTTTTGTTATTTTTCCCTTTAAACCCTTTTTATTTTCACACTCGTCAACTTCCCATGAAAACCAAATAACTCAAATTGGGAAATCAATCATTTAGTGGGATTGGGGAAGTGGAAAAGAAAAAGTAATGCACAGTAATTGAATCTGTTTTGTTTTGCTGCACGGCTGCACCTTTGTTTCTCTTGAATTATATTCCATATCTTATATTGCCCATTTTAGGAAAAGTAGAAATTCTTTCATTATTATTTTGAAATAGCAGTTGTTGAACGGTCTTTGTTCAATGCTAGGTTTGGTTTCTGCATTTTATTATTAAAAAAAATTCATGTCAAAAGCATATTTAACTGCAATAAAATTAGATTTTGAAATTGAATATAAATATTAGGGTTTGTGATGGAGTTTGTTGTACACATATACAAAAGTAAATTATTTTTTTCATTAACTAGTTATGTACTTTTAAGTAATTTAGTATAAATATATATATTCTAGTAATAAAAATAATTCATTAAAAAATCGGTGTAGGAAGAACTTTTTTGGGTACCAATTTGGTTGGTTTCAAATTAGTCCTAAAACAACATCGTCATTGCCCAATGTGTATTGTGGTAAATTGCACTAATTCAGTTTGATAATATTTCAAGTTCGAATCGTCGCAGTTGGTATATAAAAAATATATATATAGTCATAAGACCTCTCATGAAATCATGAAATCTTCCAAAATTCTTTAGTGGTAGAATTGAGTAAATTTCAAAAGAAGTGAAACCTTGTGGAATTAGATCGAGTCCAAGGAACATTTGATTCGCAATTCAATTATAATTTTGAAAGCTAGGATATAATTTTGAATAAGAAAATTATTAGGATACAAACATAAAAGAACAACCTTTCTATGATTTTAGATTCCCAATTTCATAGTCAAGTAGTAAACATTAATTTCACAACAGATTTTGGATATTTGTAAATTTTTCAATATAAAAATCAAATTAAAAGAAAAAAAAAAAGTTAGATATATATCACACATCAAATTAATGCCTCATAAATATAAAACATCCCATTGTGTGTTCATGGCATGAGCTATACTCAAGAAACATGAGAGCCATTATGATAAAAAATAAATGATGCTCGAACTTTGAAATATATAGATTATGCATGGCGTCCGACCCACGGAACAAGGAGACTGAAGTTGGAGGCCAAAGCATATTCAACAAACTATGATAACGATAATGTGTATGTAAACCACAAGGTGGTTGCCTTGGTGGTCCAAGGTTTGGGGATAAAAACCCAAGTCATTGGTTATACTCCTGGCAATCACATTGTGGCCAGCCTTTAGGGCGTTTAGCTCTACTGGTGGAAGGACGGACATGGGGCTAACGTCAATGGTTCGAATCCTACCCAGGCGGGGGCGAATCCTGGTTTACCCGCTTGCATCGTTGTGGGGCCAGTGATGCGGGTTGAAGTTTATTATCTGTCCTACTCCGCGTCCAACATACAGGCCAAAGCGGGCCACGCAGTTGGGGGTCACGCTCCCAATATACAGGTCAGGCGAGTGTCACATAGTTGAGGAATGACAGGCAGATATGTGCCCGAACGAAGTCTGGGATCCTTGATACCAAAAAAAAAAAAAAAAAATTGATGATGTGTATGTAAGGGCTTGTTTGTTATGCTCTATAGTATTAGATAAGAGAGTTAAAATGTATTACATAATACAACATATGTGTTTGGACGGTTAGATTGTATTGCATTAATTAATATAAATAGTGTTTCTAATACAACAGACACTAGATTATAATTGGAGGTAAACTTTTTTATTATTATTTTTTTCAAATCAAATTCTATAAAGGATTAAAATAATTATGTAAAATATTAAAAATTCAAAATTAATTATAATATTTTTTAAAATAATTTTATAAATAAAAATTAAAATAAAACAATTATTATTATAAATTCCAAATCAAATATTAAATATTAAATCATGAATAATTTTTATATTAGATAAATATAACAATTGTATCATGAAATATAAATAATTATTTAATTCTTACA
The DNA here is from genome assembly GCA_008009225.1 of Acer yangbiense. NCBI lineage: Eukaryota > Viridiplantae > Streptophyta > Magnoliopsida > Sapindales > Sapindaceae > Acer > Acer yangbiense. Next base: position 39,471,148 of record CM017769.1, on the reverse strand, counting down.
TATTAAAAATATTTAGGAAGATTAATTTTAATAATTTTTATTCATTATTTATTTTTAAAAATGTAATACAAAGGAGAGGATCCAAATCCCAATAAGTTTTTAAACGTGCATCACATTTGTGGCATATTAAACGTGCATCACATTTGACTTTGAGGCATATTATCCAAGGGTATAGTATACTCTTTTTTCGAGAGGTATTTACGAATATCCTTTCGTAACAGGGAGGAAAGGGAGAGAAGGAAGGACGGAGCAAGGCATCCGATATGGCTCTCAAATCCCCCACTTGTTTCGATTTTCTTCTAAATGTCAGGATTAAGATGTCACTTTTGATCAACTCCTGAGCGATTAGAATTTGATGTTGTGTAATCTGAAATGCTTATCAATGTAGTTTCTGGCTGTTAGATGCCCATCACAAATTCTAATGTTTGTGATAGAGGGCATGGGGCATAACTAAAATTCTAATTTAGTTATTAATGTATTTGCAGTCATGCAATTCTGATCTATCTTGCGTGTGCGTTTCCTGGAGTAGCAGTTCACTGGTAAGTAGCAGATCACGGTTGTTATCTATAAAAATTATCATTACATACAAAAGAAATGATTAATATATCTAGAATAGTAGTCATATAATCAATTTAATCATTTTATTATTAAACATGCATGCAGTAATACAACTCGATTAAGACTAGAAATAAACGGCATACACTGTTATTATAACAATAATCATAAGAAAAAAGAAGAATGAAGCACAAAATAGAAACTTTATAAAGGTTTTCAGGGGAGTAAAGGAGATGATACTCCATAGCCTGTATAGAGGAAAATAAAAACAGAAGAGAACGAAGTAGATGATTCGAGCTGAAGCTTCCCTTCCCAAGGTAAAAAACAACACTGTTATTATAACCAGCACCTTCTGAATTACTTGAAAAATATAAAGTACAACACTGATATCCTTAACGGACAATTTGTCTCCAATGATCGTCATCCTTAACTGCATGGCATATAAGAATGCAGAGCCCATATAAGTAAGGGAAAGCTCCAACAATAGGAATGAAACGGAAACCAATATACTCGCGAGATTGGCATCAAGTAACAGCGCCAAAAAGAGACTGAACGCTGCTATGACCGCCAGATTCATAGTTGTAATGTTAGTACATAGGAAGTTCGCTAGCAAGTATTCTTTTTTCCGTTGAGAAGAGTCACTACTGACAGCTGGAGCAATACCAACATCATCAGTAATAACGTTTCCACTGTCGTAAGGTATTTGGAGAACACCGGCAAATGCAGCACCCACAACAAGTGCTGCCACTACAAAAAGATAGTTTATGGTGTTATTCAGATCTTGCTTTGGTACTGGTGGCTTGGTTTTGATATGTGACGTTTTAGTTGAGTTGTGGTGGTGACGCCTAATAATTTGCCAGAGACGTCGGAAGTGCTCATAATAAATGTATAACATCGAATATACCATCATCTGTACAATAAAAAAAAAAAAATTCAAGATGACATTGGATGCCAAAGAGACTACAAAAACTATGATACATTGTCTAAGTAGTTGTTCCCCTCGGAAAATATGATAACATCGAATTATCTTGGCTTTCATTTTGGTCCTACACTCCTAGTCAAATTTGATATTGTTGTTTACACGTACACACATCATCAATTATGCTGTTCTTTGATTTCAATAACTCTTAGTATTAACATTCTGTATTTCAAATCAAGATTTTATTTTTTTCCTGGTAAAAGCCAATATTTATGTGGTTCCCAAGAGAACCCAAGTTGTAATATATATATATATATATATTAAGTATTACACTATTATATAAATTCAGAGTTTTTTTTTTTTTTTAGAGATGGGGAGGACTCGAACCCGCAAAAGGGTTTACCACCTAATTAACCTCATCTTGTCTAAGTTGTAATATAATTAATCACTAATAACATACAGCAGTCACAAGTCACAACACTATTTAATTCTGTGAGAGGTCTAGTATTTCGTACCATTTGAAATTTCTTAAGTTTTTCAGATTTCTTCAAGTCAACTTCCACAGAATTCTCCTCGACACCAGAAGCTTTAAGGTTTCTATCATGCACATCATCAATTTCCTGGTCCTGCACTTGAGAAAAAATCAAGAAATATAAGTTAGACTATATAGCCTCAAAAGTAATACTACCCTCTTTGAAGTTGGTTGAGTTGTGAATAACAACCTTTGTAAGTATATTTGCTTTAAAAATATCATAGGCCGTGAGGCCTTGATAGTTTAGGACATCAACATTTGATCGCCTGTCGCACAGTAGAGTAAAAACTGCCATAGAATGGCCAAGTAATGCTGCCAAATGAAAAGGTGTGTTGCCATTTCTGTCCATTTCGTTAACAAGATTATCGGTACCTTTTCTTTTAAGAACATATCTAACCATGTTATCTTTTCCGCTCTTGACTGCAACATGAAGAATGTTTTGACCTTTATTACATAGCAATTCGGTTGGATCTGGCCACTTTCGAAATAACAATTTCGATACTTTGATATGGCCATTTTCACATGCTAAATGGAGAGGATAATAGCCTTTATTATTCCTCTCAAAAGCCCAATTACTCTTGAATTCTAAGAGGTAGCGAACTCCCTTACTGCAACCTATGCATGCAGCAAAGTGGAGTGGAGTATTCCCTTCTTCATCTCCTAAGAGTAATAGCTCTTCTTTTTGTTCCTTTATTATTCTTAACATGCCTGCAAAATTATTTATAAAAATAAAACACTTTAGAAGTAAAGATATATAGAAGTTTTTTTTTTTTTAGGAAAAAGATAAAAGTTTAAAAGACATGCATTGATGATAAGAATATATACCTAACTTTCCTTGCTCAATGGCAACATGTACAGGAGACTTTCCTTGGAGTCTTTGTAGTAAACCATCACCTTGATCAGGTAGAGCATTCAAAATATATTCAACAATTGCCTTGTTACCTGATTCGATTGCCATACACAACGGAGACTTGCTTGCTTTGTTTTGAAGATAAGTAACATCTGGATCATTTAGAACTAGGTAACATGCCACATCTACTAAAATGTTTACATGTTTATTTGATGCATGTAAAGCAAACAAAGCTTCATGCAAAGCTGTATTTCCGTCATCATTCTTCATGGTCAGTAAAGTGTCGGTGGATGTGGATGTGTTTGGATTTTGTTTGGAAAGGTCGACAAGTGCTCTGACAGTGTTTAATTTGTGAGCTCTAACAGCAAGGTGAAGTGCAGTGTTGCCCTTGGAGTTTTGCTTGGTTATCAAGAGGGGAAACTTACGAGCTATGAGTTGAGTCATCTCTTTATGACCAGAGCTTGACGCCACATGCAGAAGTGAATTGCCTGAGGGGCTTACTTTGCTGAAAATTTCAGACAAATCCTCCCTCTCAATATCACAAAATGGAAACTTATTAACATCCCCGTTGAGTGCGGCTTCAAAATGAGCAGGTTCCATCCTTAATTTCCTTCGACAAGCCTACAAACGGCTTACTGATCACAGAAAAACAAAAAGACTTGGAAGATTGTTTTTTAATTGTTTATTTGTAAAGACAGATAGATGTTTTTTTTTTAATCCAAAGGCAGTTAGCTCGATAGTCTTATAAGCTGTTTAATTGAAGACGTTCTATGACCAGTCTACTTTCAAACCTTCGAGGGCATTGCCAGTATTTGGATAACTGTACAAATGAACTGGTCATCGAACAATAAAGTGTCTTGGGCTTTGTTAACAAATTCATCCAATTGAGGAATAACAACAGTGTAGAACTATTGCCATCACGCGGTCCCATATTTAGAAATTTAAGAGTCAAATGAACTGGTCGTCAACCATATTTTCAGGATGTCTTCAGAGAAATTTCTATCTAGCAAGTTAGAGAGGGTTGGATTGAAAATATTGTTGAAGTTTCCCAGATCATCGAAGAAATTTAGAGATGATTAAGACAAAATTATGTATCAACTCTAAAACCCGAAAGGGTATTTTAATAATTAAAAATTTTACGCGTGATGGAAACTATATTGTTATCTAGAACCAATCTTGGAAAGAACTCGATTTAATTACTGCATAACAAATAGGACCACTACTGCTGTAGACTTGGTCAAATAATGTGCGGGAGACTTTAACTTGTACCGGACCACATTTCTCTACAAAGCTTATTAATAATAATTTTGAAATTAAGAGTTGACTATTGACTAAGACAAATTAAGAGTTGAAGTCTCCGGATCATCGAACAAATTAAGAGTTGACTATTGACTAAGACAAATTAAGAGTTGAAGTCTCCGGATCATCGAAGAAATTAAGAGTTGACTGTTGACTAAGACAAATTATGAATAAATCTGAAACCTCCAGGAAGACTTATATGCTGCACTTACCTGTGATGATTTTGTGGGATTGTGAGTTGTGACCAACTTAATAAATGAGTTTTAATAGCACGAAAATAATGAAACGGTCTAAAATGTCTTCACTTAAAAGATCAAATGCTTGAAGAAAAAAAAACACCATACTTAATAAGTGTTGACCAAAATCTTGAGAATTTTTTTTTTTTTACAAGACTTAATAAGTGAAATTTGTGTTTGTACTCAAATTATTAAGTTGGTGCTAGTTACACATGCAAAACAAGCACTAATATAAGCTATAAATTTATTTAAAGAAGCCAGCCTGAAATGTATTTTAATTTCTTCAAAAATAAAAATAAAAATGGTCTATTAATAATTCAAAATTCATATGGCATGGAAACTATATTGTTATCTATAATAAATCCTCGGAAAGAACACGATTTAATTACTTGGCGCTGTTTCCTTGAAGGAAGTGGATTGAAAATGCAGTGCAGATTGAAAAGTAAACGTACAACATGTGGGTCAAGACCAATGTGCTTTCAAGCACTTACTACGTACAATATTGTAGTGTTTATCTACCCATATGCTTTCATAATTAATTAATAATTTTTATTTGATATAGTTGATTAATAAGTTTAATATCAAGTAACTCTGTTAATTTATTTATTTTTCTACAGAAAATCATTTCAATTCAATGATTCTCAAATTAGTCAGAAATCTCTTCTAGAATTCATTGGTAATTCTTTACCAGAGATAGAGTGATACAACAATTGTTATTTTGAAATTTTTGCTAGGAAATGATCTCAACACTTTTAAGGGAGGACTTTTCATTTGTAATCCAATATTAATCATAAATTTTGAACTCTGGTTATAAATTTGAGTATATATTAAGAAAATAATGAGGTCACAATACAAACAAAAGAAAATCTTATATTTCATTGTTTTTCAGATATTAGAAACAAATAATTTTATCGTCACCTGTTTGCTTGCAAGCTGATGAAGTAAACTTCTCCACAAGTAACATGCTTCATCGGAGTAATTGTTCAACATTTTGCACATTGATCATGCATGTTTGAAAACATGAGAGAGGAAGTTAGAGAGAGTAGGCCTGACTTTCTTGACCGTGAAGAAAGTTGGGGAGAGATTAACGGTGGGTTCCGAAAGAAGGATTTCAGGGAAGGGCTGGTGTCAGTATTTTTGGATAATCTGAATCCTGGTATGGATTCGGTGAGTTTGTGGGGTTTTCTAAAGCCTTTTGGGAGGGTGAGAGATGTGTTCTTAGCTTCAAAAAAGAGCTCACGCAGTAGTGTTTTTGGTTTTGCTCGCTTTGAAACAATGGAGGAGGCAACCAAGCTGGTGAAGATGGTGAATGGAAGGTTCCTGGAAGGCTGGCCTATTAGAGCGAAGGTGGCTGCTTTCGGTTGGAATAGCCGAAGACCTCTACAGTCAAATCAACATGGCAAGTATGGTGCGGAAGGGATGAACTTGGCAAGAGAAAAGGATGGTTTGGAGAGCTCTCTCAAGGCTGGAAGCGAAGGTAACAGAACCTTTGTGGAGGTCGTCTCAGGAAATCAGAAATATAGGGCAAAAGACAGTAAGGATGTGGGTCAGAAGGTGTTAGAGATGGTGTGGAACAATCATGATAATGAAGATGGGTGGCTGTCTAAGTGTGCAGTGGGTATTCTTAAGGAATTTTCTCCGGTTTCTAGTGTCAATCTACGGTTGAGTTCAAGAGGATTTTCGTTCTCTTCACTATTGATGCAGCCATCAAAGACGACACGGAAAACAAAGGTTTGGATTTCATGGAGCGGAGGAATCGACTCAAAGACGAAGGGTGCGGAAAGAAGGAAGCAAAGACTCGGAATGGTTTTAACTGTCAGAATGGGCAAATTTCGGGGGGCTTTTCAGAGGGCAAACGAACTCCAAATCAACATTATAATACGTTTCCGGAAAGCCCAAGACGAGCCCTACATATGTTATGAAGACTCCATCCTCCGTAAAAGATCACAACAGGCCCAAATTAGGCCATTTAGATTATTGCGCGAAGACTTGAGCTGGACGAGAGCTGGAAACAGTGGGCTGGACGAGATGATCCGGGCTGAACTTCGTGGACCTCTACAGAGGTCATATGGAATCAGATTGTCTATTATAATATGTTTTCGGAAAGCCCAAGATGATCCCTACAAATGTTATGAAGACTCCATCTTCTATAACGGGCTCCAGCATGTCCGAATTTGGCCATTAAGTTTCGTGCGCAGCAAGACAATTGTTGCTTTAATTATTATTTCCAATTATCTTCATGATTTGATATTAATTATTTTATGATTTGATTTTATTAAATCAAATTCAATTTCCTTTTTAGATAGGTTTTTAATGTTTTAGGATTCTTTTGATTTTAGGAGATTTGATATCTTTTCCATTTAGGATTCTTTCCCGTTTGTTTAGGATTTTCTTGTTAGTCAAGTTTTGCAATTCTATTTAAGTAAATTGTATTAGGGTTTGAAAGGGAGCTTTTGATGAATAAAAAAATATAGAGAATTATTTCTCAACTATCCATGTACAACATTCTTTGCGAAGATTGAAGTATTTGAAGCCTGTTAACAATCCTTCGTGCGCAAAGTTGAATATTATCAGTAGCCTAGTATTCTGGCATCCGTGCGCGGATCAACAGAATATTAGTAGGTTGTTTCTTATTGTCGTTTTGCAGGTTTTTCTCGTAAGCTTCCGCTACATCAACTATACTTAGGTGATAAGCATATTCTTTGGGTGTTTGAATCAGATTTTGAGAGGGATTTCTCTATCAAAAATAGATTCTTTTGGGATGATAAATTTTCTTTAATTTCGAAATGGGATGATTCTTTTTACCCTCAAGCTCGTTTGGTGTGGATTGATTGTATTGGAGTTCCTTTGAAATTCTGGAACGAAGCCTTTTTTCATAAGGTTGGTAGGCAACTTGGTGAAACTGTGATGGTTGAAGAAGAAACCTTGCTCAAGAAGAGATTTGATAGAGGTCGGATCCTAGTATTAATCCCTCTTAAACAATCTTGGCCTGATATGATCAGAGTCTCGGTTGGGAGTGGTTTTTTTAACATTAAAATTTCTGGAGCTTCTTTTCCGGTGGACTTCTCATGGCCGGAAAAGCTGTTAGGCTTGCAGGCGGTGGATACTCAGTCATGTTCGAATTTTTGTCCTAAATTGGAAAGGCAAGAGGTGGCATTTCAACCTCTCTTTGTGAGCCATGGTGCAAAGGAAATGGTAAGGAGTGATGACAGTAGAAAGCAGGTTTCTGATGGAAAGGAGGAGGTTTTGGGCTTGACTCACCAGATTAAGAACAGAGAAGATAATGACAGTAGATTTCTGGGTTTGGTGAAGGCTCCTGCTTTGAATTCGTTGCCTGTCTTAGAAAAGACAGCTGGTGGGCCTGGAGTGAAGGACAGAAAACAGCTCATTGATTGCAATAAGCTGACTAATTTGTGTTCTCAGTTTCAAAATTCAAACAAGAAAGGCAATGACAGCAGGAAGGTCGAAAGTTTGGCTATCAGTAGTACCTATTCTAAGCTTAGTAAGGATAAAGGTAATAGTAAGGTCAACTCTAGTAGGGATGGGATAAAAAAAAGTGCAAAGGTTGGAGATGTCAGCTCTGTTTTGCAAGATGATGTATCTGACTCTAGCTTGCTTTTGTCTTCTCATTTTGGGAAGGGTGAAATTTTGAATCAGGTGGACGGTGGTCTGGAAAGAAAGGAAGTTGGTTTGAAGGTTGATGGGCCTGGTCGGGCCTTGGTAGAGTGGGCTAACTCTAAGTTTGAAAGAACAACTCGAAGTTTGGATTCGAAGGCCCAAAGTGGTGGGATGGCTGTCATTGATCCAGCTAGCTCTAAATTCATTGCTAAAGTTGGTATTGCTAGAAGAAGTGTTGATGAACCAGAGGAAGGTTTGGATGAGGTCAATGAAGAGGGTGCTGGAAGAGATGTGTTTGGTTCCAAGGTAGGAGAAGTGGGAAATGTTGGTTCTGTGCATGACCGGCCTATAAAGAGTATAGGAAGAAAGAAAAATCTATCGGTAAAGAGTTATGGTATGATAACGAGACTTTCGAAGGCTACGGATTTCGGAAATGAAAACATAGTTCCTGAGGAGATGAAGGCATCCTGGAATTTAAAAGAAGAGATAGCTAAGGTCATCAAAGCCGGAAGGGTCTTAGGCCTTAATTTTAATGGAAGAGAAAAGGATATGGTGGAGGAGATTGTTAAGAGAATCAAAGCTGGAACTTTTGGTAAGATGGAGGGGATTCTGCTATGCAATAACAATTAGTGCTGCGTTTTGTGCTATTTGGGCCTGCTTCAGTATTTTGACAGATTTGCGGTTGTTCTTCGTTGGCTCGTCTTTGCTGGGTTTTGGGTTGTTTCTCTGAGTGGCTTGGCATTGGTTTTCTTTTGGGTTGCGAGTTTCGCGTCTGCTAGTGGGTTGCTTTCTGTTTAGTTTTTGTTGGTTGGTCATGTGTTCTCTTCAGTTTGGGGGTTTTTTTGGCTGCGTGCTTTGTTGGCCTGCGGGCTTGTTTTCTGTTTGTTGCTCTTCGGCTAGGCCGTTTTATATTAATAAACTTTGCCATTCAAAAAAAAAAGAAACAAATAATTTTATCTGAATTACAAATAAACAGGCCCATAGTTTGGAAGCTCTTAGTGAAACCTGTTAATAACATGATCTCATACAAGTATACAACTAATTTGAAGCAAAATCTAAGTACATTCGATAAGCAGGACGATCAGGAGAGTAGTAACCTTGTATAAGGTCATCAACTTGGAATTTGGAAACCAAATTTCTTGTAGAGATTCATGGCAGCATTTCTCGTAGGATCAACATGAAGCGATATGCGCTGCACTTTTCTAGTTCTGCATTTCTCTATTGCACCTTTCAGTAATGCCTCTCCATGACTCTGTCTTCTATCACTCTCCTTCACTATTAATTGAATCTGTTTTGTTTTGCTGCACGGCTGCACCTTTGTTTCTATTTAATTCCATATCTTATATTGCCGATTTTAGGAAAAGTTGAAATTCTTTCATTATTATTTTGAAATAGCAGTTGTTGAACGGTCTTTGTTCAATGCTAGGTTTGGTTTCTGCAATTTATTATTAAAAAAAAATTCATGTCAAAAGCATATTTAACTGCAATAAAATTAGATTTTGAAATTGAATATAAATAATTATTTAATTCTTACATATTAAAAATAGAGTAATTGGCACAAATCCCCCCTCGAATGTATATAAATTTGCATGTTGCCCCCTAAACTTTTTTTTTAGGCATGTTGCCCCTTGAACTATCACTTATTGGCAGAACAAGAGTAAAAATGCCCCCTCAGGGGGGAAAAAACCAAAGGATTGCCAATAAAGTGATAGTTCAGGGGGCAACATGCCTACAAAAAAAGTTTAGGGGGCAACATGCAAATATATATACACTCGAGGGGGGATTTGTGCCAATTACACTTAAAAATATTTAGGAAGATTAATTTATACAATTTTTAAAAATATTAAATATTATTTTTAAAAATGTAATACAAAGGAGAGGATCCAAATCCCAATAAGTTTTTAAACGTGCATCACATTTGTGGCATATTAAACGTGCATCACATTTGACTTTGAGGCTTATAATCCAAGGGTAAAAGAGTATGCATATTATCCAAGGGCATACTCTTTTTTTCTTTATCTTTTTTCTGTTCCATAACTTTTATTCTGTCACTTTCTCTTTTTACTCTTTCTAAATTGAGTAAATTCTAATGAACGTAGCCAGATATGTAATATTCAAGAAGGGCGATTACTTTATTCACTACATAAATAGAAACTTCCATATTCCTGGGGAACCAATGTCTTTCTAAAATTCTCCTATCACGTAGTGATCAATTCGAATGTCTTAAGTTTAATTTGCACTGCTGGGCAGTACATGCATCATTATCAATATTGGATTGTTAATTCTTTCCAAATATCTTTTGAATCTAATGATCAGCAGAAACAGCTCAATAATTATAACACAAATAACAAATAATTATTAAAAGGGGTTGGCTTTAGATCCAATATATGCTCTCCACAGTAAGGACGTTCCTAAATTATAAAGTCAGGACAATCACCCACAACCACACATTCACATTGTGTGTGGATATTTGTTAATGTGTGGTTATGGGTTCAATGTGAATGTGTGGTAGGACGTCCTGAAACTAGAGAACCACCGTGTTTGTATATATATATATTCTGATCATTGTAACAATGAGACAAAAGTAACAGGCACGATTGCCCCATTGGGGAAATTTTAAATAAGGACGTATAGTTAGAACCTTTTTTTTTTCTTTTCGAAAGATGATTGAGTAAACAAAAACAAATCATAATCAGATGATAAGATCAAATCACTCAATTTGGACTCTTAAAGTTGCTGCTGTCTTTTGGCTCTGCTGGTGCTGGTGTGGCCTTTGGTTTTGTGTATAAAATCTGTTGCCTTTCAAAAAAAAAAACAAATCATCATAGGCCTTATCTTTCTTCATTATATATGTAAGAGTAACATCTGATTAGCAAGGCAAAATGCTTAGTCGATCGGGACTTTTGCAAAACCATCAAACATCTTCATCAGAGGAAGCTGGTGGTGAGGCTAAGACGCGCGTCTCGACTCAAATCAGCATGCATGCATCCTCGAAGTTTCTTATGTCAATCCAGGAAGTTTAAAAGTTTGCTGGACCCATTACGCATTCATTCAATGGAAAATTTAATCATACTCATTCAAGGCAGGAAGTGCTACTTAAAAAAAAATGATAGTGAAGCACCAAATTAATATGATACAAACTTTGAAAATTATATATATAATCATTTAATAATACATCAACTTAGTTCGATTAACAACAATATCTCGAAAAATAAAATAAAAAGTACAGTACTACATTGTAAAGCAAACAGAAGAGTGAAAAACGAATTACAATCTTTAAAGTGGTTTTTAGGAGATCATAACCCAAACCCATCCAACTCCTTAAACCCAAACACATCCAACTCGGTAAAAAATAAAATAAATTAAAAAGAGAACAAAGTAGAAGATTAAAGGTACAACTTCACATCCGAATATTAACGTGAGCAATGGAATTGTAAGCAGTGATAGTTGAACACTTGAAGAAACCATGTTTATATAGTACTTGACGCCGTAATCATCTTCTTGGTAATATTGATCTACCGTTAGATCAGTGGCCGCAAAGAATGCGAAGCCCACAAAGGCAAAGGCAAGCTCCAACAACAGGAATGCAATCGAAATCAATATACGAGTGAGAGTGAGATTGGTATGAAGTAATAGGGCAAAACAGAGAGTCAATGCAGCTGTTATGGAGAGATTCATAGTTATAATAATACTATCTATGTACAAATTTAGTGAGCCATAATCGGAAAAGCTATTGTAGTCATTGTCACCATCTTTATCATCTTTGATAGGCATTTGAACTATACCGGTGAAGGCAACACCCACGAGAAGTGCTGCTACTACGAAAAGATTGTTTAAGGTTTTATTAAGATCTTGTGTTCGGAATTGTGTCCCGTATATTTTCATTCCTGACCATCTAGTACTTGCTGATGAGCTATACCGGTGACGTGTTTTAGTGCGGCGGCCAATTTTAGTGCATAACTCATCATACATCAATAAGCACCAGCTTCTTGAGCATATAAAGATATCATGATATATGTATAAGATTGATAGCATAATCATCTGCATAGTAGAAGAATTTTAAATGAATATGGGAACCCCATTACTAGCTGGTAATTATTTTGCAATCATTATGAGTATGACTCTAATACCTTTTGAAATTCGTTTGATCTAATTTTCAACTTCACTTCTGAATACTTTTTCTGATCAGTGTTTCCAGAGGCTTTTAAGTTTCCGTCATTTACATCAATTGGCTGGTCTAGAACCTGCAGAGGAAAACACAACAAACACAAGTTGAACCAAATATGCTTAAAATTAATTAAACACTCTTCTCTTCTTTGAAGTTGAACCAGGGGTGAATGATCATACCTTCCCATGCATATTTTCTTGACAAATACCATAGGCTGTCAAACCATGATAGTTTACGAGGTGATGATTCGATCGCTTGTCCAACAGAAGAGAAGCCACCACAATAGAATGGTGATGCAACGCTGCCAAATGAAGAGGTGTATTTCCATTCTCGTCCATCTCGTTAATAAGCTTATCAAGACCATCTTGTTTAAGTAAAAACCTCACCACTTCTTCTTTCCCATTCTTAGCTGCAACATGCAAAATGTTTTGATCATTGTCACCCATCAATTCAGTTGGATCTGGCCATTTTCTAAGCAACTCTTGCACTACTCTAACATGTCCATTTTCACATGCTAGATGGAGAGGATAGAAACCCTCTTTGTTCCTCTCAAAAGCCTGATCACTGTTTATTTCTACCAGGTAATGAACTCCTTCAAAATAACCTAGAGAAGATGCACAATGGAGTGGAGTATTGTCGTTTTTGTCTCGTTGGTCTAATAGCACTTCTTTTTGTTCCTTTATGATTTTCAACACATCTGAAAATCAAAGTAAAATAATTATAATTAACGAATATAAAATTTGGAAAAGAAGCATATCGAAATGATTAAATAAAAATGACTTTCCAAGTAAAGAATGTAAAAAATATATATATACCAAATTTTTTTCTCTGAATTGCAACATGCACAGGGGACTCTCCTTCCAGACACTCGACTAATGAACCATCATCATAAGGTAGAGCTTTCAAAATGTAGTCAAGAATGTCATTATTGTTTGATTCAACCGCCAGACACAAGGGAGATTTTCTTGTAATATCGTTCAGATGATAGGACACTTCCGGATCTTCCGTAACCAAGTAACGAGCCACAGCTACTAAAGTGTCTACACTTTTCTTTGGTTCTACAAGCAGTAATAGAGCCTCATGCAAAACAGTGTTTCCACCCTTGTTCTTCATCTTCATTAAGCTCTCGTTTGTATTGGATGTGCTTGGAATTTGTTTTGCACACTCAACAAGTTTGATCACTGTGTTTAATTGCCCAGCTCTGACGGCAACATGAAGTGCAGTATCACCTTTGCGGTTTTTCTTCAAGATTAAAAGAGGAAATCTCTGCGTCATCAATTCAACGATCTCTACATGACCGCGACTTGCTGCCGCATGAAGCAGTGAATTCCCTGAGGGGCTCACTTGGTAGAATATGTCTGACATATTCGGATCGTTGATGTTACAAAAGGGAGACTCATCAACATTGCCATCCCATGCAGCTTGAAAATGGGCAGGCTTCATGATTAATTTGCGGCAGTAAGCCTTGAAACAGCTAGCTTCCCTAATTCCAACGACTGAAAATAGGGAATGATGGGCTGCTATATTGGCACAACTGGCAAGTAAATGGCTTATGTATATATCAAGAGTGAAATTTACTTTATCTTTTTCATTAATTCAACTTCAGTAACACTACAGCTTCAACAATGAAGCACAGCATTTTTTTTTTTTTAAAAGTATTATGCACCTAATGGGTTAGGAATCAAATAGTATGTGTAGTCATAATGGGAGACTTCACATTACACATGCTTTGTAAAATACCATTATAAAGTAAATTACCTTTAATTTCATCCAATAATGCTAAACCTACCTTTAAATAAAACATTATACGTACATTACACATTTACACTGCTTTTTATTTTCATCCAATTTTTTTTTTTTTTTTGGAACAGCAAAACTTTATAAACAAAAGGCAAAAGCCAAGCCACAACAAGAGCTAAGCAAAACAACAAAAGCCCACCACCTGAGCACAAAGCAAGAACAGAGCGAGCAAGAACAGAACAAAAACAAGCAAAAGCAAGAAAAAACACCAGGCAGCAGAGCTCAAACAAACAACAACCCAGAAAGACTACCTACACACCGCATTAAAAATACCACCTACACACCGCATTAAAAATAGTTGTCTCCCCAAACAATTAAGTCCCCACTACAACCGGAGAAAATCTTCCATGCCATAGGGTGCATTGCACCGGGTGCATGAAAGATTTTCTCCTACAACCGGGCCCTTTTTCATCCAATATTATTTTCTGATGCAGCAGCATCTGGTATATTGAATTACTTGGATCACACGGGTGGCAGTGAAGGATGATAGCAAAATGGGAATTCTGGCTGAAAGGGGGCGTGACTTGGCAAGTTATGTTGACATGGAATAAAGGGGGCAGCTGCTGTGAGTTGACCGTTTGGGCTCCTTAGTATTTTAGGATTCAAATTCCTTTTCGTAGTCCTTTTTATTTAGGAGTTGTTTATTTTCCTAGTTAGGAATTCTTTTAGTTTTTAGTTTAGAATTTGATTCCTTGTGGGAATTAATTTACTGTTTTCCTATTTAAGTTGCTGGAATCCTATTCGTTTAGTTGGTTGATTTATTAATAAAATTTCAGAGATAGTTTTCTCAAATCCAATTACTACATTCTTTGCGAAGTTTGGAGTTCTTGAAGCCTGACAATAATCCTTCGTGCGCGAAGTTGATTATTTTCAGTAGGTTGCTTTTCGAATTAGTCTCGCGAGTTTTTCTCATATAGCTTCCGCTACACCATTTTCATATTGTATTTTTTATATATATCATTTATAATGGTGGCAACTCAAACATGTGATATTATCAGGCTGAATGAGTACTCTTACCATCGAGTCATAATGGACGGTGGTTTGTATTTTTAATCTTTTTGTTTGGTTTGTGTGATATTTATTCATTGTTTTGGCTGAGATTTATAGAATTTTAACCTTAGACGATTACTCCTAATTAATTTGGGGCTTGAGCATGTTGAATCCATAATCATTATTTGTGATGAGTCATTAAACAAGACATCATTAAGTATTAATCATTTTTTATTTAAAAAACTTTTATATTAATTTTTTTTTAATGGTTTCAAACGTTATGACTTATTCCATTTACCTATATCTAACTCAAGATCAAAAATAATAATAATAACAACAATCAATCAATCACGTACCTTTAACAAAAATATTATCTAAAAATGTTATGCATCAAAATACAAAACATTGCATATATTAAGTAATCTTTATTATTATGTAATTTTATGCTAGTTTTATATAAAATATTCCTTCAATTTTGTTTCAATTGTTTAATTAACAATCTAGATTCACTTGATTTTGTTCAAATGGTTAGTTTAAACAATTCAACTAGTCATTAATGGCAAATTTTCATGTGTAGAATATATATATATATATATATATATATATATATATATATATATATATATATATATATATATATATATATATATATCACTAATGCTAGACCACCCAAAAAGTTAGCTCAAATTTCAATCTAAATGATGTGGAAATTGGTTTTTTCATCCACATCATCTCATGTTGTGTATAGTGATGTCACTTGCCACATCATTTGGGTTAAATTTTGGGTTAATTATTTGGGTTGTATTGCATTATGCCATTACTCTATATATATATAAAAGAAAATTTTCTCCTCAGTACGCACTGATAAATATATATGGCCCAATTTGCATGCACTTGTCAGTGCTTATCCATAATTTATGGCCCACATGCAATGCATTGATATATTTTAGTATTTTAACTATTTTTTTCCTGTAAATAGCTTTCATTGTTCAAAGTAAGTTATAAAAACACTCATTATATTTATTGTTTATAGCATTATATTACAGAAGTAAGTCATTTACAAATTTACAAAATTGTTTTGCGTCAATTTATAATGTTTTTCATGTTCTTTAGTAGTTCATCATTGAATCGATTCCCATCATTTTATTATTAAAAAATAAACAAATACTTTCAATAAGAATCACTTTAAAAAAAGTTAGTTTAAAAAAGAAATACTGTCTTGAATTTTTAAGATTAGAATCAAACTTGCAAGCCAATGATCATACAAAGCATATACATCTAACGGCTAATAATTAAATAATAACATTAATAAAATCAGATCTTCTAGAGAGTGAAAAACCTTATATATTGTTTAGCCCGAACATCAGATATATTTCCTAGGTCTGCCCTTGATTGTAGGACTCGAACTTCACACCATTAACTTGGAAATGGACATGCACTACCATATGCGCATATGACCGGTGCATAACTAATACTATATCTTTCTATCTTTATGTATTTTTTTAACAAAATAAATAAATAAATTATGGGGCATCCAATTAGGGATGGCAATAGAGAGGATTAGGGATGGATACATCCTAATATCCGTTTGAAATATATATCTCTATTCCCGTATCCATACCTAGTTATAAATAAACGGATATCCATCCCCGTATCCTTTTAAGAATTCCAATGTAGAGTGAAGTCTAGACAATTACTTTATTAACTACTTTAACAAACCAATACCTTTCTTCTTTCCTGTTTATTCCGGCAAGACAGACTTGTAAGGGAAGTGTTATCAAAAGGCAAAAGCTGAAAAAAACACGGATTGACAAAGAGTTGTACAGAGCATAATTAATAAAGGAAGAAATAAAGAATATCAAAATTTAGGAAAATTCCAGATTGTAATATTTATGCTCGAACTTTTGAAACTCCTTACGGAACAAGGAGACTGAAGTTGGAGGCCAAAGTATATTCAACAAACTATCGATAACGTGTATGTAAATGGACTAAACAAGCGAATTAGTGTTAACGAAGATTTTCAAGATTGCATTATAAATTACAAACTTGTAAAAAATATCAACATTTCTATATAAAACTTCTCACTATAAAGTAAATTAAAATATAAGAGATAATTAACACCTCATAAAAATTATAATTAAAATGGATATATTTCAAATTTTTATTTCTAGAACACATAATTAATAGTAAAAGTAACAAAAACAAACTAATAATAATTGCTAATTTGCTATGACACTCTAAAGTAAAAATTATATGTTCCCATGCACGTTACTATTATTACTAAGGAAGTATGGTGGATTGTATCCATTAAATTTGTCATGATCCAATATCCGATCCTATTGGATCGAAAAAATTACAATATGATCTGATCCAATTTTGATCCAGTCCAATAGATCAGATTCATATGTAACAGTTCTTAACATATAAAAGTTATACATTCCTAAAATTTACAAAATCAAATATACCGTTAAATGTGGCTTAGTGGTAAAGACACTCATTCGACATAACATTCCTAAAATTGGGTTGTTTGTTTGCTTCTTTTTAGGCTTCAGGTGCCAGTTTGTGGTTCTGTTGGCCCCTGCTTTTGCTAGCTGTGTGCCCTTGAATAAAGTTGGCTGTTCTAAAAAAAATGTCCTAGATTCAAGTCATCGCCACCACAAGTGGTATATAAAAAAAATCAAATAATTAATTTACACTAAAAAATCTAACAAATTATAAAGATTAAACTTAAATTCCAAACACAAATACAAATAAAATCATCCAAAAGTGAAATAAAAATATAACCATTTGTAATAACAAAATACAATAGCATCCAAAAATTGTTCAATGTGGCATATTAAACAAGGGTATAGTATACTCTTTTTTTCTTTATCTTTTTTCTGTTCTATAACTTTTATTCTGTCACCTTCTCTTTTTACTCTTTCTAAATTCTATTGAACGTAAACCAGATATGTAATATTCAAGAAGGGCGATTACGTTATTCACTACATAAATAGAAACTTCCATATTCCTGGGAAACCATGAATAGAATGTCTAAAATTTCTAAAACTTTCTAAAATTTTCCTATCACGTAGTGATCAATTAGAATGTCTAAAGTTTTGCACTGCTGGGCAATACATGCATCATTATCAGTATTGGATTGTTATTTCTTTCCAAATATCTTTTGAATCTAATGATCAGCAGAAACAGCTCAATAATTATAACACAAATAACAAATAATTAGTCGACTGGGACTTTTTACAAACACTTTTGCAAAACCATCAAACATCTTCATCAGAGGAAGCTGGTGATTAGACACGTCAGCCTGTTTTCCAGGAATCTAGGAAATTTGTTAAGAGCAGACGGTTAATTTTGCTTGTAATTATTCATGGGATATAATCATTTTCCCCCCTGTAGTTTGACATATTAGACACTTTGCCCCCTCTAGTTTCAGTAATGACCATTTTCCAGTCTAAAAACTAAAATATTAGACACTTTGCCCCCTCTAGTTTCAGTAATGGCCATTTTTCCTCATAAAAACTAAAATATTAGGCATTTTACCCCCTAACAGTTAGGAAGTCCGTTAGTCAACAACTTTGACCATCAAAAAATCAATTAAATGACCTTATTACCCTTGAACACATTAGTTATGTCCCCTAATGACACCACTAATTGTTTTTACACAAAAAAAAAATCATTAAAAAAATTAAAACTAATAAAAAGTATTTAAAAAACATAATTGAAAATAAAAATTATAAAATTTAATTAAACTTTAATAAAAAAAATATTTAAACAAAAATAAATACAAAGAATTAAATGTACAAATAAAAAATTTATTTAAAAAACATTAATATAAAGAATGAAATGTAAAAATAAAAATTTCATTTAAAAAACATTAATATAAATAATGAAATGTAAAAATAATTAAAACTTTTAATTAATGTAAAAAACATTAATTTTTTTTTTTGAAATACTAAATAATTTATTTTAAAAACATTAATATAAAGAATGAAATGTAAAAATAAAAATTTCATTTAAAAAAAATTAATATAAAGATTTAAATGTAAAAATAATTAAAAATTTTAATTAATGTAAAAATAATGTAAAAAAAACATTAATATATTTTTTTGAAATACTGAATAATTTATTTTAAAAACATTAATATAAAGAATGAAATGTAAAAATAAAAATTTCATTTAAAAAACATTAATATAAAGAATGAAATGTGAAAATAATTAAATTTTTTAATTAATGTAAAAATAATGTAAAAAACATAAATATTTTTTTTTGAAATACATATTTTTTTTATTAAAGTTTAATTAAATTTTATAATTTTTTATTTTCAATTATGTTTTTTTAAAATACTTTTATTAGTTTTAATTTTTTTAATTTTTGATTTAAAATAAAAAACAATTAGTGATGTCATTAGGGGGTATAACTAATGTATTCAAGAGTAATAAGGTCATTTAATTAACTTTTTGAAGGTCAAAGTTGTTGACTAACAGACTACCTAACGGTTAGGGGGCAAAATGTCTAATATTTTGATTTTCAGGGGAAAAATAGCCATTATTGAAACCAAAGGGGTAAAATGTCTAATATTTTGGTTTTTAGAGGAGGAAAATGGCCATTACTGAAACTAGATGGGGCAAAGTGTCTAATATGACAAATTACAGAGGAGAAAATGATTATTTCCCATTATCCATTGCTTGAGTTCCGGTTAATAAAATGTTCCTTTCAATTTATTATTTTCTCTGTTGATCATTGAATCCTTTCACATTATAATAGTTTGGTCATATATATTTAGAAATTGTGACACATATATATTACACTGTTAAAGAGTAACAATGCATTTTTTTTTTATTATTTTTTTTTTTTCTGGTGAATTTTCTAGCAGGTTACAAATAGAAGGATTGAGAGCATCCTCGAAGTTTCTTATTTCAATCCAGGAAGTTTAAAGTTTGCTGGACCCATTACGGCATTCATTCAAAGGAAATATATCATACTCATTCAAGGCAGGAATTGCTACTTAAAAAAAAATGATAGTGAAGCACCATTAATTCAATGGAAAGAATATGGTACAAACTTTAAAAATTATATATATAATCATTTAATAATACATCAACTTAGTCTGATTAACAACAATATCTCAAGTAAAATAAAAAAAGTACAGTACTACATTGAAAAGCAAACAGAAGAGTGAAAAACGAATTACCATCTTTAAAGGGGTTTTTAGGAGATTACAACACAAACCCATCCAACTCCTTAACCGGTAAAAAATAAAATAAATTAAAAATAGAAGAAAGTAGATGATTAAAGGTACAACTTCACATCCGAATATTAACGTGAGCAATGGAATTATAAGCAGTGATAGCTGAACACTTGAAGAAACCATGTATATATAGTACATGTAGTCGTTAGTGTCTTCTAGGTTATATCCATCTAACGTTAGAAACGTGGCCGAAAAGAATGCGTTGCCCACAAAGGCAAAGGCAAGTTCCAACAACAGGAATGCAATCGAAACCAATATACGAGTGAGAGTGAGATTGGCATGAAGTAATAGGGCAAAACAGAGAGTCAATGCAGCTGTTATGGAGAGATTCATAGCTACAGCAATACTAAATATGTAACTATATAGTGGGTCAGGATAGAAAGAGCCATTGTAGTCATAGTCATCACCTTCTTGTCGTTCTTGATCATCTTTGGGTATTTGAAGTATACCAGCGAAGGCAACACCCATGAGAAGTGCTGCTACTACAAAAAGATTGTTTAAGGTTTTATTAAGATCTTGTGTTCGGAATTGTGGCCCGTATATTTTCATTCCTGACCATCTAGTACTTGCTGATGAGCTATACTGGTGACGTGTTTTAGTGCGGCGGCCAATTTTAGTGCAGAACTCAAATAAGCACCAGCTTCTTGAGCGTATAAAGATATCATGATATATGTATAAGATTGATAGCGTAATCATCTGCATAGTAGAAGAATTTTAAATGTATATGGGAACCACGTACATTACTAGTAATTATTTTACAATCATGATGACTCTAATACCTTTTGAAATTCGTTTGATCTAATTTTCAACTTCACTTCTGAAGACTTTTTCTGATCAGTATCTCCTGAGGCTTTTAAGTTACCATCATTTACGTCAATTAGCTGGTCTTGAACCTGAGGAAAACACAACAAACACAAGTTGAACCAAATATGCTTAAAATTAATTAAACACTCCTCTTTTTCGAAGTCGATCCAGTGGTGAATGATCATACCTTCCCATACATATTTTCTTGACAAATACCATAGGCTGTCAAACCATGATAGTTTACGAGGTGAGGATTCAATCGCTTGTCCCACAGTAGAGAAGCCACCACAATAGAATGGTGATGCAACGCTGCCAAATGAAGAGGTGTATTTCCATTCTCGTCCATCTCGTTAATAAGCTTATCAAGACCATCTTGTTTAAGTAAAAACCTCACCACTTCTTCTTTCCCATTCTTAGCAGCAACATGCAAAATGTTTTGGTCATTGTCACACATCAATTCAGTTGGATCTGGCCATTTTCTAAGCAACTCTTGCACTACTCTAACATGTCCATTTTCACATGCTAGATGGAGAGGATAGAAACCCTCTTTGTTCCTCTTAAAAGCCTGATCACTGTTCATTTCTACCAGGTATTGAACTCCTTCAAAATAACCAAGAGAAGATGCACAATGGAGTGGAGTATTGCCTTCTTTGTCTCGTAGGTCTAATAGCACTTCTTTTTGTTCCTTGATGATTTTCAACACATCTGAAAATCAAAGTAAATTAATTATAATTAAAGAATAGATTTTTTGAACAATAGATTTTTATTAAAGGCCAACAAAGCCAACAGGAACAGAAAGAAGAAACAACAAAGACAAACAAACAGGAAGCTCCAACAGACCAAAACGACCCACCCAAAACACACCAACAAAACAAAGAACAGAGCACAGAAACACCAAACAGCCCACAGCAGAAACAGAGCAAAACAAGAAGGGGCAGACCGAAACAACCAAGAAGAGCCTAAAAAGATTAGCCTAATTCCCAGATAAGAACGTTCGCCATAATTAAAGAATATAAAAGTTGGAAAAGAAGCATATCGAAATGATTAAATAAAAAAGACTTTCCAAGTAAAGAATGTAAAATATATATACCAAATTTTTTTCTCTGAATTGCAACATGCACAGGGGACTCTCCTTCCAGACACTCGACTAACGAACCATCATCATAAGGTAGAGCTTTCAGAATGTAGTCAAGAATGTCATTATTGTTTGATTCAACCGCCAGACACAAGGGAGATTTTCTTGTAATATCGTTCAGATGATAGGACACTTCCGGATCTTCCGTAACCAAGTAACGAGCCACAGCTACTAAAGTGTCTACACTTTTCTTTGGTTCTACAAGCAGTAATAGAGCCTCATGCAAAACAGTGTTTCCACCCTTGTTCTTCATCTTCATTAAGCTCTCGTTTGTATTGGATGTGCTTGGAATTTGTTTTGCACACTCAACAAGTTTGATCACTGTGTTTATTTGCCCAGCTCTGACGGCAACATGAAGTGCAGTATCACCTTTGCGGTTTTTCTTCAAGATTAAGAGAGGAAAGCTCCGCGCCATCAATTCAACGATCTCTACATGACCGTGACTTGCTGCCACATGAAGCAGTGAATTCCCTGAGAGGCTCACTTGGTAGAATATGTCTGACATATTCGGATCGTTGATGTTACAAAAGGGAGACTCATCAACATTGCCATCCAATGCAGCTTGAAAATGTGCAGGTTTCATGATTAATTTGCGGCAGTAAGCCTTCAAACAGCTAGCTTCCCTAATTCCAACGACTGAAAATAGGGAATGATGGGCTGCTATATTGGCACAAATGGCAAGTAAATGGCTTATGTACATATCAAGAGTGAGATTTACTTTTTCTTTTTCTTTAATTCAACTTCAGTAACACTACAGCTTCAACAATGAAGCACAGCATTTTTTTTTTTTTTTAAGTATTATGCACCAAATGGGTTAGGAATCAAATAGTATGTGTAGTCATAATTGGAGACTTCACATTACACATGCTTTGTAAAATACCATTATAAAGTAAATTACCTTTAATTTCATCCAATAATGCTAAACCTACCTTTAAATAAAACATTATACATTACAATGCTTTTTATTTTCATCCAATTTTTATTTTTATTTTTAACAGAAAAACTTTATAAACAAAAGGCAAAAGCCAAGCCACAACAAGAGCTAAGCAAAACAACAGAAGCCCACCACCTGAGCACAAAGCAAGAACAGAGCGAGCAAGAACAGAACAAAAACAAGCAAAAGCAAGAAAAAACACCAGGCAGCAAAGCTCAAACAAACAACAACCCAGAAAGACCACCTAAACACCGCATTAAAAATAGTTGTCTCCCCAAACAATTAAGTCCCCACTAAAGCCGGACCCTTTTTCATCCAATATTATTTTCATATTGTATTTTTTTATATATATCATTTACAATGGTGGCGACTTAAATATGTGATATTATCAGGCTGTATGAGTACTTTTATCACCGAGTCATAATGGACGGTAGTTTGTATTTTTAATCTTTTTGTTTGGTTTGTGTGATATTTATTCATTGTTTTGGCTTAGATTTATAGAATTTTATCCTTAGACGATTACTCCTATTTAATTTGGGGCTTAAGTGTGTTGAATGCGTAATCATTATTTGTGATGAGTCATTAAACAAGACATCATTAAGTATTAATCATTTTTTATTTAAAAAACTTTTATATTAATTTTTTTTTGAATGGTTTCAAGCGTTATGACTTATTCCATTTACCTATGTCTAACTCGAGATCAAAAATAATAATAATAACAACAATCAATCACGTACCTTTAACAGAAATATTATCTAAAAATGTTATGCATCAAAATATAAAACATTGCATATATTAAGTAATCTTTATTATTATGTAATTTTATGCTAGTTTTATATAAAATATTCCTTCGATTTTGTTTCAATTGTTTGATTAACAATCTAGATTCACTTGATTTTGTTCAAATGGTTAGTTTAAACAATTCAACTAGTCATTAATGGCAAATTTTCATGTGTAGAATGAGAATCTATCTATCTATCTATCTATCTATATATATATATATATATATCGGTCTTTCTATTATCAGTTCGAACTGACAAAATTTATATCAGTTCCTTATATGTGGGCCACTAGATTTAAATACTTTGACTGACAAGTGCATACAGCCAAGTCAAAGTATTTAAATCCAGTGGCCCACATGTAAGGAACTGATATAACTTTTGTCAGTTCGAACTGATAATAGAATATATATATATATATATCACTAATGCTAGACCACTCAAAAAGTTAGCCCAAATTTCAACCCAAATGATGTGAGAAGTGGTTTTTTCATTAACCACATCATCCGATGTTGTGTATGGTGATGACAACTCACTTGCCACCTTATTTGGGTTAAAATTTAGGTTAGTTATTTGGGTTAAAATTTAGGTTAATTATTTGAGTTGTATAACATTACACCATTACTCTATATATATATAAAAGAAAATTTTCTCCTCGGTGCGCACTGATAAATATATATGGCCCAGTTTGCATGCACTTGTCAGTGCTTATCCATAATTTATGGCCCACATGCAATGCATTGATGTCATGATGTTTTTTAGTATTTTAACTATTTTTTTCCTGTAAATAGCTTTCATTGTTCAAAGTAAGTTATAAAAACACTCATTATATTTATTGTTTATAGCATTATATTACAGAAGTAAGTCATTTACAAATTTACAAAATTGTTTTGCATCAATTTATAATGTTTTTCATGTTCTTTAGTAATTCATCATTGAATCGATTCCCATCATTTTATTATTAAAAAATAAACAAATACTTTCAACGAGAATCACTTTAAAAAAAGTTAGTTTAAAAAAGAAATACTGTCTTGAATTTTTAAGATTAGAATCAAACTTGCAAGCCAATGATTGTACAAAGCATATACATCTAACGACTAATAATTAAATAACTAACATTAATATGACCTTGTAGATTTCTACAAAGATAACAAGATATCAAAAGAGAGGAACTGGTTATTTGCATCTGCACTAGGTTTTGGGTTTCTTAGGTTGTTGGTTTTCCTTACGTCTCTCATTGGTGGCAGATTATATGGGGTTAAGGTTGGTTTAATGAATTTATCTTTTTCTCTCTTTCAGTATCGAATTATAACATCTCATAAATCTATGTTGTCCTTTTTGTTATACAGTGTTGAAATATAATTGTTTACTGATTGGTTTGTAAAACTATTGATTGCAATTAGCATAGACCTAATTGCTTCACCGCTCTTTTGTTCTTTGACATTGATCTAAAGCTAAGGGATTTCGATCTGCTACAAATTTGAATGATACTTAGGCCAACTAAGTTAATTAGATGAGTCGTAACTAACTGTGGATGACATAGATGAACAACTTATGAAAGGTGATGGTATTCTCTCTTTAGTTGTGTGTAGTGCAAGCAATGCTATACGTTTAACTTGATCCATAAAATTAGGCTTAGAGAATTTATGTTGATCCCTTGAGAATCTGAGATACCATATATGAAAATTATGTAGTTAGACCTTTTGTCTCTACTCTCTACGAATCACCTCTCATTATCACATTCATGTGCTTTTAATTACTTATGTCTTTTTGAAATTTTGAGTAACTCTTCCAAATTATGTGTTCAATCCTGACTTCATGCTAACTCAATTATGATTCTAGAATTCAATTTAAAGTTTGAATCAGCTTAGTGTTGAAGTTGCATCTTAGTACTAACGTGAATTAGTATTTTCCAATCTCGACTAAAAATATGTTTGGAGCCAATGATAGTGAATGGATGAAGAGATGTTGGTACATGATAATGGAGAGAAGTTCATATAAGATTATAAGAAAAGTGGAGAGGAATCCCTTAAATTAGCAATAATGTTTATTTGGGTGCATTTGAATGTTCAAAGGAAATTGATTGATTGCCATATCATTTGCATTTCAACGAAACATTTCATTTTGTTTCTTTTGGCCTTTGAAATCAGTTCCACTGTTGCGTGCATTTGCAGTAAAAATCCTCAATTTAATATGAATCTGATTCACCGACACTTTTACTCCATTATATGTTATTGACTCCAATCACCATTCTATGTTATTGACTCCTATTTTGCGCATTAAAACATTGATTACATGTAACATTTTTCATTACCTATGATAGATATATTTTTTAATAGATCCCTGATCTCGCGAAACTTAAGTTCTAGAGCTACGTAACTGATTTTTTGTTTTCTATGCTTTCTGATATTTTTAGGTTGTGGATAATCCCATAGTGAAGGAGATCCTTCTAAGCAGCAACATATCTAAAACTGCATTTGTCTTAGTTGATTGCGCCATCACTCCTGTGCTGGAAGAAGCCGTTTACAGAGGGTTTTTATTGACATCTCTTGCCTCTACGATGAAATGGCAACATGCCATTGTCCTAAGCTCAGCCATCTTCAGCGCAGCCCACTTTTCCATTGACAATTTCATACAGCTGTTCATCATCGGGTGTGTTCTTGGATGCTCTTATTGTTGGTCTGGCAACTTAACTTCTTCCATTGTCATACATTCCTTGTACAATGCCTTGATACTAATCTTAACATTCTGTCTTTAAGTTTCCATGTAACCTATCATCTTAAAGTAAGCAAGTGATTCAAACTTGAAACATTACCGGACTGAATTAGTGCTCTTTACCACAAAGCCATGTAGGCGGCGATTTAGCATGTTTGCTTGTGTGAAGATAAGAATCCGCTCTTATGACAAATACATTTTTACCAGGAAAAGGAACACTAAAAAAATAGATTTTGGAGTACTAAGAATGATCTCTTGGATGTGGTGATACTCATGAACTTCGATTTGGGTTCATGGCAATTTTAAGGAGACACAATCATATCTTGCGAAAAAACTATTTCCTTTTTTCTTACTTTTATTTCCAGCATTGTCCCCAAATGTTGAAGTCATCAACAGAACGGAGTGGCTGAAATGAAGCATAGGCATGTAGTCAAAATCAGTCTAACACTCCTTGTTCATGCCAAGCTACCTCAAAAATTTTGGTATGAAGCATTTAGTACTACTGTTTTTCTCATTAACAACATGTCTATAGCTGTGTTTCGTTTTATCTCTCTATTTGAAAAGCTTTATCAAAAGAAACCGAACTATAGTTTTGTAAAAACTTTTGGATGTAATTGCTTTCCCTGTTTATGTAATTACTCAAAACAAAAATTCAATTATCACACCTCCAAATGCATCTTCATAGGTTACAACCCTTTACCCAGAGGTTATAAATGCCTCCATTCAACTGGTAAGAGTATATGTTTCTAGGCATGTTAGAACTTAATGAGCTAGAATTTCCATGGTAGAGTATACCTTTTTCTGCTGTGCAAAGCATCCTTTCAACCATTCCAACACACAATTCCTGAAACGGCAATTCTGCTCCAACAATGCCAAATACACTCATTCTCTCCATCAATGGAGTTTCATCAAGCTCTGTTTTAGATTGCTTTCTCTTTCAGTACTTTCATCAAACATGTTACTATTTCTCAGCATTAATTAACCTTGTATGAACATTACAAAAAAATTGATGATTATTTAGCTAGTTAAATAGAATAAATTTTTAGTATGTTTTTAAAAAATAATTTATGACATGTCCAAACTCATTTCTAACAATCAAAATATAATATCTACAAAAACAAAAACTATAAAAAAAAAAAGTGCAATCTCATTTCCAACATCTCATTAAATAGTATATTACTAAAATCAAATCCCGTAAAATAAAATGATATCTATAAAAATTATCATTACATACAAAAAAAAATGATTAATATATATAGAATAGTAGTCTATTAGCATATAATGAATTTAATTGCACATTGTAATCTATCAAAAAAAGTGCACATTGTAATCTTTTTTTTTTTTTTTGAACAGCATAAGCTTTTGTTGTGAATCTAGATCTGCGACTAGATTCTAGACTCACTAAAGATTGAGCTTATAACCTGTAAGATTCACTTAACAGAAATATAAGATGATAACAATATATTGTACTAACAGCAAATATAAAATCAAAGACAAGAAATAAAACAAGAAAATAGACACGAGAGGTTTTATCGTGGTTCAGCTTGAGAATCAAGCCTACATCCACGTTGAGCCAGGTAGAGAGGCTCTTTCCACTATATGTAGGTTATTACACAATCCAGAAGTACACAGGACTCAGCCTAAGTGCCCTCAAAAGGGAGCCCAGAAACACACAACAACTACGCTCAACTCAGAGACCTATTACACAAACTAAGCCTCAGATCTCAAACTCAGAAACTCTCAAAAGTTACATCAACAGAATCACCACTCACAGATCTGTCTTTTTCTCTCTTAACTCTCTCACAAATTCAAAGCAGAGAAGCCTGATATTCAAGGTGAATATCAAGAACACCAAGAACAAATACAGAGAAAAGAAGTCTGTAGAAGAAAACGAGAAACCCTAGAAAATCAGAAAAGTGAATTTCTCTCTCTCTATCGCTTCACATTATATAGCCTTCAGAAGATAAGGTCCAGCTGTACCAAGTGAGGCCAATCATCTGTTGCCAAGTCATAAGAGAATCCTAACTCATCAAATATCAGCTTGATATCTGATAAGTCACAAAACACAGCGTATGATCAAGTGAGGCAGGTCGGTGAGGAGCACAAGGTTGTTGGGCTTCTGATGGCTTCAACCCCATTTCATCATTGGGCTTCGTCTGGATTGGGCCAAAGATGATTTGAGATGGACTAAAACACCACAGCTTTATTAATTATATAAGGCCATGAAAGGCAGAAAAAAGTGCACATTGTAATCATTTTATTAAACATGCATGCAGTAATACATCAAGACTAGCATACAGAGGGATAACAAAAACGATACGAAAAAGGAAGAATGAAGCACAAATTACAAACTTTAGAAAGGTTTTCAGGGGAGTAAAAGAGATGATACTCCATAGCCTGTATAGAGGAAAATAAACAGAAGAGAATGAAGTAGATGATTAGAGCAAAAGCTTCCCTGCCCAATGTAAAAACCAACACTGATATTATAACTAGCGCCTTTTGAATATCTTATAAACCTTCCCTCACCTTTGAACTATTATCGGATGTATAGTTATAAATGCTTTTATTTTAGAAACCTCCTCTATGGACTAACATCGTTAGCATTCCGTTTGTGTTGACTGAGTTTGACCGTTAAAAGGTCCAAAAATCTATTTAAATTTCAATTGTATGAATTGACCATTATACCCTCATACTTTTACCAAATAAATTAATAAACTGATACAAAATGTGAGAATGTTAACTTGCAAATGATAAGTTATTTTGTGGACAATTTTATCCCTAAAAATAACAAAATAACGGAATGAGGGTATTATTAATTTAAGCTTCAATTGTATTATTTTATTAATTTATTTGGTAAAAGTATGATGGCATAATAGTCAATTCATACAATTGAAGCTTAAATATATACATTTTAGACTTTTTAATAGTCAAACTCAGTCAACATAAACAGAATACTAACGGTGTTAGTTTATAGGGGAGGTTTCTAAAATAAAAGCATTTGTAATTATATATCCAATAATAGTTCAAAGGTGAGGGGAGGTTTTTAATATTAAGTCATATTTAAAGAAATTGTTTTTTTAAGGATAAAGAAATTATTTTTAATGTATACATCGGAAGTGTTATCCAATTCTTTTTCTTTTTCTTTTTCTTTTTATAAAGAAATTATAATTAATGTATGCCTCACAAGTGTCCCAATTCTTTTTTCTTTTTCTTTTTATAAAGAAATTATAATTAATGTATGCCTCATAAGTGTCCCAATTCTTTTTTCTTTTTCTTTTCTAAAGAAAGTAATATTTATTTATACCTCATAAGGGTTCTCCAAAAAAAAAAAAAAAATTATAAAGAAATTATTAATGTACATCATGTCATCATCCAAGGCAAAGGGGATTACTAGGGATGGCCATTTATCCTCGGGGACCCAAATCCCCACTCCCCCATCCCCTTTTAAGGGAAATTTTTTAGGAAAAATGAGGAAATGGGTGGGGATGAGGATGATTTTTATCCCAAAATTGAAATGGGGATGGGGATGGGGATGGGGATGGGGATGGGGGTAGGTGCCCCCCATCCCCATTTCCCCATTTCCCCCAAACCTTATATATATACAGATTTTCTATCATCAGTTCGTCCTGATAATAAATATATCAGGACGAAGAGTGTGGATATATATATATTCAGTCTTTCTATTGTCAGTTCGTCCTGACGATAAATATATCAGGACGAAGAATATGGACTATAGATTATGGAGAAATTTTGATAAGTGCATACACTTTGAGTCAAAGTATGTAAATCTAGTAGTTCACATCCTTCGTCCTGATATATTTATTGTTAGGACGAACTGATAATAACAAATTTATATATATATATATATTCTTAATATTTTTATTCTTTCTATTTTACTAAGTATATATACTTATTTATAACTTTAAAACCTAACCCTAAATCCTATACACTTCTTTGTAATGGATTGTGTATTTTTTTTTTTTAGCATGTAATTTTTACTTAAATAGGGGAAGCGGGGAAACCGAAAAAAATGAGGAAAAACGGGAAAAAAGGGGAAATGGGGATGGGGAGACCTATATCCATCCTCATTTCCCCAATGGCCATCCCTAGTGATTACTTTATTCCTTTCACATATACGTAACCCTAACGGACTTCCTTCCCTAAAATCAAAATTTTAAATCTTTTATAATTTTTTTAAACAATACATTAATTTTATTTTTTTTGTCAAAGGAACTTATTTGATATATTTACAAAAAGTCTAAAAAAGCAAACATAGTTAAAAGAATAAACTCAAGGATTAATTTAAATTTTCCATTAAAATTTGTTTTGTACGAATATTGGACTTCCTCCGAGAAGCACTTTTTGAGTTTTTTGTTAAAAAATAAAATAAAAAATAAAATAAATTGTCTCAAATACAATTTTAGATATTTCACCATATACACATTTCATTATAAATACTTTGTTAATATTTTTTTTTTTAATTTATCAATTCTGAAGGATTTTTTAAAGACATATAATCAAACAATCTAATAAGTTAATTTTTTTTTAACAATCTATTATTAACAAATCTACCCCTAGAGCTCTATTTGAATGGTCTTTAATCCAAGAACAGTCTTTTGTTGTGTAGGGCGGTTTATATGCTGTACCCGTCGATCTTGGTGCTCTTAGTTTGAGTTTGACCGCTTAATAAAGGGTTTTGATACTAAACTCAACATTTCGTATGCAATTACCACCCCATAGATAAACTAAAGAGACCCCGATTCTTATTATTTAGTCAATATATTTTAGAGTGGCGATATTTGCACCCCTTTAAAATCGTATATGCACCCCAAATTTATATATTTTTAAAATTCCAATCTTACCCTTAATTATTATTGTTATCTTATTTTCAAAATTTTAACTAACTAAATCAAATTAAAAATAATAAGGAAAAACAAAATCCCAAATATATCAAAAAGTGAAGAAAAACAGTATATTCTCTCAAGAAAATATCGAGGAGGCTGCTGCCTCATCCTCTTCTATCCTAGATTAGAAAATTAGATTATTACAACCTCTTCCAAAATTTGGGAGGAGTACTGCGGCTCCTCCATATATATTAGGCATCTTTTAATTTTGTATTTTAGATAATAAAAAAACAACACATAAAAATTTAAAAAAAAAAAATACCATTCTCTCTCTCTTTTGGAGAATGATGAATTCGAAGTGGATGTCTGCAATTTTATTGCTGTTGTTTATCCGTTTATAATTTTTCCTTTTTATTAGTATTTTTAAACTAATTTTCCTTTTTATTTTGTTTTAGGTAAAATAAAGAATATAAGGTGTTTATTTTATAATATTTTTAAAAATTAAAACAAAGGGCATATTTGGTAATGTGTGGGGTATACTTACAAGATTTTATCTTTTAAAATTTTTTAAAGGGGTGTATATACAAATATGGGTGCACATACAGTTTTTCAGGGGTGCAAATATCGCCACTCTATATTTTAATGCTGAATTATTTTTTAAAAGTATTACAATAATTCGGGATTTTAGGAGAGGGGACACACTCAAATCCACAACCTCATGGTGTAGGTATGAGGGGCTAAAAACGGGGTCAACCTTATATTATTTAATCTAATGCTTAATTTAATTAATGACTTATAAACTCTCACATTGAATTGTTTAGTCAATATATATCATGTTTATAAATGGATTCTATAGACAAGATGAGGTTTCCCAGTGGTTATTTGCCTGTCACCTCTGCACATGAGATCGTGGGTTCAAGAACAAAATGAGGTGAATCTAAATTATATAATCAAACAATCAAAATAAAATCAATGAAATATTATATGTATGTAAAACAAGCATAAAATAATACTTTTATCTTCTTTTTTTTTTTTTTTTTAATAGTAAAATTTATTGAATAACCGCACAGCAGCGGAAGAACAGGAAAACAACAAAGCCAGCCCAGGCAAAACAGCCAACAAAACAGGGCAAACAGAGCCACACAAAGACACCGCACAAAGGAGCAAGAAGACCAAAAAGGGACAACATAGCACAAACCAAAAAAGGAAAAAACACAGAACCTAGTTGATAAAATAATACTTTTATCAACTGTAATTGATTATTTGTAATTTTTATTATTGTCTTTTGATTATAAGTTAGAATAAATAAATGAAATAAATTATATTATTAAAAACCATTTTCAGATTTTCTTTTTCTTTTAAAAAGACAATTATATACAACTTATAGGTAAAAGAATAACGATTAATATATATATATATATATATATATATATATATATATATATATATATATATTTCTAGAGTGATGCCTGGGCTACAGCCCGGGGCAGCCCTCTCAACCATCCGCTATTGGTCCATGCACAACGGTACACCCACATCGCTATTCCCGTTTCTAGTTTTTTTCAACTTCTTCTTCAGTTCTTCATAGTCTTCAAACCTCCTTCAAACACTAACTCCAACTTTCAAACGTTTCCCACATCTCCAGAAAATATCACTATCAGTTGAGCCTTGTTTGGTTCACATTGGGTTCACGTAAGAATACGAGCCAAACCTAACAATCACAATGGGGTGGTTTATATTTTTAATCTTTTTGTTTGGTTTGTATGATATTTATTCATTGTTTCGGCTGCGATTTATAGAACTTTAACCTTAGACAATTACTCCTAATTAATTTGGGGCTTGAGCATGTTGAATATATACATAATCATTATTTGTGATGAGTCATTAACCAAGACATCATTAAGTATTAATCATTTTTTATTTAGAAAACTTTTATATTAATTTTTTTTTTGAATGATTTCAAAAGGCATAACTTATTTCATTTACCTATATCTAACTCAAGATCAAAAATAATAATAGTATGAAAAATCAATTAATCACCTTTAACAAAAATATATCTAAAAATGTTATGCATCAAAATACAAAACATTGCATATATTAAGTAATCTTTATTATTATGTAATTTTATGCTAGTTTTATTTAAAATACTCCTTTGATTTTGTTTCAATTGTTTGATTAAGAATCCATATTCACTTGATTTTGTTCAAATGATTAGTTTAAACAATTCAACTAGTCATTAATGGCAAATTTTTCTGTGTATAATCTATATATATCATGATATCTTTTAGTATTTTAACTTTTTTTTTTTCCTGTAAATAGCTTTAATTGTTCTAAGTAAGTTAGTTATAAAAACAATCATTATATTTATTATTAATAGCATTATATTGTTGAAGTAAGTCATTTACAAATTTACAAAATTGTTTTGCATCAATTTTATAATGTTTTTCATTTTCTTTAGTAGTTCATCATTGAATCGATTCCTATCATTTTATTATTAAAAAATAAATAGATACTTTCAACGAGAATCACTTTAAAAACAAAAGTTGGTTTAAAAAAATAATGCCTTGAATTTTTAAAATTAGCATCAAACTTGCAAGCCATTGATTATATAAAGCATCAGTCCTTCTATTATCAGTTCGAACTGACAAAAGATATATCAGTTCCTTGCATGTGGGCTATTGGATTTAAAAGATGCTTTGACAAGTGCATGCAGCCAAGTCAAAGTATTTAAATCCAATGACCCACATGCAAGGAACTGATATATCTTTTGTCAGTTCGAACTGATAATAGAAAAATTGTATAAAGCATATACATTTAATAGCTAATAATTAAATAAATAACATTAATAAAGTCAGATCTTCTAGAGGAGCGAAAAACCTTATTTATTGTTTAGCCCAAACATCAAATATTTCCTAGGTCTGTCCTTGATGATGGGACTCGAACTTCACACCACTAACGTGGAAATGGACATGCACTACCATATGTGCATATGAGCATAACTAATACTATATCTTTCTCTCTTTATGTATTTTTTTTAACAAAAATAAATAAATTATGGGCATCCAATTAGGGACGGCAATAGAGACGATTAGAGATGGATACTCCTAATAACTGTTTAAGAATTAAGATATATGTCTCTATTCCCGTATCCATACTTATTTATAAGTGGAATATCCATCCCTATATCCGTTTAAGAATTCCAATGTAGAGTGATGTCTGGACAATTACTTTATTAACTACTTTGACAAACCAATACCTTTCTTTCCTGCTTATTCCGGCAAGACTTATAAGGAAAATGTTATCAAAAGGGAAACTCACCGAGATTGCCATCCAATACAGCTTGAAAATGAGCAGGTTCCATTTTTTGCAGCAATAGATTTTTGAGGACGACTGCATCAATAGTACTCTCTCGATCTCTCTTTTGAGAACGAGGTAAGACGAAAAAAGATTTTTTTTTTTTTTAAAGAAAGAGAAGTAAAGTTTTAAGTGAGGACGAAGTAAGGGGGCGATTAATTTGTCTTTCTCTTTCGTTCTTTCTTTCCTTTTTTTTTTTTTTGGGTAAAAAGATAAAAATAAAAAATAAAAAATTATTTAAGGTAGAGTGAGAAGGAGGTGATTATTAAGAGCGATTACTTTATGCACCACCGATACCTTTCTTCCGGCGGGAGAAACTTATAACAATGAAAGTAGGATTATGTCAAATTATCAACCGTCAAAGTATGATTATATATATATGTTATCCTTAAACTTTTGTAATTCCCTTTGGAGAACAAAAACGGCATAACTTGAGTCTAAAGAAAGTCAAGCATTACATATTTTGAAATTGGATGAGGCCAATTTTTTAGTATTATGTATTTATGTGTAATGTTTTGCCATTTTTACAGTTAGTTTGTATTTGATTTTTGGTCCGAAATCCGAATAATGGATAGTAATTAATTTTAGGTAGAATTTCACATAAGTCCTATCTTTTTGGCGATTTGTCACCTTTATAAATGTCTTTCTATATTCATCACTTTAGTCCTTATTTTTTCCAAAACTCATCACTTTAGTCTATTTGACTAAATATTTGAAAGTCAACTATTTTAAAACCTATGAAAGTACACTTTTACCCTTATTACTATTTAATTTAGTTAAAATGGTTATCTTAGCTTTAAAGTAAGATGAAAAACAATAAATTCTCAATAATAAAATCTTAAATAAATAGATTACAAAAAAAAAAAAAATCTTAAATAAATAATAATAATAAAATCCATTAAATTTTTCTTATTTTGTATTTTTTTTAATAATGGATATTTATTTAGCTAAAATGATTATCTTAACTTTAAATGATTATTTTTCATAAAAAAAAAAATTGTAATATATTTATTTAAGATTTTATTATTGAGAATTTTATTGTTTTTCATTTTAATTTAAAGCTAAGATAATTATTTTAGCTAAAAAAAAAATCATTATGAAAAAAAAAAAAAATACAAAATAAGAATAAGAAAAAATTAATGGATTTTTTTAATTATTTATTTAAGATTTTTTTTTTCTTTTTTGTAATCTGTTTATTTAAGATTTTATTGTTGAGATATTTATTGTTTTTCATTTTAATTTAAAGTTAAAATAATCATTTTAGCTAAATTAAATAGCAATAATGGCAAGAGTGTACTTTCACAAGTTTTAAAATGGTTGACTTTCAAATATTTAGTCAAATGGACTAAAGTGATGGGTTTTGGAAAAAATAAGGACTAAAGTGATAAATATGGAAAGACATTTATAAATGTGACAAATCGCAAAAAAGATAGGACTTATGTGAAATTCTGCCTTTTAGCTAAATTAAATAGTAGGGATATTATCATTTTCCCCCCTACTGTTCACCATATTAGAAAGGTGAGGACAGGGTTTGTCAACTTTAGAAAGGTGACCCCCCCAGAATATACTTATTTAACAAACACCCCCCTCTGTCAAAAAGTGAGGGTTGACCGTTACTGTTGGGGGGCAATTTCGTAAACTCCCCATGGGAACAGGAATCTAATTTGGTGTGAGGGTTATTAAAGTCATTTGATATTTATAATTAATAATAAATAAATAAATAACAACTAATGGGTGGAGGAGATCATGCCACGTCACTCTCCAATGAAAATAATTAAATAAATTATATATTAAAATTAAAAATTAAACAAAGCTTTTCTTCTTTCTTCTCCACGCCCAAACTCTTCTTCTTCCACGACCAAGTTCTTCTTCTTCTTTGCCCACGTTCTTCTTCTTCTTTCTTCTCCACAACCAGTCGACCACCATCATCTATCTTCTCCACGACCAGTCGACCACCATCATCTAAACCCCCACACCCTGATCGGCCAAACACCCTGATCCAAGCACTAATTTCACCAAACCATCCATCGATCGATCTCTCTCTCTCACTCAATCTAATCTCTCTCAAACCCAATACGAATCTTCAAAATCAAAATCCATATCCAAACCCTAACACACTCATCACTCACAGACCTGGTGTGAAGATCGATTCGTCGGATGATGGTGTGAAGATCGACGGCGGCTGAGATTGCGTATGATTGATGGGCGTTGATGGTGTTGGTTTGGCAGTGTGGTGGTGGCACTGATGAACCCAGATCTGGGTTTTCCAGATTTCTGGAGTGCCCAGATCTGGGAAATTTTTTCTGGGATGAATTTTGTTTGTCTTTTTTTTTTTCCACATTGAAGAGACTTGTTAATGATTTCTGTTGATAATATTTGAAATTATTTGTTGGGGTTTTTGTGTTTTGTTTTTAATGGTGAAAATTGTTGAATGTTGTTTGTAGGTTTTGATATATTGCAGGAAAGTAGATTAGTAGATTAGTTGGTTTTAATGATTTCTTCAATGTTGGAAGAAAAATTGATTAATCTGGAAAGTAGATTAGTAGGGATGAATGATGATGAATTGACGATGATGATATGTTAAGTCGTTTTTTTAAATTAAATTATTAGATAATCCTTTAAAAACAAATAGATAATAATTTAATTTATATTTATAGAATTAAAATTAATTAAAATATTATCATTAAATACATATTATTATTAAAAAATTGTTTTAAAATGTGTATATTATTATTATAAAAATTGTTTTTATATTCTGTTTTATTTTTAATTTATGTTTTTAAAATTAAATAAAAAATAATAAAAGAGATCTCCACCGTCCATCTCAAAGATGGACGGTGGATATCCATCATTTTTTTTTTCAATTATTCTTTTGAATTTTCTTTTTCTTAAAGGCAATGGAGGGCAAAATTGTCTTTTAACCTATTTTATTAGTTTTTCCGTTTAAAAAGTTAACAGAAGGGGGTGTTTGAACATTATTTTCGCTTTAGGGGGTAGACCGGCAATTTTCTGGAAACCATGTCCTCACCTTTCTAATACAGTGAACAGTAGGGGGGAAACCGATCTTTTCCCTAAGTAGTAATAAGGGTAAAAGTGTACTTTCATAGGTTTTAAAATAGTTGACTTTCAAATATTTAGTCAAATGGACTAAAGCGATGAGTTTTGGAAAAAATAAGGATTAAAGTGATGAATATGGAAAGACATTTATAAAGGTGACAAATCACCAAAAAGATAGGACTTACTACCTTAATTTTATTAAAAGACTGACCGAAAATGAAATTACATGTTTTTTTTTTTTTTTTTTTTTTTTTTTTTTTTTAATAAAAATGGAATAATCAGTATATGTAAACAAACCGAGGAGATGAGGTTGGTCAATTTTGTATAACCCCCGTACCTACACCACGAGACTGTGAGTTGAGACCTTCCCCTTTCCAAAACTCCAAATTCATGTATTACTTCAAAAATATATATACAGTATATGTAAACAAACTAAACCCAAACCCAACCTAACAAGTAGAGAATTGGGTCAAGCCTACAGGGTAGATCCAAATGCGACACCAATTGGCCCAAATATACAGTCTATTACTCTATCGGATCATGAATGGACCTTCGTGAAAATAAATAGAGTGACGATATTTACACCTCTTAAAAATGGTATGCGCATCCCAAATTAATATCATTTTGGAAATCCAATATTACCCTTAAATAAAAATACTTAAAAGGACTAAATAGTTTATAAGTACACCCACTAGTAATTATTAATCGAAAAAAAAATCTATTAATTGTTTGATATTTCCGTATATAAAAACAGAATTTGGATCCTTTACTGATCTGATCTTTTTCCTGATATCACCTAATCTCATGATACATAAGCATTACAATGAATGTATGGTTAACATGTGATTGGTTTTCACAACCACTTTAACAACAACTAATCATATGTTTTAAAAAAGTCAGGAAAAATATCAGATCAGTAGAGGATCCAATCCATGATAAAAACCCTTCTATTTTCTCAAACCCTAGCTTCTATTTTAAAGTGAGGTGTACCTTAGTGAGGTGTACCTACAAAATACAATATAATAAAATTAAAGAAAGGGAATTTTTGGTATTAAATAAGGCTTATTTACAAATATAAAATTTTATAATGGTATACTTACGAAAAGAGGTGTACATACTGTTTTTTTTTTTTTTTTTAAGGGGTGTCATCACTCAAATAAATATTGCTTTCAATGTCACGAGTGACTACGTTTCTGTTTATGAACTGAAAGAAGAAAGGGTAAAGAGAAAATGATTGTGGCGCGTCTGCGGACCGTTGGTTCATATATAGTACATCCTCACTCAGCTTCAGTTGCCGCCGGAGATTTTAACAACCACTGTTTCCACTTTTGCTATCTCCAACAAATGCTCTCTGTTCCTCCCTATTCAACTCCAAGTTTACCTCCAAAGCTTCTCTCAAATGTTGTTGCACCAAAAATGATGTTACACAAAAACCCATCAAGGTATAATTTTCTTTAATATGCTTTCTTTATAACGGGATTTATTTCCTTAATTTACTATTGTATGTTTTCAAATCAGATTGTGGCAGTCATGAATTTTTCACTTTTTTGTAAGGGTTTTCTTATAATTTGAAGCTAACCCAAGTTAAGATTGTTGAGAATCTAACAAATAAAATATGCAATTTCATATGCTTTGTGGGTTTAATGCGTTTTATTGAGTTGTATATGGATTATCATAGACATTGGACTTCTTTGTTATGGGTAAACAGGGTATGGAACTCAAGTTTTTGTTAATGTTTTAGTGGGTTTTATTCATGTTCTCTGTTTGCTGTTCTTTTTAATTATACTGTGGAAACGTAATTCACTGTATATAGATAAACAGGGTTTTTCAGTGTTAGCATCAGATTGTCCATGGAAGAATGGGAGTATATGGAGCACTATAGCCCTGTATATGTTCAATTTGCACATTCCATTGGGTTATGGAGGCTTATCAATTGTTACCTCTCTACTGGAGGAACCTGTTCTTGATCCGCAGACTCAAGTGAGTGTTTTTCTCTGGGTACCATGCATATATTTATTATCCGTGGTGGCATTTATTACTGTTAGTCTGTAATATAGGAAGATAATAGTGCATCACTGAACCTTTCACTCATTGAGGCAGAGAAGGGGTTGCCATTCCTTAAACCCTACTTGGGAGTCCATTTTCTTTTCTTTGTCTGAAAAAGTGGAGTATATAAGTGGGATCTCTTTTGGGTAACATCAGCCAGGATGTAAGTCAGATGACCAGAATCATGTCAAATGTTGAATTCCAGCTAAGCTTTTTACTCATGGACTTGTATCTTTCATGGGGAGATCAAATTCTTAACCTTATCATCCCACTCCAATGATGGGTTCTTGTGATACTTTGTGGTTCTGGTGATCTATAATATATTGTATTTGCCACTTTTTTCTTTTTCTTCTCTACTATTTTAGTCTCATAACTGAGTTCCCTGAAATTATCTCTCTAGATATGTTGACTAACACTTATTAAGTGTAAGCCATTTCAGTGAAAATTGGGTCTTAAGATTATCTAAAATAACATATTTGTCAAAAACAGCAATGTTTGATTGGTAAACTTTTGCTCGAATGTCCTAATTGTGCCCCTTACAAAGCAAGAAATGGATATCATTTTATTACAGATTTTATACATGCATAGATAATCATATTCACAAATCTGCTCATTGATGTTTGACCTTATCTTCAGTGCAGGAAGTTTCCCTACCTGTGGTTCTGATGTTAGAACTCAGTGGAACTCTGTTTCTATTAAGCAAGAATATTAAGCCGCAATACGACCTTGTAGATTTCTTCAAAGATGACAAGATATCAAAAGAGAGGAACTGGTTACTTGCATCTGCACTAGGTTTTGGGTTTCTTAGTTTGTTGGTTTTCTTACATCCCTCATTGATGACAGATTATATGGGGTTAAGGTTGGTTTAATGAATTCTCTCCTTCATTATCAAATTATAACATCTCATAAATCTCTGTTTTCCTTTTTGTTATACTGTGTTGGAATATAATTGTTGACTGATTAGCTTGTAAAACTATTGATAGCATAGACGGTAGACCTAATTGCTTCACTGCTCCTTTCCTCTTTGGCATTGAACTAAAGTTAAGGGAGTTTGATGTGCTACAAATTTGAATGATACTTAGGCCAACTAAGTTAGTTAGATGAGTGGTAACTAACTGCGGATGACAGAGATGAACAACTTACGAAAGGTGATGGTATTCTCTCTTTAGTTGTGTGTAGTGCAAGCAATGTTATACGTTTAACTTGATCCATAAAATATGGTGATCCCCTAAGATACTATACATGAAAATTATATATTTAGACCTTTTGACTCTATCTAATCACCTCTCTCATTATCACATTCATGTGCTTTTACTTGTGTCTTTTTGAAATTTTGAGTAACTCTTCCAAATTATGTGTTCAATCTTGACTTCATGTTTACTCAATTAAGATTCTAGAATTCAATTTAGAGTTTGAATCAACTTAGTGTTAAAGTTGCATCTCAATACTAACCTGATTTAGCATTTTTCCAATTTGGACTAAAAATATGTTTGGAGCCAATGACACTGAATTGATGTAGAGATATTGGTACATGATAATGGAGAAAAGTTTGTATAAGTAGAGAAGAGTCCCTTAAATTAGCGATAATGTTTATTTGGCTGCATTTGAGTGTTCACACGAAATTGATTGATTATATATCATTTGCATTTCAACGAAACATTTCACTGCGATTCATATGGCCTTTGAAATCAGTCCCTCTGTTGCGTGCATTTGCAGTAAAAATCCTCAATTTAATAAAAATCTGATTCACCAACACTTTTACTTCATTCTATATTATTGACTCCAATTTTGCGCATTAAAACATTGATTACATCTAACATTTTTCATTATTGTGTTAATAGATCATTGATATCATGAAACTTAAGTTCTAGAGTTATGTATTTGATTTTTAGGTCGTGGATAATCCAATAGTGAAAGAGATCCTTCTAAGAAACTACATATCAAAAACCGCTATTCGTCACAGGGTGCGTGCTTGGATGCTCTTATTGTTGGTCTGGCAACTTAACGTCTTAACTTCTTCCATTGTCATACATTCGTTGTTTACTAATCTTAACATTTTATCTTTAAGTTTACATGCAACGTATCATCTCATCTTGAAGTGCTGAGCAAGCAATTATATATATATATATATATATACCATCTGAGGTATGGGCCTATGGCAATAAAAAATATATATATATATATATATATATATATATATATATATATGTTTCCTTTCCTCTTACTTTTGTTTCCAGCATTGTCCCTTGATGAATCTAATCGAGTCAGGATCGAATAAGATTAATCACTATAAACATGGTTTAAAACACAGTTTTCGGTCTTCCACAATAGAGTAAGGGTCACACATTAATAGGTAAAATTGAGAATAAACTCCTATCACATCAGTAAATGGGAAGTGGAAACCTGAATCCTTAAAAAAAATTAAAAAAATAAAGATTTTTTTCAATTCCAATAAAAATTTCCGGAAACATATACAGGTTTCACCAAATTTAAATACCCAATCATGTAGATTCCTCTAACATTTGAACAGATTTTTAAAGATATCTGAAATTTAGCCAAAAGTTTTTTAAAACTGTATCATTGACTTGGTATTTATAAAAATGCTTTATTTCGGCAAATTCCAGCTGCTAATAATTTTTGATTGGCTGGGATGAGCTGCTCTGAAAAGAAACCCCAATTTGAATTTTCAAATTTTAAAACCATTTTTAATTTTAAGAATTAAAGCTGAGAGCTCCTTCTAGTTCAATTCAAGTGTGGTGTGTTATGTGTAGATGGCAAAAGAAAAATAAAAAGAAAAAAGAATAAAAGTGACTACGTTTTAATTTATGCTCCAAAGAAAACATTTTAATTTATGAAATCAAAACGTAACAATGACTATCTTAAATATAAAGAAAGAAAAAAACAATTCCATTAGGACTCAGGGATTTCCTAAATGGAGTAAAATATTAAAATCTCAAAATTTATTAAAATAAAAC
The DNA here is from genome assembly GCA_008009225.1 of Acer yangbiense. Lineage (NCBI taxonomy): Eukaryota > Viridiplantae > Streptophyta > Magnoliopsida > Sapindales > Sapindaceae > Acer > Acer yangbiense. The sequence goes on along the minus strand of CM017769.1, from coordinate 39,428,290 downwards.
AAAATTTCCTACCAAAAATTAATAGGATCCGAATATAGAGCATAAAAAGGGAAAAAACTGAAAATAGAAGTCGAAACAGCCGAATTTGAGAAAATTGTAATGCGTTACGACTTATGAGGGTAAACCCATGGTAACAAACGGAGAGCTGGTTGATACAGTTCTAAGTTCCAACCATATATTATTGGCCCAAATCGGATATTGTTTGCCCCTCCATTATATCATACATCGATACAATTTAAAGAAAAAGCTACAAACTATTTAAGTGGACATTAATGTAATCATTTTATTAATACAGTAATACAACTCGATTAACAACAAGATCAAAACTAGAGAGTAACTAAAATATAGAAAAGATAAAATAAGAACAAAGCACAGAGTACAAACTTGATACAGGTTTTCAGGGAATAAAAAAAGATGATACTCCATAGCCTGTATAGAGGAAAATAAAAACAGAAGAGAATGAAGTAGATGATTATAGCAAAAGCTTCCCTGCCCAATATAAAAGCCACAACTGATATTACAACTGGCACAAGCTGAATTTTTTGAAAAAAATCAATTGTATTTGAAAGGGAATTGTAGTCATTGTTGAACAGATGGTGTGGGTGATCATCGATCCGGAACTCAAATAGCAGCAAAGAATGCAGAGCCCATAGAAATAAGGGAAAGCTCCAACAATAGGAATGAAAAGGAAACCAATATACTCGCGAGATTCCTATCAAGTAATAGCGCCAAGAAGAGACTGAATGCCGCTGTGACGGAGAAAATCATAGTGAAAACGTTACTATATAGGAAAACGAAAAGTTGGACTTCGTTCGGATTATTCTCGTCTTCGTTACTAGCCGCTGGAGTGCATACCTGTAGTGCATCATTAGAACCAGTGCTGCACTGACAAAAATATAGTTTATGGTTTCCACCATCAGAAGGTATTTGGAGAGCACCGGAAAAGGCCGCACCGACAACAAGTGCTGCTACTACAAAAAGATAGTTTATGGTGTTATTCAGATCTTGTTTTGGAGCTAGTGGCTTGATTTTGATGTGTGACATTTTAGTTGAGTTGTGGAGATGACGCCTAATTTGACAGAGACGATGTCGGATGTGCTCATAATAAATATATAACATCGAATATGTCATCATCTGTAAATAAATTTTCAAGATCATATTAGATTTTCATTTTATATTGATGCCAAACAGACTAAAAAAATTGTGACCATTGCTAAAATTGTCTAAGAATAGTTGCTCCTCTTGAAAAATTCTGGAATTATCATGGATTTGTCATTCTAGACTCCTAGTCAAATCTAATATTCACAATATGTCAAGAACAAGTTGTTCTTCAATTTCAACAACTTTTATTATTAACATTTTGTATTTCAAATTAAGTCTTTAATTTTCCTGATGAAAATCAATTCTGCGGTTTCCTAGAGAATCCCGTGCAGTTTTATATATATATATATATTCACCAATAACAGTGGTGACAACTCTAATTAACTAACAAGATTAAGTTGATCTAGCGGTATACCCCTCACGACCACAACACGAGGTTATGGGTTCGAATCTATTATCATTTCCAAACTCTGAATTATTGTAATAATAAAAATAAAAAAAACTCTAATAATTAATTATTTGAGAGGTCTAGGATATTTGGTACCATTTGAAATCTCTTAAATTTTTCAGAACTCTTCAAGACAACTTCTGCAGAATTCTCCTCCACATTTCCAGCAGCTTTCAGATTTCTATCATTCACATCAAATTGATGGTCCTACACCTGAGAAAAACTCAAGAAAGAGAAGTTTAACTACACACTCTTAATGGTAATGCTTATCATCTCCGAAGTTGGGTTTGAGTGTAGTGAATAATCATACCTTAAGTATATTTGATTTAAAAATATCATAGGTTGTCAGGTCTTGATGGTTTACGAGGTCAGTCTTTGATCGCTTGTCACACATCAGAGTAACCACTACCACAGAATGACCATGTAATGCTGCCAAATGAGAAGGTGTATTGCCATTTATGTCCATTTTGTTAACAAGCTTATCGGTACCTTTTTTACTGAGTATACATCTCACCACATTATCTTTTCCGCTCTTGGCTGTAACATGAAGAATGCTTTGACCTTTATTACAAAGCAATGCAGTTGGATCTGCCCACTTTGGAAACAACTCTTTCATTACTTTGACATGACCATTTTCACATGCTAAATGGAGAGGATAAAATCCATTTGTATTCCTCTCAAAAGCCTAATTACTCCTGATTTCTATGAGGTAGCGAACTCCCTTTTTGTAACCTTTGAGAGCTGCAAAGTGGAGTGGAGTATTCCCTTCTTCATCCTGTAAGAGTAATAGGTCTTCTCTTTTTTCCTTTATTGTTCTCAACATATCTGAAAATTAAAAGAAAGATCGACAACAAAATGAGTATAAAATTTGAACCATAAGAAAAACAACTTTAATAGTAAATAGAGAAAGAGAAAAGTTATGCAATAATTTTAAAAATATATACCTAAATTTTTGTACTCAATGGCGACATGTACAGGAGACTTTCGTTGGAGTCTTTGTAGTAAAGCATCACCTTGAGGTAGAGCGTTCAAAATATATTCAAAAATGTCCTTATTACCTGATTCGACTGCCATATACAACGGAGACTTACCTGCATTGTTTAGATGACAAGTAACATTTGGATCATTTAAAACCAGGCAACGTGCCATTTCTACTGAAGTGTCTACATTTTTCTTTGATGCAACTAATATTGCAAACAAAGCTTCATGCAAAGCTGTATTTCCTTCAGCATTCTTCATGGTCAGTAAAGTGTCGGTGGATGTGGATGTGTTTGGAATTTGTTTGGAAATGTAGATAAGTGCTCTGACGGTGTTCAGTTTCTGAGCTTCAACAACAAGGTGAAGTGCAGTGTTGCCCACGTAGTTTTGCTTGGTGATCAAGAAGGGGAAGTTACGAGCTATGAGTCGAGTCATCTCTTCATGACCATAGCTTTGTAAGAGATAACACTAGTTCATCATCTGCTCACTTAGCTCACAATGGAAATGATTGCTGCAATCCAGAAAGAAGAACTGCAGCATATCATTCTGGACTTGCATTATGTAGCAGTGAGCATCTCAGGACCGGAAAACGATCTATTGGATTCAGAGTCAATTAGGCAGGTTGTTAGGAATTCTGACGTGGCACAAGGTTGTTATTATAAGATGCTGATGTGGCATAGTTAGTTACATAATCACATTCGTGTGACTACATAATTATTTAGTAAGAATGCCTATGACTTGTAATATATAAATATATGTTCTCTGTTGAGAAATGTAAAAGGGTAAACACATTCAATGAATACAGAGTCTTGAGAATTTTCTCTGTGACCTTTTGTCAAGCACCTTATGCTATTCTTCTTTTCTTCTTGCTTTATTACATTCTTTACAAGCTTGACGTCAAATGCAGAAGTGAATCGCCTAAGGGGTTTACTTTGTTGAAAATTTCAGACAAATCCTCCCTCTCTATTTCACAAAATGGAAACTTATTGACGTCGCCACTGATTGCCGCTTCAAAATGGGCAGGTTCCTTCCTTAATTTCCGATGACCAAAGAAACGGCCTTTTTGATAACCCAAACAAACCTTGTCTATCTTTTTCACCACTTATCACCCAAACAAACCTCAGGTCCTCAACCCAATCACACTCATTTCAATATATGCAGAAGTTAAGGATGTACAGAAAGCACCATCATTTCTACTCGCACACTCGTTCCAATCGTACAAAAGCTACAGCTGTATATTCAATGGTCAGATCTGCGGAATGAAAATGATGTAAAATGAAAAGGACTTGGAGTCTAGCTAGGACAGTATGAACAATTATAAATAGATAAATTAGTAAAAAAATAAAATAAATAAGAAATAGAAGAGGATATTAAACTCACAATTTCATTATGCAGTTGTTAGGATTTTGGTGGTGGTTGACGACTCCAACAGTCAAGAAATTCACTTTGGACCATGAAAATAAAATTTACAAGTTTTGAAGTGAAAACTCTCAAACCCAAAACCCAAGACAAGAAAATAAAATTTACAACGTTTTAAACTGAAAACTCTCAAGTCTCAAACTCTCAAACCCCAAAACACTACTTATCACGTAGAGACTCTAATTCTCTCACTCTCTGGGTTGCAATATTTTCGCAAAACTGAATGGCCCTTTTAATAGCCATGGAAGTGGAAGTCACGGGGGCAAAAGGCTGAAAAATTATCAACAAAGAAGATGGAAATGGAGTCACGGGGAACCACCCTGTAGGAGACTGTGTTGTAGAAATTAAATGAAACTTTAATTGCTTACCTTAGAAAACAATTCCATTTTCAGGGTGTGTTTTGAATTTGCCTAGGCATGCATCACAAAAAAAGAAACTTTGTGGAGATTAAACAAACATCAACGGCTCAACCCAATCACACTCATTCCAATATATGCAGAAGACAGACGTTTAGGCAGGGGCGGATCAATTGGAGGGCTGCCCCGGTCTAGGAAAAAAAAAAATTGTATATATTAATAGTTTAATAAGGTTTATGGAAGGCTAGAAAAGTACTGGACATATGCAAAAGTGGCTTGCATACGAATAATCGTTGACATGGTAACAATGTCAAGAGATTTGCTTTCTATGTGGTATATAAATAGAATTAATAGACAATCAACTCAAAATTTGGTCTCCAATGCTTATGTCTAAAATATAATTTTTTTAATGACGTGTCCATTTTTTTTTCTTGTTTTATTATTTATTATTTATTTTATTTTCTTACCAAAAATAGATGAAAAATTAATATCAGTTTTGAATACTTACTGTGTTAACCAAAAAAATAGCTGTGCAACAGACCGTCTGAAAGTAGACGGTTATGTTGACAATGTTTAATATTTTTTTGCCACGTCAGCTTGAGATTGAATATACACGGTTGCATTAGAGAAAGATTTTTTAACATAATGTCTATTAATCCTATGTGGCATCTCTTTTTTTCACAACTCATGCTTGCATTGGAGATGCTATAACGACATAGGGTAATGTGTAAAACTTTTTCAACAAGTTTACTTCAATAAACTTTATATAAAATTGGTTTTTTTTTTCCTTATTTAGAAAATTATAAATAATTACATGATAAAAATCTGAAATTGGTAGTGGGTTCGACCCGAATTATTACAATAATAATAATAATAATAATAATAGTTCTTTAAAAAAAATAAAAAAAATAAAAACACTCCTTTTACTTTCCACACCCATATTAAAAATTTTAAAAATAATTTTTTTACTGATTTCCATTTTCCACACCCTTTAAAATATCAAAATTAACCATAAATATTCTAACTACTTTAGTTTTGTTATTTTTCACTTTAAACCCATTTTATTTACACGCTCGTCAACTTCACATGAAAACCAAATAACCCTAGTTGGGAAATCAATAGTGGGATTGGGGAAGTGGAAAAGAAAAAGTAACGCACAGTAATTGAATCTGTTTTGTTTTGCTGCACCTTTGTTTCTCTTGAATTCCATATCTTATATTGCCGATTTTAGGAAAAGTTGAAATTCTTTCATTATTATTTTGAACGGTCTTTGTTCAGTGCTAAGTTTGGTTTCTGTATTTTGTTATTAAAAAAAATTCATGTCAAAAGCATATTTAACTGCAATAAAATTAGATTTTGAAATTAGAGTTTGTGATGGAGTTTCTTGCACACATACAAAAGTAAATTATTTTTTTCATTAACTAGTTATGTACTTTTAAGTAATTTAGTATAAGGATATTCTAGTAATACAAATAATTCATTAAAAAATTGGTGTAGGAAGAACTATTTTGGGTAGCAATAGAGCCACCCATAATAATAATACCAATTTGGTTGGTTTCAAATTAGTCCTAAAACAACATCGTCATTGCCCAATGTGTATTGTGGTAAAAAAAAATTGACAGTAGTGTATTGTAGTAAATTACGCTAATTCAGTTTGACAATATTTCAAGTTTGAGTCGTCACAATTCGTATATATAAAAAAAAAAATTATATAGTCATAAGACCCCTCATGAAATCATTAAATCTTCCGCAATTCTTCAGTGGTAGAATTGAGTAAATTTCAAAAGAAGTGAAACAATATGAAATTAGACCGAGTCCAAGGAACATTTGATTCGTAATTCAATTATAATTTTTGAAAGCTAGGATATAATTTTGAATTTAAGAAAATTATTAGGATACAGACATAAAAGAACTAAACCTTTCTATGTTTTTAGATTTCCAATTTCATTGTCAAGTAGTAAACATTAATTTCACAACAGATTTTGGATACTTGTAAATTTTTCAATATATAAATCAAATTAAAGAAAGAAAAAAAAAGTTAGATATATATCACACATCAAATTAAGGCCGCATAAATATAAAACATCTCATTGTGTTCACGGCATGAGCCAGCCTCAAGAAACATGAGGGCCATTATGACAAAAAAAATAAAAAATAAATTAGAGTTCATAGGTTCATATTTTAATACGAAATATAAACTATATGCTACAATATATATATATATATAGAAATTTTCAAATCATTGCATCGTGATATAATTTCATGAGCATATTAAGTGTAAGCTGCTAGTTTTACATGTTTTGACTCAAGTGTGTATACACTTGTTAAAGCTTCTCTATAATAAGTGACTCATATTTAATATCATGATGAAGTTATATCAATACGTCCTGACTAGATCGAGACCGTATATATACATTAACAAACCAAATATACAAGCATCCCTTAAAATTGTAGTCATGCAACGTACAATTAAATTAATAAAAGAGTAATGCTACACACGGACTGAGAGTACGTACAATGATTAAGCTCAATGAAAGAGCGAGTAAACTCCCAGACAAATGATTAAAAGGAAGAGTAGACCAAGTAGTCCGTACTTCAAAATGGTTTTGAGGAGACGGGAAAAGAAACTCCGGGACCAGTGGAGAAGGAAATAAAAACAGAAAAAAATGAAGTAGATGAAGAGAGGTAAAACTTGCCATCCCATTGTAGAAGTCAGTAATGGAATCATGACCAGAGCACCTTGAACATAAATGAAAACAGTACTTACAGTCCTAATGGAGACGAAACTGAAGACATCCGCCTTGATGTGATGTAAATTATAAGTCTGACACCTTATTATCATAGCCCACCAGAATGCGCTGCTAACAGAGGAAAGGGCAAGCTCCAACAACACGAATGCAACCCAAACCAATATTGCTGCCAGTTTGTTATCAACTAATAGTGCCAAACAGAGAGTGAGTGCTGCTGTGATTGACAGATTCATTGCTAACATGTTAGCAAACATGAAGCTATCTACCATCGATCTCTCAACACCATGATTTGCCCAAAAAGCATCATGATCGGTTCCCTCTTTATCTCCACTAAAAGGCATTTGGAGAAAACCAGAAAAGGCGGCACCAGCGATAAGTGAGGCTACCACCATAAGATAGTGTATCCTGTTATTAAGCTCTTGTTTTGAGAGCCGACCCTTGCTTTTGATACTTTTGATGATCACTGAAGACTTAGTACTTAGAATATAGTTACGGCCACATCTAATGAACAAGCGTTGGAGCAACTCATGGAACAAGCGTTGGTACAACTCATGATACATATATAAGATAGCTAACGTCATCATCTACACAAGTAAAAATAAAAATAAAAATTCAAAATCAACTTGGAGAATATTTGAGAACTCAACTCGTGTATGAGAAGTTTCTCCTAAAAAAAAAAATGCTTCAGTGACCCTCTCATGTACACTCAAACTTACTCGATTCGTAATTCATAACACGTGGCTTAAGGGGAAGGGATTTGGGCCTATATGCCACACATATTGAAGCACTTTTTTTCTGGAAAAATATGGTTCTATGGACATAGCCAATTGAATAAAGTTGTTCTTTAACTTCAATCAATTGCTCCGTCAGGTTCCATTTAAGTTTTTTTTTTTTTGGTTTAAACCATCCGGTTTTTGGGTGGGGTGGATCCACCATACGGTGCAATCAGCCCAGACCACACCCCAACTAATCCGGACTCGCACCGGGTCGGCCCACTAAGGGGTAAAGTGCTCCCAATATGTGTAGCTCCGTTCACAAGGGGAGTTGAACCCACGACCTTGCTTAAGGGATGAGAGTGCCGAACCACTCACACCAACACATGATTGGTTCCATTTAAGTTTTTTTCTTTTTTTTTTTAACAATATTTGTGTTTTGGGTTCCATGATCTTTAAAATATCAAAAATTCATTAATTCAGTCCATAGTTAAGTTTTCGTTAATCAAAGTTAACAGCGTGAGGGTTAAATTTGTCTTACGACTTATAATGTACAATATTTGGGCATGTGCATATAATCTAGAGTGGTGCTATTGATAACCCATTGACGATCTAATAATGACCCGGTTTTTAAAATTCAAAAATTTATTTGATTTATTTTCTAAACTGCCCCTTTAATTATCTTCCAAACTTAACTCATCCCATAAATGCTTTCTATATATTTTCAAAAAAAAAAAACTTCTCTCTCTCACACACACATCTAGGCATCCAGCACCCCTCCATTGCAATTTTTTTTTTCCCTTCATTTCGTTTATTACAATATGATCAAATTAAATTCTAATAAAACCTCACATCCATGAATAATGTGTTTATCTGAAAAAAGTTTTTATTTTTTAATGCTTTAAACCCTAATTTTATTTGCTTATTTTGTTGCATACAACTTATATCATTGAAGAAACCGATAACATCATGCATTTCAAAGCAATCATTATTTAAAAGTAAGTTTGCAGTTACTTGTATTTTTTTTTTCTTTTCATCGTCACTTAGTTTTTTTTTTTTTCTTTTTTGCTCTCTAATAAACACAATATGATCAAATAATTTTTTATTTTTTTGTTTTTATTTTCCTTGTATGATAAACAACATGAATGAAAAAAAAAAATACAATCAAGGGGTGCTGGATGAGAGTAAAAGAAATGGAGGGAAAAAGGTATATAACTTAATATATATATATATATATATACAGAAATTCTATTATCAGTTCGAACTGACAATAAATATATCAGGACGAAGAATGTAGACCACTGGATTTACATACTTTGACTCAAAGTGTATGCACTTGTCAAAACTTCTCCATAATCTGTGGTCCACATTCTTCGTCCTGATATATTTATTGTCAGTTCGAACTGATAATAGAAAGACTGTATATATATATATATATATATATATATATATATATATATATAGAGAGAGAGAGAGAGAGAGAGAGAGAGAGAGAGAGAGAGTATTTATGGAAAATATATAGAGATTATTTATGGGTGAGTTAAGTTTGGAAGATAAATAAATAAAAAAGGCTAATTTTGGAAATATATCAAATAAATTTTTGAATTTTAAAAACTGGGGCATTATTAGATAATTAGTGGGTTGCTAATAGCACCACTCTATAATCTATTGATATGCGTTTTATTAAATTAATAAAATAATATTGTAAAAGAAAATTAAAAAAAAAAATCAAAAGATAATATAAAACAATAAAAAATATTTTTAAAAAAGGAAAAAGAAAAAAGAAAAAAAGACAATGCAGGAGCTCCATCACTTGAGGAAGACGGCTTCCTCCATAGAGACCACCTTTGTTATTTTATTTTGTTATTTAAAAAAAAAATAGAATTTCCATTTTTTTAGATAAAAAATAACAAATTTGAAAATAAATAATTTAATATTTAGTCAACTATTCCTTAAAAAACAATAAGTCAACTGTTTATTTTTAAGGTTATGTAGTTTAATTATAATTTATTTTTCAAATCTGTTTTAAATCTTTTAAGTGTTTGGTAAATTTGCTCTAGGAATAATCAACTTAAAAAAAAGTAAGGAAATGTGTTTAGTCATCTTTATTAGATTAGATAAAAATGTACATTATAGGTTAATGCAATATACTATATATTCTATTTTCCTCCGACCTCCATCACAAGCGAGCAATGGTTGTAGCCGGGGGCGAAGCTAGAAATTCTAGATTTTTTTTTTTTTTTTTTTTTGGGGTGTGGGATTTTATAACTATTTTATTATTTTATAATATAAACTTTAGAGTTTTTTTCGGAGAAGAGGGGGCCATGGCCCCCACCAGCCCCCCTCTCCCTCCGCCCTTGGTGGTGGCCATTGTGCGATTTGTATTTTTTTCTTTCAATTTATTATTTTTTAAATTATTATTAAAATGTTGTAAGGGCATTATTGTCTTTATATGAAAAATGCGAGGGTATTTTGTTTATTATAAAGGTAAGGGGCTAGCTTTTCAAATAATCTTTTTTCAAAAGCAACACACAACAAATTTCTCAAAAGCTAATTATTAGAAAAGTAGATTATGAAATAAATTCATTATGAAGAGTTTACTAAACAGTTTATGGATCCTAGATGATGAAATAAGTGATTATTTCTTAAGTTTAAATAACCTCAAATGCACCATAAATGATAGATTTATGATAATTCAGGGCCACGGAGCTCAAAAATACAAGCATTGTAAAAGCATAATGAAAAACTAATCACTTGTGAACCAAAATGACAAAATGAAATTTCCCATTTTCATTTTGTTTTTGTTTTTGTTTTGTTTTGTTTTGTATTTTTTTTTTTGACTGGGAAAAAATATCAATTGCATGCTATTCAGTATTCCCATTTGAATTCCATCAAATCATAATTGATTCTTTGATAGGTTCAATAATCTTACTTTTTGGAACTCATTTGCTTTCTCAGAACTCTTCAACTCCACTTTTCCTGAGGTTTCTAAGTTTCCATCATTCTCATCAATTCGCTGGTCCTGCACCTAAGAAGATCTTTAAGAAGAAAATCTTTAACAAAAAACCATAAAATTAACTGTATAATACTATAAGTTATCAATGTCGGGATGAGCAGTAAAATAATTCCTATATATATATATATATATATACCTTGTCAAGTACACTTGATTTACAAGCATCATAAGCTGTCAGATCTTGATAGTTTAGAAGGTCGGGCCTCATTCGCTTGTCCCACAATAGAGTAACCACAATCATAGAATGACCATGCGATGCTGCCAAATGAAAAGGTGTATTTCCATCCTTGTCCATCCTATTAACAAGTTTGTCCATACCTTTTTCTTTGAGTATACACCTTACAGCACTTTCTTTTCCACTCTTAGCCGCAAAATGAAGGATGCTTCGACCTTTGTTACAAAGAAATTCAGTTGGATCAGGCCATTTTTTAAACAACTCTTTCATTATTTTAACATGGCCATTTTCACATGCTAGATGGAGTGGATAGAGACCCTTTTTGTTCCTTTTAAAAGCTCCATTACTGTCAATTTCTAAAAGGTAACGAACTCCCTTGCGATAACCTATGGAGGCTGCACAATGTAGTGCAGTGTTCTCTTCTTCATCTAGTAAAACTAATAGCTCCTCTTTTTGCTCTCTTATCACTTTTAAAATATCTGAAAATTGAAGCAAACAACAAAAATCAATGCATTATTATGCAACAATAAACTATTTAGATAATAATTAAGGAGGAAATGAAAGTAAACATGCATTATTAAGTGAGAGAACACATACCTAATCTTTTGTGCTTAATGACAAAATGTACAGGGGACCTCCCTTCTAGCTTATCAATCAATTGGTCAATTTGAGGTAGAGCTCTCAAAATATATTCAAGAATGTCTTTGTTGCCTGATTTAACTGCCAAATATAAAGGAGACTTGCCTATATCGTTTTGATAATAAGACACTTCTGGATCTGCCGAGACCAAGTAACGAGCCATAGCTACTAAAGTATCTACACTTTTCTTTGACTCCATTAATAATCCTAATAAAGCCTGATGTAAAGCTGTGTTTCCTTTATCGTTCTTTATCTTCAACAAGGCAACTGTGGATGTGTTGGGAACTTGTTTTGCAAAATCCACGAGTTGTTTCATTGTGTTGAATTTCTCAGCTCTAACGGCAACATGGAGTGCAGTGTCACCTTCAGAATTTTTCTTAGTGATCAAAGCAGGAAAGTTAGTAGCTATAAGTTGGGTGATGTGAAACTGACCAGAACTTGAAGCAACGTGAAGCAGTGAATTCCCTAAGGGACTCACTTTGTCAAAAATTTCAGACAGATCTTGTTTATTGATGTCACAGAAGGGAAAGCAAGTGACATCACCTTTCAATACTGCTTCAAAGTGAGCAGGTTCCATGCTTTCTGGAAATAGATAAGCTCTCAAACGGATTCAACCCAAGAAGTTTACAAAGACATCTTCGAAGTCCGGACGGCCTTAATTAAGTAATGATTGTTGAGTGATGAGACTAGCCAGATAAAGTAGTTCAATGGTCTTTAAGGCAGACTTACGTGAGTGTGTTTTAGTTTGTGGGTGCACTACACTAGTTTAATTATTCACTCCTTAGCCTTTAAATTACGTGGTTGTTTACTTTTGTTCCTTCTAGAAAATGTTATCTTTTTTTAGTTTAATTTATATATGACTTGACGAAAATGCCCCTAATTAAAAACACACTCATTTCTATTTTCTTTTATTTTTCTCTCTCATCACCTTTCATTTTTAAATCATTTTTATTTGTTTTTAGTGATTTCCGATGACCGATGAGACAAGCAAGATACATAGGTTAATGGTCTTTTAAGGCAGATTCAAAGGTCGTTCGGTTTTTTATCCACGAACAGTTGTAAGTTTTATTGAAAACTCAATATGGATTAAAATTTTGAAACCTCAATCACATGTTTATTTTTATTTTTCTCATGTCTGATTATAGTGTTAAATTATTTGAAAACAATTAATTTGAAATTTATAATATATTAGTATATTTGCTATTTTCGTTATTATAAAATATGTTATCTTTGTAGAATATTTTTAGAAATAAATATAATAAATGCAACTCGATAATTTGGTATTAAGTTAAAAGTTATGATTTTTTTAAGTTTTTATCTTTAGTTGTTTGACAATTTAAAAATTAAACAAAAAATAACTTAATAGACCCAATAATCCAGACTGGTTAAGTGTTAAAGGGTAACAAACAAACAGCCCCTTACTTGACGTCGGTGTGTTTTAGTTTGCTAGTGTAGTAGAGTAGTATAATTTACTTATTTGGATATATATTTAAGTGTGTTTTTCATCCTTAATTTTGATTTTAATATAATTATATGTCAATATAAAAAGGTATTTTTTTTTTTCAAAAGTTATGAGCGAAATAAATATAAAATATAAGTTTTTTTTTTTTTTTTGGGTATAAAATACGAGTTAAATCTATTTAAATGTGAAACGAATTCAATTTTTTTTTTTGAAAGTAACAAATTTAAATTTGAAAAGATATATACACCCCTTGAAGTTAATTTCCCAGTAATTTTTGAACCTACATAATATTTAAATTATGAAAATAACTAATGTTAGTTGAAAAAAATAATTAAATGAATCAGCTTAATAAATGAAAAGTCAGGATTCTTTATTTTTATTTTTATTTAAAAAAAAAAATCCTACTATTCATTCTTTAAGTCGATTCTGTATTGACATATCTCAAATTCTCAATCCCACGAAATTGATCCAAACTCAAACCCAAGCTAAAATCCAAATCCTAACACATTACCCCAAAAAAAAGGGTCATTCGATTAGGACAAAACATAGATAAGAATAAGAAAAATAAGAAAAAGTCTGGAGAGAGTGAGAAAGTCGACCCAAAAAAAGCAGAGAAAGAAAAGAAAGGAAATAGAGAGAAAAGCAAAGAGTTTCTCGATTTGGGAAGAAAATGATGGGGTGAAGCCGACAGAAATAGAGGATAGATAGGGAGAGATGGAAGATGATAATAGAAGAGAGAGAGAATGAGACATATCCTGTAAGAAAGAAGAAAATGGAGCAGTATTGTAGTACAGTAGCATAAACAGATAAGTGATTTGATGATGATTTGTGATACAGATAAGTTATTATATTTTCTGGTAATTTCTAAGTTGAGTTTATGTGATTTTAGAATATACTCAGAAGGAGATGAATTCAGAAATGGAACCCAGTTTCAATACGGATTTGATCATGGAGTAATGTGATCAGTAGACAATTTTTGATTATAATTAAGTTCTTCATTTTAGTATTATATGTTTAATTACACAACAAATGATTTACAGGATTTTACTGAGTTTATTAACAAGAATCAGATAAAGAAAGAACAAAGATTTTATTTTTAGATGAGAAAATGAAAAGTAAACAAGAAAATATAAGCAATGGAAAAGTAAATTCCACTCAAAGGAAAACCCACTTGTAATGGGTAAATGTCAAATCTATTACCCTAGCACAAAATATCACTAAAACAATTCCATCATTCAAATTTTGAACCCAATAGTCATTTGCTTTAAATGTGATTTTTTTTTCCAATATAGATGAAAACAAAATCAAATCTCTGGTAGACTAACAAAGAAAAATAAAATGCTCTATCATGTTTTGAAGATTTTTTATAAAGTTTTTTGGATTATATGCATATGTTTCGTTGGTGCTAGGAAGTTTTACACCGTCTTTTTTTTTTTGTCGTGGAAGGTGATGCTTGATTGACCATTGAACAACTCCTCACCTCCTATGGCGCGCCATTTTCATTTTTTTTTTTTTTTTTTCTTTGTCAGTACTGTTTTATGAAATGAAACTCTAATTAAACTTAGTAAGTGGAATCCAAGTCATAAAAAACTTAGTGAGGTCTAATACATATACAGTCTGATAATGAAGAAAGACATAATAACTTTATATAGCAAAAAAACTTTATCACCTTTGTCCAAAAAAGAAAAAAACTTTATCACCTTTATAAAACAAAATAATAAGTTGGATAATGTTTCCAATTCATGTCTCGCCATATCATAGGTTATGTAGTAACCAACAAAACCGATCCCACCAAAAAGTCCAAAACCAATGTTAAAAGAATAATGATAGACATTCTAATTACTTTTCATCCCAACCTATGTGGCAGTTATAATATTTATCCACTCACCATTTGACACCTCAACTACCAAATGGGTTGGGATGAAAAAGTTGGTATTTTAGATTGGAACGTGTAGCATTACTGAAATTAAAATGACTAAATCACAAAACCCGATTCTGATAACTACAAGACGGATCTACTCAGTTCACCGCAATAATTGATCTTGTCTTCGCCATTACATCATTATGAAGCTTTTAAGACCTTGGTAATCGGTTTCTGTTTTGCAAACCGAACCCAAGTTCGGTTAAATCGGTCATTTCGGTTGGTAACCGAACCTGGGTCTGATTAGAAAAACAGAAACCTTGTTGATAATGAGTTTGATCATGGGAATTTTTAGCAGAGTTTCTGGATTAAATAGTCGTAAAATTTTGATTTATAAAAGGGTTTGAAATGGACGCCATTGAAGTTGTTTGAATGTACTACTTGCAGGAAACAAATGGAAATTGTTTTTGATTGATAAATTGATATTAGGAGCAAATTACAGCCATGAGGTTTGCATCTGATCTTTTTCCCGAACTTTTTTAAACATGTGATTGGTTGTTGGTAGAGTGGTCGTGAAAACCAATCACATCTCAACCACTCATTCATTGCAATGCTTATGTGTCATGAGATTAGGTGAGGTCAGGAAAAAGATCAGATCAGCAGATGATCCAAATTCTTGCTTTTTTGACAACATGAAACAACTTCATAATTAATTGGTATCAAATTTACCAGTTAAAAAATACTAAAATACCCTTGAAATGAAGTTAATTCTTTCCAGATATATTTGCATCTAATGATCAGCAGAAACAGCTCAATTATAACACAAATAACAATTATTATTAAAAGGGTTGGTATATATTAGATCCAATATATGCTCTCTACAGGATTATTTTTTTGAGTAATGTTAGGGTGCCTAAAAAATTTATCCAAATTTTGTGGCATGTGAGTTGTCAAAATCACATTACTTCACACATTATCTCATGATTAATAGGATTTTGATGTGATTTTGACAACTCACATGTCATATAATTTCAGTATGATTTTGGGCAAAAAAAAAAATTGGTAACCTAGCATTACTCTTATTGAGTGAACTTAGAATCAAAACAAAAATAAGATCATAATCTGATAATAAGATCGAGTCACTCAAATTGTATTCTTTTTTAAAACAAATCATCATTAGGTCTTATCTTTCTCCATTGTAATAGTTCGGCTCCATATTTAGAAATCAGGATACCTATTACTATTACAAACTTCAAAAAATAATACATCAACTTAGTTCGATTAACAATAATACCAAAGGAAATAAGAAGCGTAGACTATATATTGTTTAAAAAAAAAAAGAAAAAGGAAGAGGTGAAGAGTATTACAAAGAAAAGCAAACCGAAGAAGGAAAAACAAATTACAATCTTTGAAAGGATTTTTAGGCGATTACAAGTGATCAAACTCCAAAATTTATATATAAGAAAATAAAAACGAAAGAGAACAAAGTAGAAACACATCACCTCTTAGCAGAGCTGGTAGTGCATCTCCCTTCCACATAAGTGGTTAAGGGTTCAAATCCCACAATGCGCATTTTACAAGCATGTGTGAGGAGTTTTCTTCCCGGATTATGGGAAGTAGTTATCTCCCGTTATGAGAGTAGATATCCAGGTCACACATGTATTGTTAAAAAAAAAAATGCAGTGCAGATTGAAAAGTAAACGTACAACATGTGGGTCAAGACCAATGTGCTTTCGAGCACCTTTTTTTTTTGAAGAGGCAATTATATAATCAAAAGGGACAAGCCCAGGAAGAACAAACAGAGCAACCCCAATAAACAGGGGAGAAAACAGAAGACCGGGCTAAACTGGCAACAGGCTGCCAAGAACGAGAAACCAAAAGCAAAAGAACATCAGAACACATCCCATTCCACGAAGTCCCCACTCTGACTCGAGCCCATCTTCGCCAAACTATCCGCAAAGGAGTTGTAGGATCTTGAGTCGAAAACCACCTCCATATTACCACAGGTGTCCACATTGTTTCTAATATCTCTGATAGGATTCAAATGCTCAAGACTGCCAAAGTCCCCATTATTAACCCAAGAAACCGCCACCTTAGAATCGCTCACCACCGAGATATCAAGACCATGGAGATTCGGATTAGAGAGGCAGAGCTCCACGGCCTTCCTCCAATCCCAGCTGGGCCCGGCTTCCCTTTCACCGAACCATCCACATTAAACTTCAGATTGTTAGCAGTAGGAGGAATCCAATCAACAATATTGGGTCTATTCCTCTTCACCGATTCAACACAGAGCTCAGAGACATTACGAAGCAGCGAATCTATCGAATCCGACCACCCTTTACCAAGATTTTTGAACCACCAAACAATCCTGAATTTAACCACCTCCACAGCTTGCTCTAAACTTGGCTGAGTACCATCAAAAACAAGATGATTTCTAGCTTCCCATATCGTCCAAACCACCGCACAAAGAAGAGAACCCCACACTCTGTCCGATTTCGGAGCTGGACAAAGCCCCTGCCAACCTTCCAGCCAAGCCTTCATAGTTTTATTCATGGTGTAACTTATACCCCACCATGACATACAAGCATGCCAGAGGGTTTTGGACCACTCACAGAAGAGAAACAGATGATCATGAGATTCTGGCTCGAGAGAAAAGAGCCTACGGTAAAAATCCCATTCGGATTGCCAGCCCACGCAATCTTGTCCTGATGATGCCTGCGAATAGTAACACATTCCAGGAAGGTGAGGAAACATCTCCATTGATCGTTTTCCCAATCCAAAGTTGGCCTTCTCGTAGGGATGTTCCAAACCCAACCCATTCTAGACCAATAGCCGAAATCCGAAACATATCCCTCCTTTTGGTTCGCTAAGGCAAACAATCTTGGGAAGGCATCCTTCAAGGGCCTACCATCAAGCTTCAGTTCAGACCAAAAATGAACCCTCTCCCCATTTCCAAGGATAGGCGTGAAGCCCTTTGAGATGACCTTGGCAGTTTTTGTTCCATCCTTGACCAAACTTTCAATGGATTTGACAAAAAAAGAGGGATTTTTCTTGCATTGCCAATTCCAAAACAGAGCCTTGTCTTGAATATTGTATCTGGAGCAGATCACCTTCCTCCATAGAGATGAAGATTCCTTACCAAACCTCCAAATCCATTTTGCTAGCAAAGCCTTATTCATGTCAAGAATTCTCCCCACTCCTAAGCCACCTTGCTTCTTTCCTTTACACACCTCTTCCCACTTCACCGCGTGAAGCTTCTTTTTGTGCACTCCATCCCCCCAAAGAAAACTTCGTTGCAACATCTCGATTTTATGAGCCACCCCCACCGGAATCTTGTACACCGAAAGGAAGTAATTTGGAATACTAGAAATCACTGATTTTATCAGCACCAGCCGTGCCCCTTTCGAAAGGAATTTCCTTTTCCAAGGAGCAAGACGTTTCTCGATTTTAGATAATAAGGGGTTCCAAAAATCCTGAGTACTCGGTCTTCCACCTAAAGGAAACCCCAGATAGGCTATCGGAAGGGACGATTTCATGCAAGAAAAGACTGATTCCCATTGAAGCCCCTCAATGTCACTCCTTGTCCCAACGTTCACAATGCACGACTTATGATAGTTAATTTTGAGACCCGACGATAATTCAAAGCAGCGCAAAGCTCTCTTCGCATTTCGAATGTACTCCAACTCCGGTTTGATGAATAAAATTGTATCATCCGCAAATTGGAGATGAGTGATATGAGCTCTATTATCACCGAAATCCTCTCCTTTAACTAGACCAATTCTCCCTGCCTTTTGAAGGACAAAATTCAATCCTTCCACCACTATATTGAAAAGGAATGGAGATAGAGGGTCCCCTTGTCTAAGACCTCTCTCCACCCCAAATTGAGAAGTTGGATTGCCATTCACCAAAACTGAAAGGATAGGAGACGAAATACACTCAGAAATCCACCCCCTCCATTTGCTTCCAAACCCCATTCCCTCCATCATAGAATTGAGAAACTCGTGATCCACACAGTCATATGCCTTTTCGAAGTCTAGCTTCACCACCAGCCCTCCGATCTTGTCAGATTTCCATTTCCGAATAATCTCTTCCGCAACAATCAAACTATCGGAAATTTGTCTATTCCTCACAAAGGCCATTTGAGTTTCGCCTATAATTGAACCCATAACCTTCCTAATTCTGTTCGCTAGAACCTTCGCAAGCACCTTATACAAAGCCCCCACAAGACAAATAGGCCTAAAATCTTTCATGGTTTCCGGATTCTCAACTTTAGGAACAAGAGTGATAAAAGTCCTATTAAGGTCTTTCACAGTCTTTCCATCCTTGTGGAACTCATTCAAAAAGTTCATGAAATCAGACTTGATCACCTCCCAATGAGCTTTGATAAAATTCAAGTTGAAACCGTCGGGTCCGGGCGCCTTATTTCCATCACTACTAAACAGGGCTGCCATGACTTCTTGGAGGTTGAACTCTTCTTCCAGACTCTGACTCTCCTCCGCTGAAAGTTTTCTGCAATTAGACATCACCAAACTCGGCCTAGCTCCTCTGTCCTTCTGGAAATGCTTCTTAAAAAAATTGAAAATTCCCTCCCTAATCGGCTGAGATTGCGTGACCTTGATGCCATCCAACAGCACCCCATCTATGTAATTCCTTCTTTTCCTGCCATTAGCCATGAGATGGAAGAATTTGGAATTCCTATCTCCTTCCTTCAACCATTGCACTCTCGACTTTTGTCTCCAACATTGCTCTTCCCTCCTTATACCTTTCCATAAAGCTTCCTGCAGCTTAAACCTCTCAGTCCTGCTAGCGTCTGTCCAACCCTTAGAGGCAGCTTCCTCATCAAGGACGTCCAACTTCTTCTCAATAACCCCTGCTTTGAACGAAACCGCCTTGGCCTCCTTGTTCCACTTCTTTATCCTTTTTTTCGTCGCTTTTCCTTTGGAGAAAAGCACAAAGCCTTTAGATCCCGAGACCACACAATCTGACCATCCTTTTAAGGCATCCTTCATCATATCTTTCTCCTCTAACCAACAATTGAGAAACCTGAAAGGAGATGGACCCCAAGCTCTCTCTTCTAACCCAATCATCACAGGATTATGGTCGGACAAGACTTACTACGTACAATATTGTAGTGTTTATCGACCCCTATGCTTACATAATTAATTAATAATTTTTATTTGATATAGTTGATTAATAAGTTTAATAAGTTTAAGTAACTGTTAATTTTTATTTTTTTCTACAGAAAATCATTTCAATTCAATGATTCTCAAATTAGTCAGGAATCTCTTCTAGAATTCATCGGTAACTCTTTGCCAGAGATAGAGTTAAGAGTGATACAAAAATTGTTATTTTGAAATTTTTGCTAGGAAATGATCTCAACACTTTTAAGGGACTTTTCATTTGTAATCCAATATTAATCATAATTTTTATCTGAATTACAAATAAACAGGTCCCTAGTTTGGAAGCTTTTAGTGAAACCTGTTGATAAAATGATCTCATACAACTAATTTGAATCAAAATCTAAGTACATTCGATAAGCAGGACGATCAAGAGAGTAGTAACCTTGTATAAGGTCATCAACTTGGAAACCAAATTTCTTGTAGAGATTCATGGCAGCACTTCTTGTAGGATCAACATGAAGAAATATGCGCTGCACTTTTCTAGTTCTGCATTTCTCTATTGCACCTTTCAGTAATGCCTCTCCATGACCCTGTCTTCTATCACTTTCCTTCACTGTATTTTATTTTCAATCCATGCACAATTAAAAAAAAAAAAAATGAAAGTCACTATGAGATGAGCAAAATTTGACATTACAAAAACATTCTCCAATTGGGTTTTTTACTAATATCACCTAATCAGTCACGGTTGAATTAAAAACGGAAGATTTTGATCAAATAGCCTCTTTTTTTTTTTTTTTTTTTTTTTGAAGACATTCATCGAACAGGTAGTGGGCTTGTTCTTGAATCATGACATGCAATCTTCAACAATCAATTAATACACAGGAATTTCACAGAGTATGTATAAGAAGATCGTGGGAAAGTTGAGGAACCTGCAAGCTTGGTGATAGAAGCAGACAAGGAAGAAGGCCAAGAGTACATGACATAGCCTACCACTTGTCCATCCATATCCATGTAAAGCAGCCCTGAATTCTTCTTCTTCAATTCTTCATCAAAGTGTCTAGCGAGTGATTCGTGTTTTGGAAATATCTTTCTCTCCATCTTCACAATCTCATCCACTACCTTCGTCCAGCTGTTCGAGTTTCTCTGCAGCTCCGTAATGGCCCCACCGGTACTACTCCCCATCGCTCATGTACATGTGCACTGCTAGGCTGCTAGCTGTTGCTCTCAACTCTCAGTTATTATGTAATGTAATGTTTACACAACATTATTATTTTCACCTTCTTCTTCAGTAAAATAGTAAAATCTTATTGATGTATTATCCTTTAGTATTCGATTGATTTTTGATTTTTCATATTAGTTTGTTAAAAACAAATGATAATAATATTTCTTTTAAATGACCGGATGGGATTGGGGATTGGACCAGTGATATGCTCATCACACCTGCACATAAGGTAATGGATTCGAACTGAATTATTGCAATAATAATAATAGTTCTTTAAAAAAAAACAAAATTAAAAATTAAAAACACTCATTTTACTTTACACACCCATATTAAAAATTTTAAAAATAATTTTTTTACTGATCTCCACACCCTTTAAAATAGCAAAATTAACCATAAATATTATAATTACTTTAGTTTTGTTATTTTTCCCATTAAACCCATTTTATTTTCACACCTATTAACTTCCCATGAAAACCAAATAACCCTAAACGGGAAATCAATCATTTAGTGGGATTGGGGAAGTGGAAAAGAAAAAGTAATGCACAGCAATTGATTCTGTTTTGTTTTGTTGCACGGCTGCACCTTTGTTTCTCTTGAATTATATTCCATATCTTATATTGCCGATTTTAGGAAAAGTTGAAATTCTTTCATTATTATTTTGAAATAGCAGTTGTTGAACGGTCTTTGTTCAGTGCTAAGTTTGGTTTCTGCATTTTATTATTAAAAAAAATTCATGTCAAAAGCATATTTAACTGCAATAAAATTAGATTTTGAAATTGAATATAAATATTAGGGTTTGTAATAGAGTTTGTTGCACACATATGCAAAAGTAAATTATTTTTTTCATTAACTAGTTATGTACTTTTAAGTAATTTAGTATAAGGATATTCTAGTAATAAAAATAATTCATTACAAAATTGGTGTAGGAAGAACTTTTTTGGGTAGCAATAGAGATACCCATAATAATAAATACCAATTTGGTTAATTGGTTTCAAATTAGTCCTAAAACAACATCGTCATTGCCCAAGGATACATTAATTTCACTACAGATTTTGGATACTTGTAATTTCAATCCATGCTCAATTAAAAATAAAAATAAAAATAAAAATGAAAGTCACTATGAGATGAGCAAAATTTGACATTACAAAAACATTCTCCAATTGGGTTTTTACTAATATCACCTAATCAGTCACGCTTGAATTAAAAACACATGATTTTGATCAAATAGCTTCTTCTTTTTAAAACAGAAAAGCAAACCGATCAATGAAAAACGAATTACAATCTTTAAGAGGGTGCACAGAGAATTACAACAGATCAAACTCCATATCCTGTATAAAAGAAAATAAAAACAAAAGAGACCAAAGTAGATGATTAAAGATAAAACTTCCCATCCAGATATTAAAGTGAGTAATGAGGTTTGAAAAGTCATTGAAATTATATTTATATTGTCAAGGACTCAAGGTAGTCATAAGTGGCTGTTAGTTTATATTGCTCTATCGTCAGAATCGTGCGTAGCCCACAAAGGCAAAGGCAAGCTCCAACAACAGGAATGCAATCGAAACCAATATAAGGGCCAGATTGGTATCGAGTAATAGTGCCAAACAGAGAGTCAATGCGGCTGTGACGGAGAGATTCATAGTTATAATAGTAGTTAGTACGTATTTACCTAACAAGTCCTTATCTTCCTGGTCAACATTATCGCCTTTGAGAGGCATTTGGAGAGCACCAATAAAGGCAGCATCGACGAGAAGTGCTGCTACTACGAAAAGGTTGTTTATGGTGTTAGTAAGATCTTGTGTTCTGAATTGTGGCTTGTATTTTATTCGCGGCCTTTTAGTTGACGAGCTATGGTGGTGACGTCTAATGCACCAACGACTGAAGATTCTGATTCCAGATGTCCTGTGTTGGTGGAGTCTGATGCTCTTAATGTAGTAAATCTTTGCAGGGGACTTTCTATTTCCAAAAATGAAGTTGACAATGTGGTTCAGGACATTAAAGATTTCTTGGACAACCATGGAAATTTTGAAGTTCAGTTTGCTCCCAGAAATTGTAACAAAGCAGCGCATGAGGTTGCTAAATGGGCATTGTCTAGAATTAGATCTGTTGATATCTTTGATGTTCATAACTCCGTTTTATGGTTTTCCTTTTTTCCTAGTTGGCTTTGTACTTTGATTAAAAACGATGTAGTTTCTGCTTTTGCTGATTAATGAAGTTTTTTTTGGTTTACACCATCCGGTTTCTGGGTGGGGCGGATCCACCATACGGTGCAATCAGCCCAGACCACACCGCGACTAATCCGGACTCGCACCGGGTCAGCCCACTAAGGGGTAAAGTGCTCCCAATATGTGTAGCTCCGTTCACAAGGGGAGTTGAACCCACGACCTTGCTTAAGGGATGAGAACGCCGAACCACTCACACCAACACATGATTGGTCATTTTTTTTTCATCTCAAAGGAAAGAACACAACGGATTTGGCATCGCCATTTTTTTTTCTTCACCTAAATGCATGAAATGTTCTGTAAAAAAAATCAACAACAAATCCAAAAAAAACCCCAATAAAATCCCAAAACCTAACTGTAATTGAAATCCACAACACCAAAAACCTCATTCAAATCAAACACCCCAACATCTAAAATCAATAAATTATTAAAATCTATCCAACACCTACCATTGCTCACCGCCTCAGCCTCAGCCACAGCGCTTGCAACACCGCTGAAATCGAAAGCTGCAACTGCAACCGAAAGATGATTTTAGCAGTGAGCATCGAAAGGAGGGAGCGAAATAATCGGTGAGTTGGTAACGCATCGAAGGGAGGGAGACCACCCGATTATTTGGCGGTTTCGCCGTTGGTTGAAATCGGTGGAACAATGGAGGATCTCCTCCAAATATGGAGATCTGGTGCAGTGGTGCGATCTCCACTGTTGTTTATTTTATTTTATTTTATTCCTTTTTATTTATTTATTTTTTTAATAGCATTCATAATCAACAATAAGGGTAATATCAGATGCCTCCATTTTTTTTTTCTCGAAAATCATAGTAATTTGCAGAGGTTAAACAAATTTCATCAAATTTGGAGGGTTGGGGCCGATAAAAAAAAAAATTAAAAGAAAACTGTAATTACTGTAAAAGGAAAAAAAATGGATAAAAATTAAATAAAATTTAACTATATTTTTAAAACAAATGGCCCCTCCAGGACCCAAGCGGGGCTTTGCCACTCCAAATCAGTCCGAAATCTCTCCGGTTTGGATAATATAAACATTTTTCATGATAGTTTGTATGAGATTAAGGATATAAACGTAGCATCAATTTTGTATAAACCAAGTGCTGCAACGGCTTTACTTAATATATAAAGGAATGCGCAGCCCATAAAAGTAAGGGCAAGCTCCAACAACAAGAATGCAACGGAAACCAATTTAGTTGCGAGATTGTTGTCAACTGATAGTGCCAAAAAGAGAGTGAATGCCGCTATTACAGACAGAATCATAGTTGCAATGTTATAAAATAAGAAGAAACTTAGACTCATTTGATTCCTTTCTTGGAAAAAGCCCCTATCTGGATCATCAGTACCATTTCCACCATTGTCGTAAGGTATTTGGAGAACACCAGCAAAGGCAGCTCCGACAATGAGTGCAGCTACTACAAAAAGATTGTTTATGGTGTTATTAACATCTTGTTTGGGAATTGGCAGCTTCCTGTTGAAACTTGATATTTTAGTTGAGATGTGGTGATGGCGTGTAATCCGACAGCATGGAAAGAACTCAAGATACATGTATAGCATGGAATATGTCATCATCTGTACAATAAAAGAAATTTTCAAAACAACATTATTACATTTCATTTTATGCTAATTCAAGAGACTTCAATGCTTGAATTGGCTTTATATAAGGTCCACACTCGTTAGTCAAATATGATTTTTTTTTTTTTTTTTTTTATAAATAAGTCATGAATAATAGTGTTATTCTTCAATTTCAATCATTTTCAATATTAACATTTTAGTATTGGCGAAACACCCTTTTTAGCCGTATAAACAAGGGGTGATCTAATTTTATCAAAGATTATTGTTTTGATTTTCTTATCAAATTTTTTCCTAAACTAATACAATTACCCCAACTTTAATTTATTTTTATTTTTTTTAACTATTAAAAAAAGAAAAAAAAAGAAGAAAAAAAGACCTCCATGAAGGTCTATCTACAATACGTACAAATCCTTCATTAGAGCCTTGGAGGTCACGTACAGACCCTTCATTGGAAATTGATATATATAGAAATTACCCTAACTATACGGTTATTTATGGAATTGACCCTTTTATATTTCAAATCAAGTTTTTATTTTTCCTGGTAAAAACCAATTTTGTGGTTCCCAAGAGAATCCCAGTCGTAATATAAGTATAACCACCAATATATAACGGTAGTGACAACTGATCAAATTAATTCTTTGAGTGGTGTAGTATTTCGTACCATTTGAAATTGCTTTGATTTTTCAGAACTCTTCAAATAAACTTCGACAGAATTCTCCTTGACACCATCATCAGCTTTAAGGTTTCTATCATTCACATCAATTTGCTGGTCTTGCACCTGAAAAAAACTCAAGAAAGAGAAGTTCAACTATATACTCTCAAAAGTACATATCCGGCCTCTTTGAAGTCGGTTAAGAAGTGAATAATAATCATATACGTACGTACCTTCGCAAATACATTTGATTTTAAAATATCATAGGCTGTGAGGCCTTGATAGTTTACGACCTCAACCTTCGATCGTTTGTCAAGCATTAGAGCAACCACCACCATAGAATGACCATGTAATGCAGCCAAATGAAAAGGTGTATTGCCATTTTTGTCCATTTTGTTAACAAGCTTATCATTGCATGATTTTTCTTTGAGTAGATACCTAACCACATTTTCTTTTCCACTCTTGGCTGCAACATGAAGAATGCTTTGAACTTTATTACAAAGCAATTCTGTTGGATCTGGCCACTTTCTAAACAATTCCTTCGTTACTTTCACATGGCCATTTTCACACGCTAAATGGAGGGGATAAAAACCCTTATTATTCCTCTCAAAAGCCCAGTTACTCTTGATTTCTAAGAGGTAGCGAACTCCCTTTTTGTAACCTTTGTATGCTGCAAGGTGAAGTGGAGTATTCCCTTCTTCATCGCGTAAGAGTAACAGCTCTTCTTTTTCTTCATTTATTATTCTTAACAAATCTGAAAATTGAAAAAGAAAGATCAACACCAAAATGAGTATAAAATTTGAAATTCATACAGAAAAAAACCACTTTAACAGAAAAGAGAAAGAGAAAAGATAAATATGCATTACTTCTAAAAATATATACCTAATTTTTCGTGCTCAATGGCAGCATGTACCGGAGACTTTCCTTCCACTATTTGTGCGAAATCATTACCTAATTTAGGTAGAAAATCCAATATATATTCAAGAATAACCTTGTTACCCGATTCGACTGCCATACACAGTGGAGACTTACCTGCATTGTTTTGATGACAAGAAACTTTTGGGTCCATTAAAACCAAGTAACAAGCCACATCTACTAAAGTGATTACATTTTTCTTTGATGAATGTATTGCAAACAAAGCTTCATGCAATGCTGTATTTCCGTCGTCATTCTTCGTGGTCAGTAAGGTGTCGGTGGATGTGGATGAGTTTGGAATACGTTTGGAAAGCTCGACAAGTGCTCTGACAGTGTTTAATTTTTGAGCTCTAACAGCAAGGTGAAGTGCAGTATTGCCTTCGGAGTTTTTCTTCGTCACCAAGTAGGGAAAGTTACGAGCAATGAGTTGAGTCATCTGTTCGTGACCAGAGCTTGACGCCACATGCAGAAGTGAATTGCCTGAGGGGCTCACTTTGTTGAAAATTTCAGACAAATCCTCCCTCTCTATATCACAAAATGGAAACTTATTGACGTCGCCATTCAGTGCCGCTTCAAGATGGGCAACTTCCATCCTTAATTTCTTTCAATAAGCTTTCAAACGACTTCCTTTGATAACGAAAAAAACCCAGCAATTTTGGTATTTAATCGTAGAGGAGTGCTAGGGAGGATTTAAATCACCTGTCAAAAAATGGTGTTCCAATTTGTGTCTAACCAACCAAATTGGGCTATGTCAACCACTATCATTTACATTTAATTATTATTATATTTATAAAAAAAAAAACGTGTACATATGGTCCAATTTAGTTGGTTAGACACAAATTGGTACACCATTTTTGGATAGGTGATTTGAATTCTACCAGGGACACATAACACAGTCGCTTTCTGGTATGTTTTACATGTGTTTGTCTTGTTTTTATGTGAGAGAGATAGTTACTTTTTGTTTTAATTTTTTTTTTAATTTTAAAATTCTTAAATTTTATAGACCCTTGAATTTAAATCAAAGACTAGAAAGACAAGTCATGTATAGTAGTTGAACCCCCGTTTGCACAAACTAAAATGGAATACATTCTTTACGTTTAAATTACAAAATTACCCTTCTAACATCAACAACTGAAATTTTTTTATAGAGTTTTTTTGCAAATATGCCCTATTTTAGGGAGGAAATTGCAAATATACCCTGAAATGAAAATCAATTGCAAACCTACCCCGAAATGACCTTATTACCCTTAAGTAAAAAATAAAAAAAAATCCAATTTCACTCTATACTACCCTAACCTCCCATAGCCTCATGACCCATCCTGAATCCCACTGTTTCCAGCCACCTTCACCGACATTGCAAAGCAACCCGACTTCGCAACCGTAAAGCTTCATCGTCGAGTTTAGGGATGGGAATGGGGGCCCAATGGGGAGGGGGAGGGTCCCCCCACCCCCACCCCCACCCCCACCCCCATTCCTAAAACCTCCCCCCACCCCAACCCCCAAACCCCATTTGGGGGAACTAGGGATGGGGTGTTTGGGGGGAGGTTCCCCTGCCCCCACCCCCATCCCCCATTTCCCCAATTTCTAATCCTACAATTTTTCAATTTGAAATCCGGAATTTAGAATTCAGAATTCAGAATTCGATCGGACCAAACTTTTGTTTCATCCTGTTTCAATATCCAATCCAATAATTAACAAAATATACAATCTAAAATATATAATTGATTTAATTTAATCCAAAATTAATACAAATAACTATAATAATATAGTATTAGTGTATTACATATAAAAGTCTAAACAAATTTAAAGTCTTCGATCAATCTAAAATATGAGTAATAGACTAATGGAGTAGAGTTTTTTTTTTTTTTTTTAAGAAAATAAAATTAAAAATATATAAATAAATAAATAAAAATATATGGGGAA
The DNA here is from genome assembly GCA_008009225.1 of Acer yangbiense. Taxonomy (NCBI): domain Eukaryota; kingdom Viridiplantae; phylum Streptophyta; class Magnoliopsida; order Sapindales; family Sapindaceae; genus Acer; species Acer yangbiense. The sequence goes on along the minus strand of CM017769.1, from coordinate 39,399,744 downwards.
ATGGGGGAATTGGGGCCCCATCTCCACCACTATTAAGAAATGGGGGAATGGGGAAATGGGGGTGGGGGGAGGTTCCCCCACCCCCACCCCAAAACCCCATTTGGTGGCAAAATTTGCCCCCAAATGGGAGTGGGTCCCCGTGGGGGTGGGGGCTCCGTGGGGGAAATTCCCATCCCTACTCAAGTTGCCTACCCGTTTGTCACAACAACAAGAGGTTCGTTGCGAAGCTTCGTCGGCAAGCTGACCGAGAACCACCTAGTAGGCACATTGAAATCGTCAAGGTCATTCATCGTCGCCGTTCGTCTTCTTGCGGCTGCCTCCTCTTCCGACGCAGCGATACTTCGTCGATTTGGGTTCCATTGTTTTTTGTTGGAGGTATGTTGAGTTTTGAACCCTAACATTTAGGTTTTATGATTTTGAGTTAAAATTGATTAATGAGTTTTTAATTTTTGAGTTAGATTGGTTTGATTTAGGAGAATTATTGTAGAATTTGTGTGAAATTTGAACAATACATGTTCAAGAACCACTTACATCGAACAAATTCAACTCTCAAAATGATAACTAACCAATTATGCTGCTGATTACTGTGAAGCAACTTTGTTGAATGCCAAAGAGAAAAAGAAAGTGAGTTTCAGTTGGTCATAGGTAGCTTTTGTTTTATTTCAAGTTCATAAGCTGACTAATTATTGGAACTGTTGTTGTGCTTATTTATAAACAATGTGGTAGAGAACACAAAAGAGTACATATGTAGGGCTCTAGTCACAGTTGTTGATCATCTGGGAAACGTCTCTACTAATCTTGATCACTACATAGCTGATACTTATGCATTTGTTGAAGCCAAGCTTCGAATCAATTCCCTGATGTTTCAATATTGTTTACATGGCTGAATCTTACATTTTATTTACAGGTGAAGTATTGGGTTTTGTGAAGCCGAAAAAACAACCGAAGAACCCAAATCCGGAAGGAAGCATGGCGTAAACTGCGGCACATACCGCGAAGAGAGAGTTAATGCGGTATAGACCGCAGTGTAGACATGGTGCACAAACCGCGACTTATGGAGCGATGATTTCCAAAGGTTTACCGCGATGCAGGGCGCAGGCTGCGGACCGTGGCCCAGACCGCGATGACGACAGATTTCGTGTGAAATAGGAAATCTTGTGCGGGAAGAAAAAGTCTCCTAGTAGGTTTTAGCTTGCCCTAGTGCTTCCATATAAATACTGTTGTTTTCCATTGTTATGGGGTGTGTAGAAAATAGCAAGAGAGGCTGAGAGCAATTGTATGAGAGATTGAAAGAGAGAGGCCAAGAGATTGTAATCAACTCTGATAGTGGATTGAGTGTAGGTGTGCTCCTTGGATGTAGGTAAATTGTTGAACCATGTAAAAATCTTTGTGTTGTTTCTTTTCTTCTTTTATTGTTCTTTATTTGTGCGTGTGTGATTGTGATTTGCATAACTTGTGATTACAGATTTTCTACAATGACTTGTATAAGAGCCTAGATCAGGAGGATTTAGGGTTTTACGCAAATCTAGGGTTTCTTGAGGTCGAATTTTTTTTTACTCATCAAGTGAAGATGGGATCATAACAATATTCCTATAAGATTGAGAAGTTCGATGGTACGAATTTTAGTTTTTGGAGGATGTAGGTGAAGGATTATCTGTACCATAAGAACCTGCATTAGCCGATAAAAAAGAAGCTGAAGGGTGTATCCGACACAGATTGGATGGTCAAGCGGATGACTAAGGGCATGGATGATGAGCAGTGGGAACTCTTGGACCGCAAAGCACTGGGAGCGATTCGTCTGAGTTTGATGAAATCAGTCGCCTTTAATGTCAAAGATTAAGAGACATCATCACATCTTATGAGGATCTTATCAGCCTCTACGAGCAGCCTTTTGTAGCAAGGAAGGTTCATCTAATCAAGAAGCTGGTAAATCTGAAGATGTCAAAGAATCAGAGTTTCAAGGGTCATATGAACCAGTTCAATGAAGTTAAGAATGGGTTAAGTTCGGTATCTATGGTGTTTAACAAGGAGTTCTTAGGCAACATCTTACTCACCCAAATGCCAAACAGTTAGGCGATGACGTGTCAATCGATCACCAACTCGTTTGGAAAAGAGAAGATAAACTTTTAACAGGTTGTAAACATGATCATGACCGAAAAAATCAGGATGCATGAAACAGGATCAGGGGTATAATCTTCAGCATTGAATATGGAAGGTAGAGAAGGCAGGGGCAAAAATCGGAACAAGAATCAACGAGGTAGATCTAAGTCAAGAGATAAATCAAAATCCAGAAGCTACCAAGGAAGTAATTCGGGTAATTGCCAGTTTGGTATTGCTTTTGAGAAGTTAAAATCAACTTATTTTATAATTTTTACATAAAATAATGTTTGGTAAAACTTCCAAAGGTGATTAATTGATAATATGGCAAGTTTTGATAGAGATTTTAAGAAGTAGGTGGGGGGTTACTTTTTGAAAGTGATTATGGAATAATATATTTCAGTATTTAATGAATCTTTTTAAATATCGTTATTATCTTTACGAAATCAAATTAAAATCATTTATATATCTTATTTCATCTTAAAATTAAATATTCTAGTTAAATATTGATTTGATTTATAAAAATTTTTAAAAATATTTTTATTGTTCTTATGGAAAAAAATTTCTAATTTAAATATTCTACTTAAATATTGATTTAATATATATAATTAATGAAAAAATGAAATGATGTTCTAAAATCATGTCTATTTTAGTCATTGTAACTAATTGAAATAAATTTACCGAATATATGTATACTGTTTTTGAGCTATACAATAATTTTAAAAGTACAATTAATTAAATAACTGCTGATTAACTTCATAGCTGATTATTCCTCTAGCGCAACTAACAGTGATTATTATAAAAGTTACAGCAATACCAAACTAGCCCTTAAGTAGACATCAACCTTGTTTGTGATAGCTTTTGTAAGTCGATTTTTGGCTTTTGAAGACCTAGAGCGGTTAATTATTAAAGTGTTTGGATGTATCTATCGAAGACCTAATTATTATGGTTTAATATAAAAGCTATTTCGATTTTATCAAATAATTAAAATCGAAATAGCTTTTATCTCCGCACATCACACATGCAAACGTCCCACCAGTATAGTAAAGTTCAATGATTACATCATTCCACTTATACAAAAGTTAAAGCTGCACAGGAGCTGTCGGTCAAAGCACATCATTTCCACTCATATAAAAGATGATTATCGTTGTCCCTAGTACTTTGTTTATATCATACCAATCAGTCATCAATAATTCAAGACGACCTCTCAAGTCTGCAACATTTAATTGTAAGTTTATCGATCAACTAATTTCAACAAAGCATGTATGCCAATGGTAATCTGTCTTGGTGGTTGAACTTCAAAATAAAGAATTTAAACTCCTCTTCACTTATGGGAATATATCTTCCGGAGGTAAAAGTAGATATCAAAGATCATACAGCTTAGGTACATGATCTTGACATATTTCGACAATGTACAGCATATGTAGTACTTAATCTTAACATATTCTTATATATCCTTAACCCAATCGGTTTAAGTGTATAACATTAAAATAAATAAATAAAAAACATTCAACAAACAAAAATTAACTTTCTTGTTATTTCTCTCCAAACGTATTCACCGGCTCACCGCTCATAGTTAACAACTAATAATAAGGTTGATACCTCACTAGCTTAAAATTCATTATCTTTCACTAGTCTTTAGTAGGGCCATGTAAATTTCAACAAGTGAAACCATATTGAATTAAATTTTCAAGAACATTTGATTCATAATTTAATAACAAACTTAAAAACTAGGATATAATTTTGAGTTTTTAAAAAATGTGTATGGAAGGACAAAAACTTCGTATCAATGTTGTGTAAACCAACCTCACTGCATCTCATTCATGAAACTCTAGAATAGTACTCAATTATTGATGCAATCGTAAATGGAACGCGATCAAACAAACAAGCATTTCTTAATCCCTGTTAATTCTAAGAATGTTAGGAAAAAAGAGATAGTTTGAGTAAAAACTCAACATTTTTTTTATTCATCAAAAGCTAATTTTCCAAACCCTAATACAATCTATTTAAAGGAAACAAATTTGAAATCTCCTAGACACCTAAAGATCCTAAACGAAATAGGGAAAGAATCCCAAATAAAAAGCTAAAAACAAATCTTAATCAAAAAAGAAAAAAAAAACACCTAATTGTTGTGTAAGAAACTAAAAGTCTCCGAACAATAAACTAAATGGCCATTTTTGGGCCTACTACGATCCACTACAGAAGTAACTTTTGTAGGGCTCGTCTTGGGCTTTCCGAAAACATATTATAATAGTCATTCTTAGCCTGTATGTAAAAGTTATAAGCCCGCAAAGTCAGCCCCGTTTTGGGTGCTCCAAGCGACCCAAATATGAGAGTGCCATCCGATCCGCATCAATTATGCAACATACATGACAAAGTGAAAGCAATAAACAAATGAAATTCACGACTCAAAGTTGCTCCAAAGGAACGATTTTGAGTAATGAAATCAAAATGTAACAATGACTATTCGGATCCTTGCTTAAATAGAAAGGAAGAGAAAACAATTTCACTAGAACTCAAAGATTCCTAAATTGACTAAAATATATATGAAAATTCAAAATTTACCTATAAAAAAAAAACCGAAAATTCCTACCAAAAGTTATTAGGATATGAATATTGATATGAACTCATTGGGTAGAAGTTAACATATCCTTAAAAAACCGGCTTGTAAGAAAATGACGTCTAATAATATACTTAGTCAATGTGTGGGATCATAACGTTGCATAAAAAGGAAAAAACTGAAAGAAAAAAAAAAAAACGAAAGTCAAAACAGCCAATTTTGGGAAAACTGCTATGTGATGCTTTACGAGGGTAAACCAATAATAACAAACGTAAGGTTCGTTAATATGGTTTCAACCATATATTATTAGCCCAAATCGGAGATCGTTTGTATATACGCGGTATCCTACATCGATATACAATTTAAGGAAAATGCTACAAATTAACTTTAGTGAACATTAATGTAATCATTTTATTAATACAGTAATACAACTTGATTAACAACAAGAGATCATGACAAGAAAAGCAAGAAAAATACAAATTTGAAAAGAAAAAATAAAAATGAAGCACAAATTACAAACTTGATAAACGTTTGATTGGATAACTTTTTTTTTTCATTTATTTAATAATTCCATAAAAAGACCAAATTACCCTAAACATATTACTATATAATGGTGGTCAACTGTTAGTTAACGGGTCAAAGGGTAATAACAAATAAGTGTTATTATAATATTTTCTGGTTTTTATATAATTATACATATAATCAGGATAAATTTGTGTAATTTGCCTCAAAAACTACCAAGAATATGGCCAATCTATCAAAACTCTTTTGCAGACGTAAATAGAAACCATTCTGAAATTTCCCATTTTGAATAATTTTGATATTTGGCATGAAGAAAGCTGCGCTGGAAACTTGGAAAAATTGCCACTTCAAAAACTTGTAGTATATTATTAAGCAAAATATATTGCAACTTTGTATCTGTGATAGAGTTCCAAAAAGAAAAGGGATATTATTATTTCCCCTCCTGTAGTTTGCCATATTCTAACTTTGCTCCTTCTAGTTTCAAAAATGGTTAGTCTTCCCCTTAAAAACCAAATTATTCAAAGTTTTGCCCCTTCCGTCAACTTTTCCGTCCAAAATCACGTTGACTGTTAAAATTGAAAATGACAATAAAATTTTACCACTACAAACACTCCTAATAATCATAACCCACCCAACCAACAGATTCACAAAAAATAAAAAATAATAAAAAATAATAAAAAATAAAAAAATAAAAAAATAAAAATAAAAATAAAAAAATATCATCAACACCACCAAACCCAGAACACCATCATCAAACCCAAACATAAACCCAGAAAATCAAACCTATTCGACAACAAAATCAAACCCTAACTCTCTCTCTTCTCTTTCTCTCACCCCGATTCTCTTCTCTTCTCTCTTCGCCGCCTCTTTTCTTTCTCTTCTCCATTCCTCTTCTTCTGTTCTCTCTCCTTGGCGGTTTGTGTTGATTTAGGGGTGGTTGCTTGATCTGTGGGTGTGGTTGATTGGGTTTTGGGGATGTTTGATTCGCGGATTTTGATGATTCATGGATGGTAGCTAATGTGATGATCGTTGGTGGTGGGGATGATGACGACCCAGACACAGCGATGACGACCAGAAGCCCTGATCGAGTGCCGATCTCTCTTTCTCTGCTTTGGGATGGTTGACAGTAGGTGGTTGATGGTGGTGGTGGTGGTGGTAGTGGCGGTGGCGATAGGCGGCAAGGGTTCAGGGTTGATGAAATGGATTTGATGAAATTGATCTGAACGTGAAATAATAAATATTAAATTAAATAATAAAAAATTATTTATTATTTAATTTCATATTTTATTATTTAATTTAATTTATTATTATTTAATAGTAGTTTTTTTATTAAATAAATTATTATCAATTGTTTAATTTACCTTTTACCACATTACCCTTCTATTTTAACGGTCAAACCACTATTTAACGGAAATCCTAATAGTAGGTGGTAAATATTCGAATAATTTGGTTTTTAGGGGGGAAGACTAACCATTTTTGAAACTAGAGGGGGCAAAGTCAGAATATGGCAAACTACATGGGAGAAAATAATAATATCCCAAAAGAAAAATATAAAAACTTTAGCAAATTTTGGACGAACGGGTTCACAATAGCAAGGAAGACAAACAAGAATCAGCAAGGGTAGTTTTGGAATCTTAAGTGACTCGAATAAATGACAATTTCCTAATTCGAAGTAAGAGGTAGAAAGAGTCTTCTGTTTAGGTTTTTTTTTTTTTGATTGAAATAAACAACTGGATTACAACACCTGGAAAGCAGATCCAGGACAGGATTACATGAATACATGTATACAATAGCAACTGGGACCCTTCAACTATCGACTTCCAAGCGCAGCCCAGACTGGAGCTCCCACGGATGGGGAGAGAGAACCCACACGAAGGTGGGACAACAACCCTCACAAGAGGGACAAACACCCTCACTAAGAGGGACATCGGCCACACACAAGGGGACCAAAGCAAAATGCTTATCTTCATGCAAGCCCTGGCACTCTGGTGGTGGAGGGCTCCAAATGAGGGTCCAGCCACCGAGGCTAGCATGGCTAGCGGCCAACAGAGGTTTACAGAAGAAAGCAAAGGATACAGAAACCAAAATTAAAACCCTAAAACAAAAGAACTAAGCCCGATCGGAGGAAGGGGAGCCATGGCTGTCGGAAAATGTCCAAGACCAGGTCAGACGGCGTCGGTGAAGATCCGGCTGGATCGAAGTGGAACGGCCCAAACCGGAGGGCTGCCGGAGGTAGCCGAAAAATGACCTGACGGCGTTGGAGAGGTCGTCCGGACGAGCGCCACCACCAACGAACAAACCAAGTAAGATCCCTAGCTGGATCGGCAGGAGCCGCCGAGGAAATAAGAAGAAAAACCAGCAAGCGTTAAGTGAAGTGTTTTATTCTAAAAAGTGAAGTGAATACTTTTCAACCTAAGAGCCTAGCGACTGTCTTAGTATGTGATTGCAATTAGCATTCTCCTTAATTGTAACGACTAATGAAACTAGCCAGAGCTTGGCAGTAGGTCGAAGGTCTTACAAGCTATTTTTAGGTAGATATAAGGTCGGCCTTGAGGGTAGTTCCAAGAGGCAACTGTCTAGGGTCCCCAATTGTAATGGGCCGTCAAATTTGTAAATTTAAGTTTTTTTTTTTTTTTTTTTTTAGAAAAAAAAAATCGTGATTTCATAAATATAAGGCCGGAGGTCCACATAACAATTATTATTAAAGGCCCACTGATATATGACTTAAAGGCCCACCATTTACACATGTTTTTTACTTAAAAAAATACAATTATAATTATTACAAAAGACAACAACACGTCAAATCCTTTTATCAAATTGATGCATGACACTTTCGGAAGGCTGTTGAAGGGTCAAACAACATCCTTTTTGGGCCCATAATATGTCGTTGGAACCGTATCGACGAGCCCCACATTTGTCATGACTGTTGTTTTGCCAGAAAAGATCGTTTTGACCTCCATTTTGCTGGTTTTCTATTTTGAACTGGATTTTGATGTTTTTCAATTTAGGAAATTTTTTTTTTTTTTGTTTGATTAGAATAAAGTTTAGGTTTTGGAAATATATCAAACTTACATTTTCTAGTAAAATTTGATATTTTATTTTCAATCAAGTTAGAAGTCCTAAATCCTTGAGGATTCTGGTTTGTTTTATTTTCTAAAATGTGAGACGAGTAAGGTTTAAGTGATATATTCAATTCTTTGATGCTATTATAAAAAAAATATTTCAGTTACTTTTTATTTGCTATTTTATTGTGTTATAGTCTTGATTTTGGGTTATTATATTGATTTTTATAATTATTTACTAGAGAAAAAAAAAATCAAGTAATCATACATTGAGAGTCGAGGGCCTCATTTTTACATTTCGCCTCGGACCCTTGAAATCTCAAGACCGGCCCTGAGTAGACATATCTACTGTGATGACCAAGACCAGCCAATGAGTGTTGCGGATATGCATATGCCACTCATGATCAATGAAGAAAATATCGGTATCGATATCGGGCTTCCAAATTTATAGATATTTCGGGGATAATATCGATATCGATGGATATTATGTCAAAAATTGAAAAAAAAGATGGATATTTGCATCTAAAGTTAGAAATTTTTTGTAAAACTTTAGGACAATCTTGAACAAGTAATTATACATCAAAAGAATCTTATTTTATTAATAAATTATCATTGTTATGAGTTTATTATAAATTATAACATAGATAATATAAATATAATTTTTAAATTAAGTATTTAATAGAATAATATCTTATTTCACTTTTACAATATTATATACAATATAAAGAAATTAAATATTTAAAAAAACAAAATTATCATAAAAAATATATATATATAGTTCCAAGATCATGATTCTATTATAAATTCATAATTCATACATAATACATTGTACGTTTGCAATTTAATACCAACATGAATTCTTAGGTGGTTCAAAAACATAAGATACATTTCCATCCTGATTCGAACAATAATTTTTCCAGGAAAATATGCTTGCATAGTTTTCAAGGTAGTTATTAATATAACATATGTGTGTTGCTTGATCCCTTCCAACGGATCCATGAATTGGGTAGTTTGGATTTACCCAATTTGGTGGATATTACTAATCTGCATGCAAATGTATTACATATGGCATTTGTGGCAAAGGATAATCAAATATATTGTAGCCACTATAATTACCATAATATGGTACCTGGGAACCTAACTTTGTTTGAGAATCACCTAAAAAACTATTTTTTGTGTCTATACTCATTGAGGAAAAAGTCGTAGTCAAAGAATCTTTATCAATTTGACTCATTCCTCTTTGTTGTCTATAACGATTTTGATCAAAATTATTGGCCCTGGCATCCCAACCCGCCGTACTAGCATTCCAACATGCTGCACCAGCATCCCAACCTCCGGCACGAACATCCTAACCTCTTTCACCAGAATCCCAACCTCCTCCCTCATCTCCACCATCCCCATCATCTTTTCCTCCACTATTTCCATCAGATGTATGTTGGTCATCGGAAGAGCTACAAACAGTAACTCCATGATCTACACCAACTTCTTCTCTAATCACTTGTTTAACATTTAATCTCATGTCTCAAGCATGAGAAGCAATATGTGGATCAGGATTTTCCTCATCATCATCAAAGTAGGCAGGTCTAACCATGTCAAAAATAGGATTCTCATTATCGCCCCCTGCTTCAGCAGCTACTTGAAGTAGATCCATAAAATCAATTTCATATATTTTATCTTTTTCAGCTGCCATATCCCTAAGTTTCAACTTTATATTATAATAAACCATAAACAAGTTGTTTAAGCTTAAAATAGACGAGATGGTTTCTTTGTTTTGTGTGGATTAAAGCAAATGTGAACCAAGTTATTTCTCAGGTAGAAGATGATGCTGTTTGTGACAGTATGCAAAATACCAGTACACGCAATGATGGAGTACAAGTTCCACACACTGCCCATCAATTAGCTACAATAAAAATTGTTAAATATTAAAAGTATGAATATCATTTCAATGATATTTATTTATTTATTATTATATAGATTTTGTAATAAAACTTATATACCATGTTGCATTTTGCTTCTAGCTATCATAGCTGCTCGTTCACCAAAACTTTTCTTTCCATCCTTAAAGTATATGAGCTACATTCATGACTCATGAGATTAGTACGTAAATAATAAATATAGATATGAGTATATGACACAATACTCTCATGCAAAGAAGTTATAATATTGGAATTATAGAATTGACTGTAAGTTGTAACTTTTTACCTCATTTCCAAAGTTAGCAATCCCTGCAGCTTCAGGGTCTAACTGCGTATAGACATTATGTACGGCTTTCAAAAGAACTGAATTATCCCCAATGTTGTCTCTATATTGGTACTCTATATTGGTACTTTGAGTTCAAATAGTAAGCTAGAAGAATAAAAAGAATAATTTTAGTATAAAAAAAGACACTATTGACTATTGTCTTGGAAATTTTTATAAATTTGTTAATGCTTCTTCTAAATTAATTTTCAATCTAAATTATTTGAACAATAATTTAAGTGTTTAGGGTAATTTTTTTTTTTTTTTTAATAATTTGCAAAATATCCCTGGATTTCGAGGTGAAATTCACAATATTTCGGGAATATCGAAAAAAATTTATAAATATTTCGAAATCGACTAGATATTTGCTCGACATTGGATATCTATCTTGTTTCAATATCGATCCTTCCAAAATATGGATATATCGGTATATCTATCGATTTTTAGTTCCTTGATTGTGATGAGTAGATATAGATATTAATTAGTGTTTGGCAGGGTCGGCCCATGGGGGCAGCAAACCCAGCATTTTGTTGGGGCCCCCAACTGGCCCAATTTATTTCTTCTTCTTTGGGGCCTCAGAGCCCAATATATTTATGTTTAAACAGGGCCCAATTCTAAACTCTTTTATTTATATATTTTCCTTTTCGGCCTAATGAACTAATTCAATTAAACAAAAAAAACTTCAAGCCCAATAAACTTGTCATTGTGATTCTGAGACTACATCACTACACTATTTAAAACAAAACCAAATAGTAAATTAATTAAAAACAACAACTTTGACCTAAAACTAAAATGCTAAACGAATCAAAGGGCCTGTCTTTCCTAAGTTTGGTTTGCCTCGCGTTGCTTCCTGCTCTGTTTTGCTTTTGTGTCTCTGTTTTGTTCTAGTTTAAATATTAAAAAAAAAAAAAAAAACGAATCAAAATCTTCTTTGGCTCTCTTTTTTTATGTTTTTAGATACAATAAATCTTTTTTGTTTTAATTTATGTGGATTACATTGTATTTGGTAAATGAAGAATTATTTATTTAATATTTTTTTTATGTTAATGATAATAATTTTATATAGGGCCTCGATTTTTGTTAATATCATAAAATTGCTCGGGCTCCAAAATGTCTGCAGAGGACCCTGGTGTTCGGATGTACAGGTCGTTATGGACGTGAAATTCATAGTCATCTTATATTCGAGTTGGATAGCCTACTCACCGGTTTAAACTTAAAATATAATAATGTATATTTTTATCATTTTTGTTTAGATATAATCAACACATGTATAGTTTGAGTTTAAAATTTTATTTGAATTTCATATTGTTTATTTTACTTTTTAATTTTGTACTTGTGTCTTAAAGTTTGTTTTTAATTTTTATTTGGTACGAGTAGAAATTTATTTATTTTTCATATAAAAAATAATAATTATGGTTTAGCTTAAAAGCCATTTCGATTTTATCAATAAAATTGAAATAGCTTTTATCTCCACACATCACCCATGCAAACGTCGCACCACTGGTCCACTGCACCAGTAAAGTAAAGTTGAACGATTCCATCATAATTTAATATCATTCCACTTTGTATAAGTTAAAGCTGCACAGGAGCTGTCGGTCAAAGCACCATCATTTCCACTCATAAAAGATGATTATTGTTGTCTCCACTTTATTGTATCAGTCATCACTCATCACTCATCAATAATTCAAGACGACTACCGTGACGACGACTAAAACGACGACTAAGACAACGCTAAGTACGTGGTTTCCTACCCAGCTCCTAACCTTTAATCGTAAGTTTTAGGGGTGTGCGGCGGATCGGATCCAATGGATTTACCATGATCTAAGATCCGATCCGATCTGATCTGATTGGATCGAAGAAATTACAATCCGATCCGATCCAATTCAATCCAATTTTATAGTGGGATCCGATCTGATCCGATTATAAAATACTTTAATCCGATTCGATCCAATCCGATATGATCTGATGGATCGACTTAATATAAAGTAATTTGTAATATATAAAAGTTGTAATCTGAAATAAATAAAATCAAATAAATTATTCAAACGTTATTAATTAATTCAAATAAAATTAACATTAAAAAAAATAAATGAAATAACTTGTAAACTTTATATAATTTAAAAAGTTTATAAACATTATACATCAGCTCCAAATGTAAACTTAATAAGCCGTGATGTTGACGAAGAAGAATAGAAGAAAAGAAGATGGTGGATTGTTGGCTGTAGAGAAATTGAGAAAGAAAACCCAAAATAGTAACATTAGAAATTGTATTTTGGTTGGGCCTTTACATTAAAAAGTAGTAGATAAAATAAATTGCTCAATATAAAATAAGGCCTAATATTTTAGGCGGATTGGCGGATTCGGCGGATTTCCAAACGAAAATCCAAGATCCGATCCAATCCAATCCAATCAAATGGATTTTAGAATTTAGGATCCAATTGGATCCAATCACCTCTCTGGATCCGATCCGATCCGATCCAATGGATCGTATTAGATTGTATTGGATCCTGCACACCCCTAGTAAGTTTATCAATCAACTTTTATAATTGTTATTACGATTAGTTTTTTTATTTTTATTTTTTTTATTTTACACATTATCTATTCATGTATAAGTTAATTTTTGTTATAAAAATATAGCATCTTTAGGATTAAATCATATATATATATATATATATATATATTTTAAATATATACTGTTAGGTTTTGACTTGTATTCCTAAGTGAACCAAACAAGACTCAACTGGTGTGGAGCTTTCTGGAGACGTGGGATACGTTTGGAAGTTGAATGGTGGTGTTTAAGGGAGGTTGAAGACTAGAAGAACGGAAGGATGAAGCAAACTGCTGTTGGTTGTGCTGTGGCTTTGACAGCGGTTCCCATAGCGGTATAGCGATGTAATGTACGTTGTGGATTTTGACAACGGTAATGAGAGCGGTCGAAGATCAGTGGAGAGCACTGCGAGTGGCGCTGTAAAAGCCATAGCGGTGGCAAGAGCGGTCAAGAGCAGAATTGTTTCGTGGTGTTGGAAGCGGGGTGCACATCGTGACCAATACGGCGGAAACGATGTATTGCTGAGATCGGGAATGTTGCGCAGAATAGGAAAAGGTATTCTTCTGAAAGTTCTTGTGCTTGAAGAAAAAGGATTTACTCCTTACAAGAAGACTTGTCATAAAAGGAAATAGTATTTATGTGGAACAAGTAAATCTTGTACGTTTAGGAGTAGGATTTCCTTTTATCTTAAACTCCTTGTAACTAGTATAAATATAACCTTGTAATTAGGTTGAAAGTGTGAGTTGAACACCATGTAACATCAGAGAGTGTGAGTGAGATCCGGGGAGACCCAATGGGAATATCCGAGGAGGGATCCAAGGGAATATCGGTGGATAAAGTTAGAGATCCGTTGGTGATATTTAGGGGAGACCTAGGGGATATTGGAGGGTTCTTGGTGAGGATCTTGTGAGTGAGGTTTGGGGTTAGGTGTGAGAGAGAATCCTAGAGTATATGGTTGTAACAGTTTATCATATAGTGAAACTTTTTCTATCGTCCTGACGGCCCGTGGTTTTTTACCCGTTTTGGGTTTTCCACGTATATCTTGTGTTGTGATTGTTTTATTCTCTCTCATCTATTTTTCTGCTTATTGACGTTATTATTTGTTATGAGTTATGGGCGTATATTAGGCACGGCGTTTCCGCGTTCATCATTCTAGAGGATTATCCCCAACATATACTATGTGATTTTTTTTTATTTTAGGTAACATGTTTTAATTTAATAATCAATTTTCTGTTATGTAAAAATAAAAATAGTTTCAACTACATTATCGAATAGAAGATTAGTGGATGAATAATATCTCATTTATACATATAGAGAAATTTATTTCAAATAAATTGATAAAAGCTATTTTGAAATACACTCGATCTCCCTAAGCCAAAAAAAAAAAAAAAAAAAAACTTACATAATAATAATAATAATAATATGATTTATTATTATTATTATTATTCCCCCGACTTTTAACCTAATGGCAAATCAAACCCTCTGGTTTGAACAATCAACAAATAACCCCCTATCGTTGAATGTATACTAACACCGTTACACAAATAGTGTCCAAAAGTGATGAAATGACAATGGAGCCCTTCTATTGTCTATATTGTAGTAATTGTCCATGTTACCCTTCAAACTATGACATATTTACTTAATAATAATGAAAAACACTTATCTCAAAATATATAAATAAATTTGTTGCCTTTACATGAATATTAGGACGATTACGTAATAGTAAAAACTTATTCTATATAAAATTTTTGCTTTTATTTTTTCTTGTATATATATTCTATTTTTCTTAAAAATCTAAACAAACTTGTAATCAAATTCTAAATGGCAAAAAATGCCCTCATCAAATTAAAACTGAAAAATCAGTATTCAATTAAAATTGATTTTAATTGTAATCAAATTAAAACTAAAAAATCAATATTCAAATTCAAGAACAGAAAATTTTCATATGCAGAAAAAACAGTAATCATAACTTCTCATTTGGGAAAAAAAAAAAAAAACCATGATCTCTAAGTCACATGAAAAAAAAACAACAATAAAAAACAACAATTTATGTAAAAGATTAATGTAACAAACATTCTTCCATAATAATTAAAAGTTCAACATAAGTCACAAATATCTGAATACATATAAAGCTTCAACATAATAAGTTCACATGATACCAAAGCAAATGCATCACATGCACCAGTAAACACAGTCCCAAAAAAAAGAGGAGAAAAAATGTTGGTTCGATGGTAGTTTTTCATGGCCTCCACCTGCAAGCATAAGCACTGTTAACACCTAAGTTGACAGAATTTATATCAAACAATAAAAATAAGCTTGATATACAACTCAATAATATTTGTAAAAAAAAAAAAAATAATACCCGATCCTTGAGTGATTTGGGATTGTTGCTGATATTGTGGCTAAGGTGAGGATCCTTGTTCATTACATGCTGAGTTTGTATGTCTCCCCTAAAAAAACGTAAACAATGAGAAAATAGTTTTTTTTTTTTTTTTTGATAAGGTTGTTGGGGACCAGCCCAACATTTTATTAAATAAAAAAGAAAGAGAACAAAAGAGAACGGAAAACAAAAAAAAGAAAATAGATTAACAAAACCTAAAAGAAGGTCTGCAACAAAAATCATTGAAAATAAAAGGACTGCAAAAACTCGGAGCGGTCCACCACCATGTAGGAGAGACGATACTGGGGCTCATGGAAGCTAAACTATCTGCAACTTGGTTACCTTCCCGATAAATATAAGTGACATCAAAGTCCATTTGAGAGATTAAGCTTAAACACCTATCCCAAGCGGGGCGCCAACGCCAAGGAACCTTACGAGACCTAGAACGAATGATATTCACTACAAAAGTCGAATCGCTCTCCAACCATAACCGACTCCAGCCAAAAGTCCAAGCATAATCAATAGCGTGAACGGCAATGGCCAATTCAGCTTCAAAAGCAAAGCAGACACCAAGAGGAATAGCAATAGTTAAATGTACATATAATTGTCTTAAACAATTATGGTTTAGAACTAAGAAAAAAATAAAGTTTTTTACCTTCTTCTTGTTTGGTTTGCTGCTACTCTCAGATTTCTTTTTACAAGACCTTATATTATGCCCAAGGCCTCGACATCCAGTACATCGAACTACTTTACTGCCGACAGATTCACCTTGTTCTCTCCTCCTCTTCACCTTTGGTTGCCCTGGTTTTGTTTTCACTACAGGAGGCAAAATTTTATCATTTGGAATCTTAGGCCATGTGCGTTGATCAGGAATAGGATGAATTACAGGTTGATATGTCTGTGTGTATGCCTCTTTTTTCAATAAGGCATGGACAAATTGGGCTGGTTCAGAGCTGCCATCATGATACCTTTTGTGGCTTAATGAAGCCATAGCATGTTTACATGGCAAACCACTAAGTTGCCATGCACCACAGCCACAAGTATGGTATCTAAAATCAACAACCCATTTCATGCCAAACTCATCAAGAATCTCAAACTCAAAATCATTAGCGGACAATACTTGCATAGATCTCCCCTCTTGCCTAAGCTTTTCCAAGGTTCTGTGCACTACAGGAGGCAACTCAGTCGACCAACGTGACATTCTGTTCTCCTTTTATGCATCCTCTTCATGACTTTTCTTCGCAAGTTTTCCAATAAGGTTAACACATGCTGATTTCTTAGCTTTCCAATCCAACTATTGAATGCTTCCGATAGATTATTGGTTGCATTATCACATTTTACTTCAGTGTCTCATGCATGAGCACACCATACTTTAGAATCAATGTCCGAAAACCATTGAAAAGCTTCAACATCCAAATTTTTAATTGCAACCATTGCTTCATTGTGGTCCCAAAGATTTGTGCTTCTACATGCAATCCAAAATAATTTTTTGTAATGTGGACCTGTGTATTTACTCCTGAAATTAGGAAAGATGTGTCTAGCACAATGTCTAATGCTAGCTCTTGGCCAATATATATCAATTGCATTCACTAAACCCTTTTGTCTATCTGACATGAAAGTAATTGGCATGTCATCTAATGGCCCCATAAAATGATGCAACGCATTCAGAAACCAACCCCAACTATCTGCATTTTCCCCCTCACATATTGCTACTGCAAGTGGAAAAATACCGTTGTTTGCATCTAAACAAACTGCAGATAATAAAACCCCTTCATAAGGACCCTTTAGGTGACATCCATCCACCCCTATAAAAGGTCTACAACCATTCAGAAAACCCAACTTCTGTGCCTCAAAGCTGACAAAGAATCTTTAAAATAAATTAACACCGGTTGGCATTATAGTTCTCATTAATACCATTGAACCAGGGTTTCTTTGTAGTAATATGTGTGCATACTGTCTCATCATGCCATAACATCTTGCATGGTCCTCCTTCAAACTCCCTAATGCTGCTTGTTTTGCCCTATATAATTTGTACCTGTGTACTTCCACTTGATATTTAGTTCTCAACTCATTCTCTAACACATCAATAAAGATACTTGGGTTTCGCCTAATCATGTCCCCTAATTTTCTTACAATCCATGATGTTGATGCCTCAAAATTTTGAAACACCCTCTGACAAAGTTGCTATTTTTCATAGGTTTTTATTTGAAATGAAACCTCATCAGCCAAAAGGGAAGCATGAATCCTCCACGTGTAGCTAGGATATGCACAAGTTGAAGTCAACCTTTTTCTCTCATTTTTTACCCTATCCATTCTGAATCCCTCTTGAATAACGTAATCTTGAAGAACTTCTCTGAAATGTTCTTTATTGTTAAAAACTTGCCCTACTGCCAATTGAATTTTACCATCGGGCAATAATTTGAATTCACTCCCATTTAATCCTCTACCCATTCTTTGGACTGGATCTTCGTCTTTTGAGCTTTCATTGCCAAAAAGTTCATCATTGTTTGACCGATATCCCTCCAAATATCCATCACTGTCACCACCAGATTCAACAACATCTTCCTCATTTTCAAGTAGTTCAATATTTCCATCAACTTCCACATATGAGAACATTTCATCTACAACAGTATCATTGGCATCAACAGCTTCTCCATCACCCAAATCCGCCACATTTTCATCTGCTACAATATTTTCCCCTGCCACAGTAAGATCCTCAGCTGCAATATTTTGATTTACGGTAATATTTTGCTCAACCCTAACACCCTCCTCTTCATTTCCAACTGATTATAATAGTACGGTAAACTCAATTTTCTCCATACCTTTACATACAAATTGTTCAAGCGTCAGCACCAACTCACTCTCAGTGTTGATCCTAACTTCTTCATCATTCCAGGGAACATGAACACTCACTTTGTACAAATTAGGATGCTCTATATTGCAGTTATATTTATCATTGTGTGCCCAGTTCACCAACACAATAAGACTGATTTCATCAACATCAACATAGTTGAAATGCAGCATGTTATCAATTGTTTTGATAACCACATCATCAAAACAACCCATGTTTTTCACTAACAAAAAAAATGTAAATACAATATAATGTCAACTTCAAAACAGTCTATAATCACCCAAAATAATTAATACTTCATATAAACACTGTAATATTCAATTTTTGCCAAAACAAAAATAGAACATCCAAAATATGCCCTCAACACAACAGTATGACTCATTGTTAACAAACCCACATTTTAGAACGATTATATAAACCCTAGAACTATCTTTTTTCTTTTTTTTTTAACTGCGAAATCGGGCCAGGAAAAGGCCAAGCAAGACACAACAAAAAAAAAAACAAACAAACAAACAAACACAAACCAGCAAGAAAACAGAGGCAATAGACCGCCAAAACAGGGGAATACCTCCTGAAGAAAATAGACAAGAACAAAGACAGTAACAACAGACAAAGAACACATACAAAGCAACTATCAATCAATGCCTATTTGCTTGATAAAATAAAAATCCATGTAGTAATAGTGAAATTGAAATGAAAATTACAAATAAAATAACACAAAACTTCAAAATATTAAACTAATTAAAAACCCCCAAAAAGAAACCATAACACACAAATACCGTAAAGCTCGAAATCAATGCGAAAGTAGAAAAAAATAGGTATGAAAAAACATATGAAAAAGAAGAAAAATTGCTTAACTCTTATGAAAAAGCAGAAAAAACTTCAAAAACTTTAGAGTACAAAAGTGTTTAACTTACCTTTATCAATTATTCAACAAAATGATATTTCCTTGATGAAGATGGTAAAATCATATACGACTTTCAGATCACGAAGATGAAGAGTTTTTTATTTATTTATTTATTTATTTATTTATTTATTTATTTTATTTTATTTTATTTTATTTTATTATTTTTTTAAGTGATGGGGAAGAGTTTGAAGAGTGTTTTTAGTTTCCTGTGTTTTTCCCGCTTTTGGATAGAAGATTTGGTGGGTTTCAGACGCTGTAGGGTTTTTTATTGCACACCATTCTTTATTCTTTATATTTTTTATTTCAAATTTACTTCATTACCCTTCTCCTGTTATATTTAACAGAACCTATTTAACAGTAGGGGGTTATTTACTGATTGTTCAAACCAGAGGGTTTGATTTGCCATTAAGTTAAAAGTCGGGGGGGGGGGGGGGGGGGGGGGGGGGGGGGGGGGGGGTATTTGCAAGGGTTCAAAAAAAAATTGTCACTATTTCAACCTGTTTTTGTAAGAATATCACTGGTTTACTAATTTAAGTTTAAAAGGCACCTATTTAGGTGATCAGACAAAAATACCCTCATTTTGTCTTTTTGTGTCTTTTCAAACGTGGAGAGAAAAAAGTTGAGAGAGAGAGAGAACAGTGGAGAGAGAAAGCATCGTTGCAAGAAATCCGACTGTAAATCTCACGGCGAACTCACCGGTGGTGGTGCTACAATCCTGAAGTCAACGAGAACCTGCAACTGACAGTGTTTATGTTTCGATTTCGTTTTTGTTCTTGATAGATTATGGTTCTAGGTTAGTTTAGGTTTAGTTTAAGGTTTGAATTTATAAAAAAGTTGTGTAGAAGACGATGAAGATCTGGGTTTCTGTGAGTTTTTGAACTGTTCCCGTGACTTTTGAAACACTTCCCGTGACTTTTGAAACACTTCCCGTGACTTTTGATACACTTCCCGTTACTTTTACTACTGTTCCCGTGACTTTTAATATAGTCCCCGTGACTTTTAATACTGTTCACGTGACTTTTGATACACTTCCCGTTACTTTTACTACTGTTCCCGTGACTTTTAATATAGTCCCCGTGACTTTTACTACTGTTCCCGTGACTTTTAATACACTTCCCGTGACTTTTAATACTGTTCCCGTGAGTTTTAATATAGTCCCCGTGACTTTTACTGCTGTTCCCGTGACTTTTGATACACTTCCCGTTACTTTTACTACTATTCCCGTGACTTTTAATACTGTTCCCGTGACTTTTAATACTGTTCCCGTTACTTTTACTACTATTCCCGTGACTTTTAATACACTTCCCGTGACTTTTAATATAATCCCCGTGACTTTTACTATTGTTCCCGTGACTTTTGAAACACATCCCGTGACTTTTAATACACTTCCCGTGACTTTTAATACTGTTCCCATGACTTTTAATACACTTCCCGTGACTTTTCATACACCTCCATTTGATAACTTTGTTAACGTATTTAACTTATTATTATTAAATTTTAGTACTGTCCATGTCCCTCGAGCCCACAATTTTTTAAAAACTTTATTAACATTTAATCCTAATCTTTTTTATTATTTACATTTTTCTATTATAATTTTATTAAATTTTTAAATTGCCCACCTCAAACCCTCTAAATTTGATAAAGCTAGCTTCACCCTTGCTCACACTTTGATGTAGACGAAAGCTATGAGAAAGACAATCACACAAATTCGAACAACAAGTTTTCTTAATCCATGTTGATTCTACTGAATCCAGGAAAAAAGTGAGAAAAGTTGAGATAAACTAAAGGGGTAATTACCCTAGTGGCCATCGACTTTTGCCACCACTATCAAAATGGCCACCAAATGGGGAAATGGATGGAAAATGGCCATTTTTGGCAAATATTGTTACACTAATGGCCATTCCATCCAATTTCATCCATTTCCATCCAATTCCATTCAATAAGTGGCATTTTGGTAAATAAGGGGATGACATTAATTTATTTTAGATGTTTTTTGGAAATCAATTTTTTCTTTTGTTTTATGAAACAAATAATTATATTTAGTGTGTATATATACATATAACATATCTCAAACATATATATATATACATATATATTTCTTTTCAACTTATCTCAAATATATTTTTTAGAATTTTTAGATTTTGTAACCTTAATCTTTTCAAAAAAGAATATATATATATATTTCTTTTCAACTTATCTCAAATATATTTTTTAGAATTTTTAGATTTTGTAACCTTAATCTTTTCAAAAAAGAATATATATATATATTTCTTTTCAACTTATCTCAAATATATTTTTTACAATTTTTAGATTTTGTAGTCTTAATCTTCTAAAAAAAAAATACATATATATATATATATATATATATATATATATATATATATATATATATATGTTTGAGATATGCTATACGTATATACACACTAAATATAATTATTTGTTTCAAAAAACAAAAGAAAAAATTGATTTCCAAAAAACATCTAAAATAAATTAATGTCATCCCCTTATTTACCAAAATGCCACTTATTGGATGGAAATGGATGGAAATGGATGGAATGGCCATTAGTGTAACAATGTTTGCCAAAAATGGCCATTTTCCATCCATTTTCCCATTTGGTGGCCATTTTGATAGTGGTGGCAAAAGTCGATGGCCACTAGGGTAATTACCCCTAAACTAAAATAGTTTTTATTCATTAAAAGCTAATCTTCGAAATCCTAATACAATCTACTTAAATAGGAAAAGAAACAAACCTGAATTCCACAAGGAATCGAGATCTCCTATAATTCAAATACTGCTAAACGAAATCGGGAAAGAATCCCATCTAAAAAAACTGAAAACAACTCCAAATCAAAAAGGAAAAATACTTGATTGTTGCACCAGTATAGTAAAGTTGAATGATTCCATCATAATATAATATCATTCCACTTATACAAAAGTTAAAGCTGCACAGGAGCTGTCGGTCAAAGCACCATCATTTCCACTCATAAAAGAGATTATTGTTTTCTCCACCTTGTTTATCAGTCATCACTCATCAATAATTCAAGACGACTTCGACGGTGACGACTTCGAGCATCTCCAACCCAATACACCAAATATTACATCAAAAACACCAAAAAATAGCATCTTTCTTACACCAAATTTTTTTCATCTCCAATGTATCATACCAAATTTTACACCAAAAGAGTATCTTTAAAGAATATTCTCCCAATAAATATTTATACAATACCAATTAATTTATATTAGTTAATTTATACAATATTCAATAATTTTAATGACGTAATATATATATCAAAGTGGATATCATTTTAAAGATCTCAACGAGATCTTTCCAACGGTATATTTTTTGGGAATACATATTGTTAAAATTAAGTGTAAAAGGGTTAAATTAATAATTTTTATAAAAAGTAAATGGTGATGTGACATCATAACAGAAAAAAACAAAAAAAAACAAAAAAAGAAATTTGGTGGAGGAACATTGCCCACCAGACCTTGTGGGATACTGTTCATCCACCAAATATATTTTGTGTGTTTGGTGTATACGTTGGAGAGAGATTTTTGATGTTTTTGGTGTATTTGGTGTGGATGGGGCCTTCCTTGGAGATGCTCTAAGACTCTAGACGACTAAAACGATGCGAGTTTCAGCACGTGGTTTCCTATCCAGCTCGTAACATTTAATTGTAAGTTTATCAATCAATGTTATTATGATGAGTTATTATATATATTTTTTTTACATTAACTATCCACTTATGAGTTAATTTTTGTTATAAAAATATGCAATTTTTAGAATTAAATCATATTTTTTAAAATATAGTATGTGATTTTTTATTTTATGTAACATGTCTTAATTTAATAATCAATTTTTTGTTATGGAAAAATAAAAATAGTTTTAACTACACTATCAAATAGAAGATTAATGGGAATAATATGTCATTTGTACATGTAGAGAAATTTGTTTCAAATAAATTGATAGAGGCTATTACTAAATACCCTCTTCCCAAGTCAAGAAAATAAATAAAACTAAATAAATTGTTTTTACTATTATTATTGTTAATTTTTTACAATATAATAATAATAATAATTATTATTAATTTTTAGTACCGTCCATGTCCCTCAAGCCCACAAATTTTTAAAAACTTTATTAACATCTTATCCTAATCTTTTTTATTATTTACATTTTTTTTATTATAATTTTATTAAATTTTCAAATTGCCCGCCTCAGACCCTCTAAATTTGATAAAGCTAGCTTCACCCCTGTGCACACTTTGATGCAAACGGAAGCTATGAGAAAGAATATCACACGAATTCGAACAACAAGTTTTCTTAACCCATGTTGATTCTACTGAATGCCAAGAAAAAAGAAGAGAAAAGTTGAGATAAACTCAAATAGTTTTTATTCATCACAATCTAATCTTACAAAACCTAATACAATCTACTCAAATAGGAAAAGAAACAAACTTGAATTACATAAGAAATTGAGATCTCCTAGAATTCTAATGCTACTAAACGAAATTGGGAAAGAATCTCATCTAAAAAACTGAAAACAGCTACTAATCAATAAGGAAAAATACTTAATTGTTGCGCAAGATAATAAAAGTCTCCGAACAACAAACTAAACGACCTTTTTTTGACCTCCTACGGACCTTGTCACGGGAAACAAAGTTTTAGTGACAAAATGTAGAGCTCGTCTCAAGCTTTCTGAAAACATATTATAATAGCGATTTAAGCTCATATGCAAAAGATATGAGCCTACAAAGTCAGATCCGTTTTGAATGCTCCAAGCGATCCAAATATGAGTTTGCAACCCGGTCCGCATCACACTTACATTCATAAAGTTGTGGTTCGAGTCATACTCTCTCCTAGGGGTGGGCGCGGTTCGGTTCGGTTCGGTTTTGGGCAAAACCGGATTGAACCGAAAATATTTCGGTTCATCCAAAATTGAACCGGTTTAAACCGAATAAGAAATGGTAACCGAACTGAACCGAACTGATTTTAATCGGTTCGGTTCATTTCGGTTTTGGGCCTAGTGGGCCTTATGAGCTAAATCAATTTTGTAAAATATTTTTAAATTTGATGGGTTGTGACCCAAAAAAATTACTGCACAGTTTACTAATCCCTTATGGGATTCTAATTGTGGGCTGCAAAATTTAATAGTCCAAGCCCAAAAAAAACTGAATCAAACCTTACTAATAATAAATAAATAGACATTATCAAATTTAATAGACATTATCAGTGTATCAAAGTAAATTCAATTTTGAAAGACCGACCACATACAGTCTACAGACATACAGTACATACCACATACCAGTATACCACATACAGTTCAATTTTCACAATTAAAAACTCTAAATCCAAATCTAAACTTCAAATAAAAATTACAATCCAAATCTAAAGTCCAAATAAAAAATACAATCCAAATCCAAAGTCCAAATCAAAATTACAATTAAAATAAAAACTCTAACTCACTTAATTAGTAATGACAGTAAAATAATTCCCACTTCCTGCAATCATAAATAAAAATGGTAATTAGTAATGAGATTTCAAGTGTGATATTTCAAGTGTGATAATATAAAATGGTAATTAGTAATGATAGTAAAATAAGACACTTGCATCCATGTTAGAAAAATTAGACATATACAAGTAATTATTTACATAATTTGGGGAGGGTTTAATAATGAACCAAAGCACTGTTAAACATGAACGATGGGTATCAATGATTCATTAATCAAATAAACAAAAATCTGACCCATTAAGAAAAGGTTAGACATTGAGACAAAAAAATAGAAAAAATAAAATAAAGTCAAAGATATTTGGAAAAAAATAGAAAAAACCTTTAAAGTTTAAACAATGAAGTGAATGAACGATGGGTATGAGGGTATCAAAAAATTTGACAATGAACCAGAGCAGTTGAACAATGAACCAGAGCTAACACAGTAACAAGGCATAAATGCATAATCAAGCACTTTTAAAAATTATTGAAACTTGAAAACCACAAATATGTTTTATTGTACACAGATACATCATACATACAAAACAGAAACAGAAACAGAAACAGAAACACATACAAATCAAGACTCAAGAGCATCGACTTATTGTAATTTGTATACATAATTATTTCTACTAATAACAAATTAAAAATATTCAAAACCAACCTTTGAAGCTTTGTCTTCTACTCTTGTTGAAGCAGATCGTATGAGTTGAAGAAGAGAAGATCGAACAATCTGAAGCAAGGTTGAAGAAGATCGATCGAACGAACGAGGTGAGTGCCTGGGCATTTCAGATGACAGAGGACCAGATCGGAGACAGAGGACCAAATCGGAGGTGAGTGACAAAAAAAGAAGACAAGAAAATTAGAAAAAGAAGAAGAGAATTAGAAAAACAAGAACAGAGAGGCGTTGAGTCATTGACAAACCTTGAGAATGTGAAGACTTGGAACTGAGAGAAGTCAGAGGTTGAGCAGCATGCGCCGGAGCAGAACGGAGGTTGTGAGCAGAGTTGAGTTGAGGAAGAAATGAGATTTGAGAGAACTCTCAACTCTGAGAGAAGAGAAGTCACGATCGGCGGCACAAAGTGAAAGAATGAAAGTTAGGTTGTAGACTGTTAGGTTTTTTTTTTAAAACTTATATAGCCGGTTTATTCGGTTTAATCCGGTTTTAGAAAAGTAAAACCGGTTTAAACCGAAAAAATTTCGGTTTTTATTAATTTAAACCGGTTTAAACCGTTTTCTTTCTATAAACCGAACCGAACACCTTTTTTCGGTTCGATTCGGTTCGGTTTCGAACTTTTTGCCCACCCCTACTCTCTCCTAAGCTCAGAATATTGTGATAATTTAAAAAATAAATAAAAATTAAAACAACTGCATTTTTCAAAATCATTAGTACTCTCTGGTCTCTTTTATATATATCCATGACCATCTCCTACGAGGCCTCGACTCTCCTTCATGCCATCACTATATTTTATTTTCAATTACTGTACAAAAACATTCTTCTTAATTAGATGCAACTTCAATTTTCAAACCATGACCGTCCCCAACAGTGTAGGATCCTCTGCTGAACTGTATTGAGTTCTTGAGAATCTAACATTTGTATATTAAAGCCTTTAACGGTTTACATTAATTTTAGTTTTTTTTTTTTTTTTTTCTTCAATGAAAAAACAATAACGTCATTAAACCACTAAATCACCTCATCTATACCTAATAACGTCAACGTGTTAACTGTTGGGGATAATCCTCTTATACTGATGAATGCGGAAACGCCATGCCTAATATACGCCCATAACTCATAGCAAATAATAACGTCAATAAGCAGAAAAATAGATGAGAGAGAATAAAACAATCACAACACAAAATATACGTGGAAAACCCAAATCGGGTAAAAAACCACGGGCCGTCAGGACGACAGAGAAAGTTCCACTATATGATAAATTGTTACAACCATATACTCCATGATTCTCTCTCACCTCAACCCCAAACCCCACTCACAAGATCCTCATCGAGTACCCCACAATATCCCCTAGGTCTCCCCAAAATATCACCCCACGGATCTCCAACTTGATCCACCGATATTCCCTTGGATCCCTCCCCCGATATTCCCTTGGGTCTCCCCGGATCTCACTCACACTCTCTGATGTTTACATGGTGTTCTTTTCTCCACACAAAATAACCTAAATACAAGGTCTATTTATACTAGTTACAGGGAGTATAATATAAAATGAAATCCTACTCCTAAACGTACAAGACTTACTTATTCCACATAAATATTATTTCCTTTTATGACAAGTCTTCTTGTAAGGAGTAAATCCTTTTCCTTCAAGCACAAGAACTTCCAGAAACAAACTACTTCCTTTTCCGCTGAAGATTTCCCGTTTCACGTATGCTTATTATTGACTACGATTCGGGTCAAGATTGTACACCCGTTTCCTAAACCGTTACAAGTCACCTTAAATTACATCGCTTAGAATACCGCGATCCATACGCTGAAACAAATCTGGCCGCTGTCACCATGATCGCTGCCGCTGCCGCCACTGCTGTGTTTTTTGCAGCGCCACTTGCAGCGCTCTCCACTGGACAAGGACCGCCGCTATTACCGCTGTCGAAACCCACAGCGTTCTTCACAGCCCTATACCGCTGCCATGACCGCTGCCAAAGCCAAAGCAACTATGACAGCAGTCGTGACGGTTCTTCATTCCTTCTGTTCTTCATCTTCCCTCAAACACCGCTTTCAACTTCCAAACGTTATCCCACGTCTTCCAAGAAGTACCACATTAGTTGACTCTTGTTTAGTTCACATTTGTTTGCTTAGGAATACAAGTCAAAACCTAACATTAACAATACTCAGAATTTTGATAGAGACTTTGAAACAGAGTTTCTCCACCAAATTCTATCTTCTTCAATAACACCCGATCTCTTCTCCCCCAACGACGTTAAACCAGCCGCAGCAGAGCTCAAACAAACAACAACCCAGAAAAACAACTCAGAACCTGCTGAAGCAAGACAAAAACGAGAACCAAACCAAAACACCACCTACACACCGCATTAAAAATAGTTGTCTCCCCAAACAATGAAGTCCCCACTACAACCGGACCCTTTTTCATCGAATATTATTTTCATATTGTATTTCTTATATATATCATTTACAATGGTGGGGACTCAAACATGTGATATTATCAGGCTGAATGAGTACTCTTACCAACGAGTCATAATGGACGGTGGTTTGTATTTTTAATCTTTTTGTTTGGTTTGTGTGATATTTATTCATTGTTTTGGCTGAGATTAGAATTTTAACCTTAGACGATTACTCCTAATTAATTTGGGGCTTGAGCGTGTTGAATGCGTAATCATTATTTGTGATGAGTCATTAAACAAGACATCATTAAGTATTAATCATTTTTTATTTAAAAAACTTTTATATTAAATTTTTTTTGAATGGTTTCAAACGGTATGACTTATTCCCTTTACCTATATCTAACTCAAGATCAATAATAATAATAATAACAACAATCAATCAATCACCTTTAACAAAAATATTATCTAAAAATGTTATGCATCAAAATACAAAACATTGCATATATTAAGTAATATTTATTATTATGTAATTTATGCTAGTTTTATATAAAACATTCCTTCGATTTTGTTTCAATTGTTTGATTAACAATCCAGATTCACTTGATTTTGTTCAAATGGTTAGTTTAAACAATTCAACTAGTCATTAATGGCAAAGTTTCATATGTAGAATATATATATAAAAGAAAATTTTATCCTTAGTGCGCACTAATAAATATATTAATAAATATATATGGCTCAGTCTACATGCACTTGTCAATGTTTATCTATAATTTATGGCCCACATACAATGCATTGATGTCATGATATCTTTTAGTATTTTAACTATTTTTTTTCCTGTAAATAGCTTTCATTGTCAAAGTAAGTTATAAAAACACTCATTATATTTATTGTTTATAGCATTATATTACAAAAGTAAGTCATTTACAAATTTGCAAAATTGTTTTGCATCAATTTATAATGTTTTTCATGTTCTTTAGTAGTTCATCATCAAGGAAGCACGGATACGGATACGGATACGGGATACGGATACGGCACGATACGGGGATACGGCAAATCTCAAAAAACTAGGATACGGATACGGCAGGGATACGTTTATTAAAATAATATATATTTATATTTTATTTAAAATAAGAATATATAAAAGGATATTTGATAATTCATTCAAAAATCAAAACATATTCATATCCAATCATCTAAATAAATGTAACATATTACAATATCCAAATTAAGTTTTTGTGCTCTGTTTTGTGCCCAGTTCACAAAACTCTTTCTTCTTCTTCCTCTTTTCTTCTCCTTCTTCTTTTCTTCTTTCTGTTTTTTTTTTTTTTTTTTTTAAAGGCAATCTTTAGGAGGAAGATGACTCGAGAAAAGAGACGCAGCCAACGGAAGAGAGGGAAGCCAATCTTTAGCAAAACTTTAGCAAAACTACTATAGCCAACGGAAGCCAAACAGGAGAAAAGAGACGCAGAAAGAAATCCAAGCAAAAACAAAACACAACAACACAGCCAGCCACTGCCCAGAAACAGAGAAAGCAAGCTCACAAGAGAAGAAAAAAGAACAAGAACCACAGCCCACCGAAGCCACGATCAAGAGAAACTCCAATTCAGCACATCAACCTCACCACCGGCACCTTTTTTAGCCAGAAAATCAGCCAAAAAATTGGAAGCACCTTTCTGATTTTTCTTTCAAGCGGCTGCTGAATGAAATTGAAACGAGTCCTAATTGCAATTGAGTAATTGACCTAACCTGATATATTTCTTTAAACTTTCGTTTTGACCCATACATTTTTAAAATTATAATTTGACCCCGTTTTGTACTAAAATATTTATGATTTTGCCCCAAACGTATCCCTTGCGTATCCTAGCCGTATCCCCCAAGTATCCGAGCCGTATCCCCCAAGTATCCGCCAGTCAAACTTGTCAAAAAGTCAACGGATACGCCATTTGGCGTATCGGATACGTATCCTAGTGTATCCGGGGTGTATCCGAACTGGATACGAGTTCGATACGGGTTACCTCCACCAAACGGAGTATCCGTGCTTCCTTGTTCATCATTGAATCGATTCCCATCATTTTATTATCAAAAAATAAACAAATACTTTCAACAAGAATCACTTTAAAAAAAGTTAGTTTTATAAAAAATACTGTCTTGAATTTTTAAGATTAGAATCAAACTTGCAAGCCAATGATTATACAAAGCATATACATCTAGCAGCTAATAATTAAATAACTAACATTAATAAAATCAGATCTTCTAGAGGAGTGAAAAACCTTACATATTGTTTAGCCCGAACATCAAATATTTCCTAGGTCTGCCCTTGATTGTAGGACTCGAACTTCACACCACTAACTTGGAAATGGACATGCACTACCATATGCGCATATGACTGGTGCATAATTAATACTATATCTTTCTCTCTTTATGTATTTTTTTAACAAAAAAAAAAAAACATTTATGGGGCATCCAATTAGGGATGGCAATAGAGAGGATTAGGGATGGATACATCCTAATATCCGTTTGAGATATATATCTCTATTCCCGTATCCATACCTAGTTATAAGTAAGCGGATATCCATCTCTGTATCCGTTTGAGAATTCCAATGTAGAGTGAAGTCTGGACAATTACTTTATTAACTACTTTGACAAACCAATACCGGGTTCAAAAATTAAATAGTACTCTTTGGAGTTGGCTTTTCAAGACTATCACCACTTTAATAACTTATGTTTAAAAGGCACCTATTATGGTGAACGGACAAAAATGCCCCCAAAAGTACTTCCACGTTAGCTATTTTGAAAATTTATGTTTCATTTTTAGTTTTTTACTTTTCATTTCACAGAAAGAGTAGAGAGAGAAGTCATGCGACGGTTCAGAGCATCCAAGCAACCGGATTTCGACAGTAGATGACAACGATTTTTGTCCAAGTTCCATTTCGATTTTGATTTTTGTCAAAAAAAATAAGATATGTAACTTCAACGATTTGATTTTGAATACCAATTTGATTGTGTTTTGTTGGGTTATACATTCGTTTTGTATTTTTGAATTGTTAGATCTTGTTTCTAGGGTTTTTAGTTTTAGACTAGGATCTAGAGTTAGATTGGGGAAGACAATGAACAGTAAATAGGTTAGTAAAAATCTCATAACGCTTGTATAAAAGTTTCGAATAGTGTTACAAAAGTCTCAGAACGCTTATACAAAAGTCTCGAACAGTGTTACAAAAGTCTCGAAACCCTTATACAAAAGTCTCGGACAGTGTTACAATAGTCTCGGAGACTTTTGTCCGAGACTTTTGTAATGCGTTTCGAGACTTTTGGATAGCATACAAAAGTCTCGGAAAGCATTCAAAAGTCTCGGATAAAAGTCTCGGGTAGAAGTCTTAGATAAAAGTCTCAAGTAGAAGTCTCGGAAGGTTTATGAAAAGTCTCGGAAAGCATTCGAAAGTCTCGAAAACTAACCTAAGTCTCGAAAACTAAGTTACTGTTCATCGTCTTCCCCACTCGAAAATCCCAACACTCAACAACTTTAACAATGGAAGATTCAAAACCAAAGTAATCCAATAAACCAAAGCTCGACCCCCGAGTGCGTCTGCATAGCGCCACTAAACTAATCCAATAAAGATGCATTGATAATGTTATGAAGTTGCTTAGGCCAATGATGGATTATCTTTGTAATGTGAGAAGAATTCTGAGATGCTATGAGTTGGCTTCGGGGTTGAAAATAAATTTTCATAAATCTTGTGTTATCAGAGTGGGGAGGAACATTCCGGATAGTGATGTTTGGGCAGAGACTTTCATTTGTAAAAAAGCGATGTTCCCTATTGATTATCTCGGGCTCCCATTAGGAATCAAGAAATCTTCTAAAGTAATTTGGGACTCAATCTTGAGCCGGATTAGGAATCGTCTCGCTCCTTGGAAGAGAAAATTTGTGAACAAAGGTAGAAGACTTGTTCTCATTAAGTCTGTTCTCTCTAGCTTACCTACCTATTTCATATATGTTTTTCATATGCCGGTAGGGGTGGCCATGGAAATTGAAAAGCTCCAGAGATCTTTCTTTTGGGGAGATGGGAGAGAAAAAAGGAAACCCCATGCTGTCAAATGGGAATCTTTGTGTAATAGTAAGAAAAATGGTGGGTTGGGAATAGGTAGGATGTTGGACAAGAATAGGAGCTTGTTAGCAAAGTGGGTGTGGAGGTTTGGGATGGAGGAAGACTCTTTGTGGAGGAGAGTTATTTGTTCAAAATATAGGGTGCCTAATACTTCTCTCGGTTGGAATTGGAACAGCAGCAAGCCTCAATCCCATTTTATTCAAGCGGTTGGCAGTCTCTTTGCTGTTGGCACTAGCACTGCCAAAATCATTAAAGAGGGGTTTCAAGTGAAGGTGGGTAATGGCAAGAGAGCTAGCTTTTGGCATGATTCCTGTGCTTTAGATACTCCCCTCAAAGAGGTGTGTCCTAGATTATTTGTGTTAGCTGAGAGTAAAGATGGTAAAGTGGAAGAGTTTGGTAGGTGGCATGGTCAGAATTGGGTTTGGGAAGTGAAATTTAGGAGATCACTCTTTGATTGGGAGAAAGTGCAAGGGGAAATTTTGTATAGCATCCTAGATTGTATGCAAATCATGAAGGATAGGAAGGACTCGTTAGTTTGGTCTTTGAACTCGGATGGCAACTTCACGGTGTGCTCCTTTCGTCGGTATTTAGAAGATTGTTATGTTGAGTCCAGCCCGGATCACTTGTTTATTTGGCAAGGGGTTTGTCCCCTAAAGGTAGAAATGTTTATTTGGCAGCTCTTAAAAGGGAAGGTGCTGGTTTGCGAAGTTTTGTATACATTTGGCTATGTTACAGGGATAACTATGGACTGTCCTCTTTGTAATTCAGGTGAGGAATCCATTGATCACCTTTTTTTGCATTGTCCTTGGACTCATGAGTTATGGTTTATATGTATGAAGTGGTGGGATGTCAAGTTTTGTGTAAGCAAAATGCTGCTTGACTGGACTAGGGGTTAGCCTGGTATGTGCCCAAATTCCAATAGCAGCAGGGCATGGAACTCCTTGTTCTTTGTGCTTGCCTGGACAGTCTGGGAGATTAGAAACCAAAAGGTTTTCAATGCCAAGGATGCCTCTTTGACTTTGGCAACTAGTATGGTTGGTTTTAGGGTGGTGTGGTGGTTTAAATACATGAGAAAGAATTGTGTTGAGCCAATAACTCATATGTTGTTAAATATTCAAGTAAGCTGCTCTTCTTCTAAGCCAGGAAAGCAAATTTCCAATAATTGGAAGCAGTCCTCTTTCCTTAATGCCATAAAATTCAATGTCGACGGCTCTTCGAGAGGGAATCCTGGCAGTGCTGGTATCGGTGGGGTGTTGAGAGATCGCCTAGGCAAAATTCTGGGGCTGTTCTCGCTGCACATCGGTTACTTGGATGCCATTTTTGCTGAAGTTTTAGCCATCCGTAAGGCTTGTGAACTGTGTGCTCAGACGGCCGATTTAAGAATGAAAAGTATTGTTATTGTGAGTGATTCGAAAGTGGCAGTTGCATGGGTGAATGGCATTGGCACCATTAGCTCAGATTGTGAATTTGCCATCAATGAGATTCATAGCCTTTTGAATTTGTTGGGCAGCACTTCTGTGGTGTTTAACTCTAGAGCTAGCAACACTTTGGCGGATAGCTTAGCCAAGAAAGGGTCGAGGCTGATGGAGAATGTGCTAATTTGGGATTTTTGGTAGCTCTTCCTTTGTTTGGTTCTCTTTCCTTCTCTGTTTCTCTGTTTCTCTTGGCCTTCTGGTTGTGTGGCTTTTTTTCCTCTGGTTTGCTTCGTTTTGGGGTTTTGGTGGGTGTGGTAGTCTGGTCTGTTTTGCTAGGTTGTGGGTTGGGTTGTTAGTTTTGCTTCTTTTTTGGCTTCAGGTGCCGGTCTGGGTTCTGTTGCCCCCCTGCTTTTGTTGGCTGTGTGCCCTTGAATAAAGTTGGCTGTTCTAAAAAAAATGAAGTTAGTTTTGTTTTTTAGTTTGAGTTGAGAATAACTATACAGAGCTTTAACTTCCATGTTAGAGAGAGAAAGTAGATCTCAGACAAAGAGAAAAGTTAAAATACAAAAGATAATAAAAAAAATGTATAAAGTAAGGGCATTTTTGGAAATCACTTACTTTGGTGCCTTTTAAACATAAGTTATTAAAGTGGTGATAGTCTTGAAACATCAGCTCAAAAAAGTGACAAAACCCCCTATTTCCACACCAATACCTTTCTTTCCTTGTTTATTCCGGCAAGACAGACTTGTAAGGGAAGTGTTATCAAAAGGCAAAAGCTAATAAAAGACAGATTGACAAAGAGTTGTACAGAGCATAATTAACAAAGGAAGAAATAAAGAATATCAAATTTCGGAAAATTCCAGATTGTAATTAAATTTGTACTCTAATATTTATGGAATAGTATATATGCCGCATTACAATAGGTTTGATGAAACCAGTCAAAATCAAATAGTATATGTGCAGTTCGGATAGCAAATAGCACATATGCTATTCATATATCTATTTTATAATTAATGAAATATATCTTGTAAAATAGGTATGGTGGACTCAAACCCTCTCCAATAATATAAAAGGGGAGGTATATTACCACCTATAAAAAACGTGATGCACGAATTTCCCTACTGAGAATCTGAGATTCCATATTTATGTTGTTGCTATTTACATCCAAAATTTTGAGTTCAATAAAAAGTTTTGTTCTCCGAATCTCAACAGTGAAAGTAGAAACATCCTTACGGAACAAGGAGACCGAAGTTGGAGGCCAAAGTATATAACGTATATTCAACAAACTATCGAAAACGATAGTGTTAAATTGCTTAAGGGGGGCGTATTCAATTAGGATTAATTAGGATTCTTGAAGACATTTAAAGACATTTTTTAAGTGACAGATTTTCATGGATTTCTACAGACTTTTATAAATCCACATGGACTTTCATTGATTTGTTTAGACATTCATCTCAGACTTTTATGGATTTGTTTAGACATCCAAGGATTTTCATGGATTTGTTATCTCTAACTTATATATCAATAGTAAGCTAATTATAGCTAATTATAAAAAAAAAAACCTTTGAAGTTGGAATGAGCAAAATTTGATACACCGGTCAATCTATATTTGCGTATATATATATTTTGAGGTTGTTGCTGATGAAAACAAAGCGATTGAATTGAATCCAAAATTGGCTACGGCTTTCATGAATTCGTTATCTCTGACTTATTAATTGTAAGCTAATTATAGCTAATTATCAAAAAAACCTTTGAAGTTAGAATGAGCAAAATTTGATACACCAGTCAATCTATATTTGTATATATATATAGTCTGAGGTTGTTTCTGATGCAAACAAAGCAATTGAATTGAACCCAAAATTAGCTAAGGCTTATCTGCGTAAAGGCACTGCTTGCATGAAGTGTAGATGAATTATTTTTCTTTAAAATAAAATGCTAATAAAGAGTTTTTCAAAAAAAAATAAAATAAAATAAAATAAAAGCTAATAAAGAGTGAGCATTTTGGTGTTTGATTGAAAGCTCTACAGATTAATTTAGTGTTGTTTTGTGCAATTCTGGCACGTAGTGAGTTTTGTACTTGTTATACTGTATATAATTATGTGACTGCAACATATTCTCACATATATAATTATGTGCAGTTTTTTTTTTTTTTCCTTTTTAATTCACAGAACATATTGGGGATGGAAGCTTATTATTCTCACATGCATCGGTTTTTTTAATTTTTACATATTAGTGCTTTTCGTTTTTGATTTGAGAGAGAGAGGGAAAGAAAAATCCACCAAAATCTTTGGGGAGAAGGCTGGACATGTTATGATATTTGATATTTATATCTTTCACTATCAAGTCCACAAAAATCCATCAAAATCCATCACTTAAGAAAATCCTTTAAAATCCAGTTCTAATTGAATACACCTTGATTCTTGTAGACATTTTTAAAGTCCCAATTCAATACACCTGGATTTGGAAGGATTATTTAAAAGTCCATATAAATCCTAATTGAATACCACTGGATTCATATGGACTCTTTTAAAGTCTTTAAATGTCCAAATTGAATACACCAGGATTTATAATGTCTTTAAATGTCCTCAAGAATCCTAATTGAATACACCCCCCTAAGTGTTAACGAAGATTTTCAAGATTGCATTATAAATTACAAACTTGTTAAAAATATCAACATTTCTATATAAAATTTATCACTATAAAGTAAATTAAAATATAAGAGATAATTAACACCTCATAAAAATCATAATTAAAATATATATTTCAAATTTTTATTTATAGAACACATAATTAATAGTAAAAGTAACAAAAACAAACTAATAATAATTGCTAATTTGCTATGACACTCTAAAGTAAAAATTATATGTTCCCACGCACGTTACTATTATTACTAAGGGAGTATGGTGGATTGTATCCTTTAGATTTGTCATGATCCAATATCCGATCCTTTTTTTTTTTTTAACGGCAAGAGTTTATTAAAGAGGCCAAACTATTAAAAAAAAACATAAAAATAAAAAATAAAAAACAAGTAACTTGTTTTTTTTTTTTTTTTTTTTAAATCGAAATATGAAAATGATTTTTGTTACTCTTGTAGGTATGTGATTGTCTAGAGAACTTTAATTCTTTCATTAGTCTTAGAAATTCTGAGTTTAATTGAATCTAGTTGAAACAATTCAAGCTTTCATATATCTTTTTTTTTTTTAAATTGACCTTTTAATATATATATTCTGTTAGTAAAAAATTAAAATATTCATAAGTTTTTTTTTCCTTAACTATTAATTAGAGATTGATCGAGAAAGTATGGAAATATGATTTTTTTTTTTTTTTAAATGGAGAGAGATTAATTATGAGAGAGTGTTTAAAATGGTAATAACAAATTTATGAGGGGGAATTTAATACGTAATATTTAATTTAATGATTTAGGAGAGAGATTTTTTTAATAATTTAATTAGTTTGGAATGTCTTTAAATTTTTTTGTCTTGTTTAGTAATTTTAATTTAGGTTAAAATTGTCATTAATAAAAAAAATTAAATTGGTGTGTGAATAGATAATTTGTGGATCGTAAGGAGAAGCTCTCTAAAAATACAACCATTTGTAATAATAAAATACAATAGCATCCAAAAATTGTTCAATGTTCATCTACCTAGGACACAATAAATTGGCTCAACATAAATTAAGTCTTATATTTTGACGGATCTAGTGGATTTCCGATCTAATAAATTTCAAATTTTAGGGTCCAATCATGTCCTAATTATTAGTTATCTTGTCACTATGTTCGATCCGATGAATTTCAAAATTTAGGATCTATCGTTTCCAATATTTTTCCTCGATCAATTAATAATTATACCAGCTTATCTTTTTGTATTCTTTTGGCAAATAAACTAGATCCATTTCATGCACCCAGCATATGGCAATGGTATTACAGCTAAGCCCAAACTCACCCAACCTAACAAGTAGACAATTGGGTCAAGCCTGCAGGGTAGATTCCAAATGTGACTCCAATTGGCCCAAATATACAGTCTATTGGATGACAGCGTTTCTATTCACGGACTGAAAGAAGAGAGGGTAGACAGAAAATGATTGTGGCGCGTCTTCCAACCGTTGGTTCATATACATTTCATCCTCACTCAGCTGCAATTACCGCCGGAGATTTTAACAAACCACTGTTTCCACTTTTGCTATCTCCGACTAATGCTCTCTCTTCCTCCCTATTCAACTCCAAAGCTTCTCTCAAATGTTGTTGCACCAAAAATGATGTTACACAAAAACGAATCAAGGTATAATTTTCATCTCATGCTATCTTTATAATGGGATTTATTTGCTTAATTTACACTTATATGTTTTCAAATCAGATTGTGGCAGTCATGACTTTTTTGTAAGGGTTTTCTTATAATTTGAAGCTGACCCAAGTTAAGATTGTTGAGAATCTAACAAATAAAATATGCAATTTCATATGTTTTGTGGGTTTAATACGTTTTATTGAGTTGTATATGGATTATCATAGACATTGGACTTCTTTGTTATGGGTAAACAGGCTATGGAACTCAAGTTTTTTGTTAATATTTTAGTGGGTTTAATTCATATTCTCTGTTTGCTGTTCTTTTTAATTAAACAGTGGAAATGTAATTCACTGTATATGGATAAACAGGGTTTTTCAGTGTTAGCATCAGATTGTCCATGGAAGAATGGGAGTGTATGGAGTACTATGGCCCTGTATATGTTCAATTTGCACATTCCATTGGGTTATGGAGGCTTATCAATTGTTGCCTCTCTACTGGAGGAACCGGTTCTTGATCCGCAGACTCAAGTGAGTGTTTTTCTCTGGGTACCATGCATATCTTATCATGCGTATTTTATTATCCGTGGTGGCATTTATGAAAGATAATATTGCATCACTGGAACCTTTCACTCATTGAGGCAGAGATGGGGTTTCCATTCCTTAAACCCGACTTGGAAGTGCATTTTCTTTTCTTGGTCTGCTTTTTTACTTGGAAACAATTTATTTTGTTTACATGGATTTGTATCATCCCACTCCACTGATAGGTTAGTGTGATACTTTGCGGTTCTGGTGATCTAATATAAATGAGATTTGCCACTTTTTCCTTTTTCTTCTCTACTATTTTAGTCTCATAACTGAGTTCCCTGAAATTATCTCTCTAGATATGTTAACCAACACTTACTAGATATGTTAACTAACACTTATTAACTAACACAAATGTTCTAATGGTGCCCCTTACAAAGCAAGAGTTGGATATCATTTTATTATAGATTTTATATATGTAACATGCATCGATAATCATATTCACAAATCTGCTTATTGGCGTTTGACCTTATCTTCAGTGCAGGCAGTTTCCTTACTTGTGGTTCTGATGTTAGAACTCAGTGGAACTCTGTTTCTACTAAGCAAGAATATTAAGCCACAATATGACCTTGTAGATTTCTACAAAGATAACAAGATATCAAAAGAGAGGAACTGGTTACTTGCATCTGCACTAGGTTTTGGGTTTCTTAGTTTGTTGGTTTTCCTTACGTCTCTCATTGGTGGCAGATTATATGGGGTTAAGGTTGGTTTAATGAATTTATCTTTTTCTCTCTTTCAGTATCGAATTATTACATCTCATAAATCTATGTTATCCTTTTTGTTATACAGTGTTGAAATATAATTGTTTATTGATTGGTTTGTAAAACTATTGATTGCAATTAGCATAGACCTAATTGCTTCACCACTCTTTTGTTCTTTGACATTGATCTAAAGCTAAGGGATTTCAATGTGCTACAAATTTGAATGATACTTAGGCCAACTAAGTTAATTAGATGACTCGTAACTAACTGTGGATGACATAGATGAACAACTTATGAAAGGTGATGGTATTCTCTCTTTAGTTGTGTGTAGTGCAAGCAATGCTATACATTTAAATTGATCCATAAAATTCGGCTTAGAGAATTTATGTTGATCCCCTGAGAATCTGAGATACCATATATGAAAATTATATAGTTAGACCTTTTGTCTCTACTCTCTACTAATCACCTCTCATTATCACATTCATGTGCTTTTAATTACTTATGTCTTTTTGAAATTTTGAGTAACTCTTCCAAATTATGTGTTCAATCCTGACTTCATGCTAACTCAATTATGATTTTAGAATTCAATTTAAAGTTTGAATCAGCTTAGTGTTGAAGTTGCATCTCAGTACTAACCTGAATTAGTATTTTCCAATCTCGACTAAAAATATGTTTGGAGCCAATGACAGTGAATTGATGAAGAGATGTTGGTACATGATAATGGAGAGAAGTTCATATAAGATTATAAGAAAAGTGGAGAGGAATCCCTTAAATTAGCAATAATGTTTATTTGGGTGCATTTGAATGTTCAAAGGAAATTGATTGATTGCCATATCATTTGCATTTCAACGAAACATTTCATTGTGTTTCTTTTGGCCTTTGAAATTAGCTCCTCAGTTGCATGCATTTGCAATAAAAATCCTCAATTTAATATGAATCTGATTCACCAACAGTTCTACTCCATTCTATGTTATTGACTCCAATCTCCATTATATGTTATTGACTCCAATTTTGCGCATTAAAACATTGATTACATCTAACATTTTTCATTACTCATGATAGATATATTATTTAATACGTCCTTGATCTCGCAAAACTTAAGTTCTAGAGCTACATAACTGATTTTTTGTTTTCTATGCTTACTGATATTTTTAGGTTGTGGATAATCCCATAGTTAAGGAGATCCTTCTAAGCAGCAACATATCAAAAACTGCATTTGTCCTAGTTGATTGCGCCATCACTCCTGTGCTGGAAGAAGCCGTTTACAGAGGGTTTTTATTGACATCTCTTGCCTCTACGATGAAATGGCAACATGCCATTGTCCTAAGCTCAGCCATCTTCAGTGCAGCCCACTTTTCCATTGACAATTTCATACAGCTGTTCATCATCGGGTGTGTTCTTGGATGCTCTTATTGTTGGTCTGGTAACTTAACTTCTTCCATTGTCATACATTCCTTGTACAATGCCTTGATACTAATCTTAACATTCTGTCTTTAAGTTTCCATGTAACCTATCATCTTAAAGTAAGCAAGCGATTCGAACTTGAAACATTACCGGACTGAATTAGTGCTCTTTACCACAAAGCCATGTAGGCGGCGATTTAGCATGTTTGCTTGTGTGAAGATAAGAACCCGCTTTTATGACAAATACATTTTTACCAGGAAAAGGAACACTAAAAAATTAGATTTTGGAGTACTAAGAATGAACTCTTGAATGTGGTGATACTCATGAACTTCGATTTGGGTTCTTGGCAATTTTAAGGAGACACAATCATATATTGCGAAAAAACTATTTCCTTTTCTCTTACTTTTATTTCCAGCATTGTCTCCAAATGATGAAGTCATCAACAAAACGGAGTGGCTGAAATGAAGCATTAGGCATGTAGTCAAAATCAGTTTAACACCTTGCTTATGCCAAGCTACCTCAAAAATTTTGGTATGAAGTATTTAGTACTACTGTTTTTCTCATTAACAACATGTCTATAGCTGTGTTTCGTTTTATCTCTCTATTTGAAAAGCTTTATCAAAAGAAACCGAACTATAGTTTCGTAAAAACTTTTGGATGTAATTGCTTTCCCTGTTTATGTAATTACTCAAAACAAAAATTCAATTTTCTCACCTCCAAATGCATCTTCAACTGGTAGAGTATATGTTTCTAGGTATGTTGAACTTAATAAGCTAGAATTTCCATGTCTCTCTTTTTTTCTACCAATTCATCAACTAATGCTTATACACAAGAATTCCTGTGCAAAACATTCTTTTAACCATTCCAACACGCAATTCCTGAAATGGCAATTCTGCTCCAATAATGCCAAATACACTCATTCTCTCCATTAATGGAGTTTCATCGAGCTCTGTTTTAGATTGCTTTCTCTTTCAGTACTTTTATCAAACACGTTACTATTTCTCAGCATTAACCTTGAATGAGCACTAAAAAAAATGATGATTATTTAGCAAGTTAAATAGAATAAAATTTTAGTTTGTTTTTTAAAAATAATTTATGACATGTCCAAACTCATTTCTAACAATCAAAATATAATATCTACATAAACAAAAACTGAAAAAAAAAAGTGCACATTGTAATCATTTTATTAAACATGCATGCAGTAATACAACTCGATTAACAACTAACATCAAGACTAGAAATTAAACGAAATCAAAAGGAAGAATGAAGGAAAATTGAAGGGATAACAAAATAGAAAAGAAAAAGGAAGAATGAAGCACAAATTACAAACTTTATAAAGGTTTTCAGGGGAGTAAAAGAGATGATACTCCATAGCCTGTATAGAGGAAAATAAAAACAGAAGAGAATGAAGTAGATGATTATAGCTGAACCTTCCCTTCCCAATGTAAAAACCAACAGTGATATTATAACTAGCACCTTCTGAATTAGTTGAAAAACTGCAAGTACTCTATCTAGGATGATCGTCAAGTACAATTGGTCTCCGATGATCTTCATCCTTAACTGCATGGCATATAAGAATGCAGAGCCCATATAAGTAAGGGAAAGCTCCAACAATAGGAATGAAACGGAAACCAATATACTCCCGAGATTGGCATCAAGTAACAGCGCCAAAAAGAGACCGAACGCTGCTATGACCGCAAGATTCATAGTTAAAATGTTAGTAAATAGGAAGAGACTTAGGATTGATTTTTTGTCCATTTGAGATTGAGAAGAATCACTCCTAGCAGCTGGAACATTACCAACATTATCAGTACTACTGTCATAAGGTATTTGGAGAACACCGGCAAATGCCACACCCACAACAAGTGCTGCTACTACAAAAAGATAGTTTATGGTGTTATTCAGATCTTGCTTTGGTACTGGTGGCTTGATTTTGATATGTGACATTTTAGTTGAGCTGTGGTGGTGACGCCTAATAATTTGCCAAAGGCGTTGGAAGTGCTCATAATAAATGTATAACATCGAATATACCATCATCTGTACAATAAAAGAAATTTTCAAGATGACATTGGATTTACATATATTTTATATCAGTAATGCTACATATCCCACTTAAAATCCCACCTTCTTTATCCCAACACATGTGGCATTTGAAATGTCAAATAGTGATTGAATACATGTTGTAGATGAGATAAAGCATAATTTATGCCAAAGAGACTACAAAAACTATATATAGTTAATGCATAATTAATGACTCCAAGTGTATGCACTTGTAAAAACTTCTCCATAATTTGTGGTCCACATTCTTCGTCCTGATATATTTATTGTCTAGACGAACTGACAATATACAGATTTTCTATTGTCAATTCATCCTGATATAAAATATATCAGAACGAAGAATGTAGACCACTAGATTTACATACTTTGACTCAAAGTGTATGCACTTGTAAAAACTTCTCCATAATCTGTGGTCCACATTCTTCGTCTTGATATATTTATTATCTGGACGAACTGACAATAGAAAGACTGTTTATATATATAAGGAGGTTCTCCCATCGAATCGTCCTAAAATTATAATTTCAGGCCGACCAACCACAACCACATGTTTAAATAAAAGGGTTGATTTTTTTTTTAACAAACATTTTAACACATTTAAACATGTGGCTGTGGTTGGTCGTACTGAAATTATAATTTCAGGACGACCTGATAGGAGAACCTCCCTAAGTCCCTATATATATATATATATATATATATATATATTTGTATTACACTGTTACATGAATTTGGGGTTTTTTGGAAGGGGGAGGACTCGAACCCGCACCTTATGGTATAGGTGTGAAGGGTTTAAGTATTACACTATTACATGAATTCATGGTTTTTTAGGAGAGAGGAGGAAAGATGACTCAAACCCACAACCTCGTGATGGGGGTTTACCACCGAACCAACCTCATCTCGTCCAAGTTGTAATATAATTAATCACTAATAACATATAGCAGTCACAAGTCACAACACTAATTAATTATAGGGTTAATTGCAGTAACTTACCCTTAGTTTAGTAAATATAGCAAGATTTTAAAAAGATACCTAATATTAACACAAACTCCGGTCCCTTTCCACCAAGTCAATCCGTTATCTTTAACGGTTGACTAACATTGACCTTTAGAAAGCTAAATATACCCTTGCAACATCATCTCAAACATAAAATATTTTTTAATTAAAAATTAAAAATTAAAAAATAAATAAATAAAACAAGATAATCTACCGGCGATGGAACTCCACCGCCAAAAAAAATAAGAGATCTTTGATGATCTCCTTCTACCGGAGGAGATCAACTTCCTACAGTTCATAGAGGAGGCTCCTCACGAACTGGAGATGTTTCCGTCGGCGATTGATAGATTATCTTTTTATTATTTATTTTTTTCAATTTTAATTAAAAAATATTTTATATTTGGTATGATGTGGCAAGGGTATATTTGGTTTTTTAAAGATCAAGGTTAGTCAACCGTTAAAGATAACAGATTGACTTGGTGGAAAGGGGAGTTTGTGTTAATATTAGGTATCTTTTTAAAATTTTGCTATATTTACTAAACTAAGGGTAGTTACTGCAATTAACCCTTAATTATACGAGAAGTCTAGTATTTCGTACCATTTGAAATTTCTCAAGTTTTTTAGATTTCTTCAAGTCAACTTCCACAGAATTCTCCTCGACACCAGAAGCTCGCTTTAAGGTTTCTATCATGCACATCATCAATTTCCTGGTCCTGCACCTGAGAAAAAATCAAGAAATATAAGTTCGACCCCTCTTTGAAGTTGGTTGAGCAGTGAATAACAATACCTTTGTAAGTATATTTGCTTTAAAAATATCGTAGGCCGTGAGGCCTTGATAGTCCGGCCTTGATAGTTTAGGACATCAACTTTTGATCGCTTGTCACACAGTAGAGTAAAAACTACCATAGAATGGCCAAGTAATGCTGCCAAATGAAAAGGTGTGTTGCCATTTTTGTCCGTTTCGTTAACAAGATTATCGGTATCTTTTCTTTTAAGAACATATCTAACCATGTTATCTTTTCCGCTCTTTACTGCAGCATGAAGAATGTTTTGACCTTTATTACATAGCAATTCAGTTGGATATGGCCATTTTCACATGCTAAATGGAGAGGATAATAGCCTTTATTATTCCTCTCAAAAGCCGAATTACTCTTGAATTCTAAGAGGTAGCGAACTCCCTTACTACAACCTATGTATGCAGCAAAGTGGAGTGGAGTATTCCCTTCTTCATCTCCT
This sequence comes from Acer yangbiense, assembly GCA_008009225.1. Lineage (NCBI taxonomy): Eukaryota > Viridiplantae > Streptophyta > Magnoliopsida > Sapindales > Sapindaceae > Acer > Acer yangbiense. The sequence continues at coordinate 39,355,250 of CM017769.1, read as the reverse complement.
AAGAGTAATAGCTCTTCTTTTTGTTCCTTTATTATTCTTAACATGCCTGCAAAATTATTAATAAAAATAAAACACTTTAGAAGTAAAGATATATAAAAGTTTTTTTTTATAGGAAAAAGATAAAAGTTTAAAAGACATGCATCGATGATAAAAATATATACCTAACTTTCCTTTCTCAATGGCAACATGTACAGGAGACTTTCCTTGGTTGATCAGGCAGAGCATTCAAAATATATTCAACAATTGCCTTGTTTCCTGATTCGACTGCCATACACAACGGAGACTTACCTGCTTTGTTTTGATGACAAGAAACATTTGGGTCATTTAAAACCAGGTAACATGCCACATCTACTAAAATGTCTACATTTTTCTTTGATGCATGTATTGCAAACAAAGCTTCATGTAAAGCTGTATTTCCGTCATCATTTTCTTCATGGTCAGTAAAGTGTCGGTGGATGTGTTTGGATTTTGTTTGGAAAGGTCGACAAGTGCTCTGACAGTGTTTAATTTCTGAGCTCTAACAGCAAGGTGAAGTGCAGTGTTGCCCTTGGAGTTTTGCTTGGTTATCAAGAGGGGAAAGTTACGAGCTATGAGTTGAGTCATCTCTCCATGACCAGAGCTTGACGCCACATGCAGAAGTGAATTGCCTGAGGGACTTACTTTGTTGAAAGTTTCAGACAAATCCACCCTCTGGATCTCACAAAATGGAAACTTATTCACCTCCCCGTTGAGTGCCGCTTCAAAATGAGCAGGTTCCATCCTTAATTTCCTTAATTTCCTTAAGTAAAACGGCCTTTTTTATAACCAAAAAATCTCATCACCCAAACAAACCTCAACGGCTCAACCCAATTACTCATTTCAAAAGCACCATTTACACCCACATGTTCAATGGTCAAAAATGTACAATGAAAATGATTAGGAGTCTAGCTAAGACCACATATTCAATGTTACATATGATGATGACATATATATATATTAAATGATATACATTTAATATGAGTTCATCTTATGCGTCACCACCACAGCTCAGTTAGCTAAAATGTCAAGTATCAAAAATTCAAAATCAAGCTACGTCTCACCTCCTATGGCTTTGTCAGTACTTCCGCCGCACCCCCCCCCCCCCCCCCCCCCCCCCCCCCCCCCCCCCTGAAAAACTTCAATGTACCCTTGATTGGTGCACCGGGCCACTTAAAATTTGTTTGTTTTTCTTCATAATTTGTCGGTATTTCCAAGTCACTTAAAATGTGTCGAATGGTAGCTTTTAAGTTAAAAAAATATATTAAAAAAAAGATAGTGGACAAAGAGAAAAAAAAATGTTTAAAACTACATTAATGTTAGATAATCCAAAAAATTAGCCTCAAAAACTAACTCTAATTATGTGGCATTGAGACACTCCTATTCTAAAAAAAGAAATTATCTCTTCTAAATCATTAGATTAAATATTACATATTAAACAATCACTCCTAAATTTTTACTTACCATATTAAACTCTCTCTCCTCCAATAAAGATCTCTAATTTTCTATCTCCATTCTTTCTCAAAGAAAAAGAAAAAAAAAACTTACGAATAAACTTGATTTTTAGGAACCGTATATATGTATATATTATATATAAAATAAAATAAAAAGTACTTTGTTTTTTTTTTTTTTAATCGAAATATGAAAAATATTTTTTGTTACTTTTGTAGGTATGTGATTGCCTAGAGAACTTTAATTCTTTCATTAGTCTTATAAATTCTGAATTTAATCGAATCTAGTTGCAACAAATCAAGTTTTTATATATCTTTTTTTTTTTTTTGAAATTGACTTTTTAATATATATATAATTATATATATTACTTTCAGTAAAAAAACCAAAATATGAGAGTTTAATACGTAATATTTAATTTAATGATTTAGGAGAGAGAATTTCTTCTTTTTTTAAAAAAAATTTAATTAGTTTGGAATATCTTTAGACTTTTTTTATCTTGTTTAGTAATTTTAATTCAGGTTAAAATTGTCATTAATAAAATAAAAAATAAAAATTGGAGTGTAAATATATAATTTGTAGATTGTAAGGAGAAGCTCTCTTATGAAAATGAAACTCTAATGAGTAATGACAATTCTATACAACTCATTTTTCCATTGACAATTATATACAGCTATTCATCTTCTTGAAGTACCAAATATGTTGTTTGCTTATGTGATGATAAGAGTCCACTTTTTTGTCAAATACATTTTTACCATAGAGTAATGCTAGAGGACCCAAAAAAGTGACCTAAATTTTGGACCCAAACCTATGTGGTAACATCACATGGGATCTTTGGAAAAGGTGATGTGAGCCCGTGTTATGTGTAATGTTACCACATAGGTTTGGATTCAAAATTTGAATCACTTTTTTGGTTCCTCTAGCATTACTCTTTTACCATAAAAAGGGACACTGCATGAAGCTTCGATTTGGGTTCATTGCAATTTTATTGAGACACAATTATATCTTGCAAAAACATTATTTCCCTTTCTCTTACTTTTGTTCGAGCATTGTCCCCAAATGATGGTGTCATTTCTCTGTGCCACCAACTTGCAATCATGTGTAGAAATTTAACAGTTAGGCAAACACTCCAAGACAGATCGTGGTCCCATTGTCCTGTACATTTTTTTAATTTTAATATTATATAAATTTGAGGTTTTTTTATAGACAAATGACACAAACTGACCCTGATTATATGTGAAATTGCACTAAAACCTGTAAAAAAAAAATCATAATAATAATGACTTCCCCTTGACCAGTTGACTAACCGTTGACCACGTTAATTAATCACAGAAAATATACAATGTTTGTTTTGCCCTTACTCTACATCGGAAAAAAAATAAGAAAATAATATATTTAAAATTAAATAATATTTAAATGGTTTATAAAATTAAATTAACACAATTTTTTTTTTTAAAGAAACATAGATTTAGGAAAATCTTAAAAAAAATAACAAAAATTAATGGATAATAGAGTTTTTAAAAAATAGTTACAATTTTAAAACATAAAAAAATTAATGGATAATAGAAAATTATTAAAAAAAAAAAACAGTTAATAGATAATTGAAAAAATAAATTATATAAATAAAAAGAAAAAAGAAAAGAAAAGAAATCTGAAACGATCTCTATGGTTTTTTTGGACCTCAGTTTGGAGTATCGAGTTTTTCTTTTGGACCTCCAATTTGAGTTTTTTTTTTTTTTTTCATCAAATAACATTAAAATGATTCTTAAGATGGAGGTCCATCGTTGAGTCACTGTCTCGCCGAGCGAGTGGAGATCCGGTTGATCTCCATCGCGGCCTGAAACCATGGAGATCGTTTTAGATTTCTTTTCTTTTCTTTTTTATTTTTTTATTTATATAATTTCTTTTTTTAATTTTCTATTAACTGTTTTTTTTAATAATTTTATATTATCCATTAATTTTTTATGTTTTAAAATTGTAATTGTTTTTTAATAATTTTTCTTATCCATTAATTTTTGTTATTTTTTTTTAAGATCTTCTTAAATCTATGTATCTTTAAAAAAAATAAAAATTTTGTGTTAATTTAATTTTATAAACCATTTAAATATTATTTAACTTTAAATATTTTTTTTCTTATTTTTTTCCGATGTAGAGCAAGGGCAAAACATACATTGTATATTTTCCGTGATTAATTAACGTGGTCAACGGTTAGTCAACTGGTCAAGGGGAAGTCATTGTTATTATGAATTTTTTACGGGTTTTAATGCAATTTCACATATAATCAGGGTAAATTTGTGTAATTTGCCCCTTTTTTATTGAGGGGAGGACTCGAACCCACCACCTCATGGTGCGTGTGTAAGAGATTTATCACCGAACCAACCTCACCAATTTTAAATTTACACGCACGTCTAGCCAGACTAGCTCTTATCAAATACTTGAAATACCTCCTACAATCTTATTTTTGGATTATTTTTATGTTCAAATTTGATTCTATTTCGTAAGTAATTAACCACCACAATCACAATCCAGGATACAGCTTCCGCCAAACACATTAATGGGTAAGAATGGAAAATAAAGATTTTTTTTCAAATCTAATAAAATCTTCTGGAAATCTACATTTCAGTGTATCACCAATTTTAAAAACCCAATCATGCAGATTCATCTATATTTTAACAGGTTTTTAAGGATATCTGAAATTTAGCCAAAAGTTTAGTCTAGTTTAAAACTGAATCATTGACTTGATACTTATAATATATAAAAATGCTTTATTTCAGCAAATTACAGCTGCTAATCACTTTTGATTGGCTGGGATGAGCTGCTCTGAAAAGAAACCCCCAGTTTGAATTTTCAAACTTTAAAACCATTTTTAAATTTACGAATTAAAGCTGTGAGCTCCTCACTGGCTGTTGCATCGGTGGGGTTGAGCCCAACGGTTCAATAACTAAAACATTTACAATACTTAAAAACTATTGATTACGTTTAAAGTAGGTTAACGTATCTCCGTATTAATTTAGATGGTGCGCACATCCCTTCCCGAGTATTCATTCGAATTCCATCATACACATTTTACAAGTACATATATGAAGTTTTCTTTCTATTGATATGGGAATCGATAATTGCACCGCTCGACGAATCTTGACAGACCACTAACTTATTTAGTAATACGTTTAATACGTGTAAGCAACTTAATATTAAAATTGACGAGATTATGTTGGTCCGGTGACAAACCTCTCACACCTGCACTACGAGATTACATGTCCGAGTCCTCCCATTTCCTAAAAAAAAAACCTAAATTTATATAATAAAAATATATTTAAAAGAAAAATATAGTGAAAACCAATCATAATCACATTTTGCCCAAAAGAGCCCATCATAGTGGTCCCCATTTTTGGACTAGGCCAGCCCAAATCACTTCACGAGTTATCTTCAAAGGGAAATAAAATTCCAGTGGGGCCCACTTACAGCCTTGTGCTTATCGCGCAATCAACGTGGTTAACCACGATAAGTCAGAATAAAAAATCCAGACCCACTGGATGTCGTACACGTGTCCCCTTATGCGTTGGATCCCACCCGAGTCTTTCGATTTTAAGACAACCAATTATAGCTGTTTCAACTTTCCAGTAACCTAACCTAACAAGTAACAAGACAAACGTTAAAAACCCACCAAACCCTTTTCTCTCTTGTCAAAAAAAATCAAAAATCTCTCTGTCGAAGAAATTAAAAATGGCCGGTGGTTTCCAGCAGCAAGTGAAGGCGAGAGCGATAGAGCTGAAGTTATTCTTGACGAAAGGTGTCAGGATTGTCGGGAACTCCTGCAAAAAAGGGTGGTTCAGAGTGAAGCATATCAAGAAATAAAAACAGAGATTGAGACTTTTATATTTGTATGTCATGGTTTTTATATTTTTGATACTCATGTAAAGATCTGAGTTTGTCAGTTTTTTTCTTTTCTTTTTTTGGGTTCTTGACTTGTTATGGTTCTTTGAGTAACCTTATGAAGTTGGCTTTGTTTTTGGATATTTTTTAATTTTAATGAATTTCTCTTGGTTTGATGTTTATCTGGAGATTTTATTGATTTATTATGTTGGTTTATTGATGGTACAAAAACTCATTATTCTCTCTGTTTTTGTATTGTATTGTCAAAATTCCTGTTATTGTTGCCCAAACCAGAAGACAATAAGCAGGAAACATGATACATATCCAATTTGTTTTGCATATATAGGTTTTTTTTTTTTTTTTTTTTAAGTTATTTCAATTAATTCAATATTTGAGTGAAAGCCGAAAAGGACTCGAATCCACGACTGAGCAGCTTGAAATCGAAGCTTCAAATTGATTATGTAACTGTGTGAGGCATATCATTGGACTGGTCTTGGATTATAATTTTTTTTTTTTTTTTTTTTTGGTCAAGTTTGGCTTATTTGATTTTGATAATTTGATTATCTAAACATATGTCATGTTTAATGATCAGTAATCATATTCGGGAAAGATAATTAAGTTACTGATTTGATAATTCCAATGTTTACTAATTTATTATAGAATCAATTTCGTGGATCTCACCCTCAAATAAGTAACTTAGGGGGGGGGGGGGGGGGGGGGGGGGGGTGTATTCAACTTAGATTTGATTGGATTCTGTTGGATTTTAAAAATTCGGGTGTATTCAACTCAGATTTCATTGGATTTGTTTGAAATCCAACAAAATCTGGGGGTATTCAATCCGGATTCTATTGGATTCCAAACAAATCCAACGAAATCTGGGTGTATTGGAAATCCAATGGATTTGGATGGATTTGTTTAAGTAATGGATTTGGTTGGATTTTGATGGATTTGGAAGGGGAAAATATAAATAGAGAGATAATTTCAAAATCTTTTCAAATCTTGCCATTTATGCCAAAATTTGGATGGATTTGCTCTCTGCTCTGGTCAACTCCTCTCTGCTCAAGCAACCACCACCACCACCACCACCCCTAAAATCCAGCCACCACCCACCAAACCAGAAACACCCACCACCAATCCAGCCACCACCCTCAATCCAAAACCATAATTGAAATCAGCCACGGTCGACCTCGCAACTCAAGAGCAAGAAGAAGAGAATTGACCTCGCAAACAACATGTATTGATCCCAATTAATCCCAATTAATCCAAGCCGCAACTCAAGAGCAAGAAGAAGACAATGCACAGTCGACCTCGCAAACCCTCCAAGCCAGAAAACGAAGTAGCTTCAGCTGCCAAAGCCTAGAAGCTACGTGCCCTCCAATTCAGTTTCTCCACAATCATCAAAACAACATGTAATTAATTATTTCTTCAATTCTCTCGATCCCAATTCCCAACACTAGCTGTGGAGCTGATTATTTCTTTCTTCAATTTTCTTGATCCCAATTCAGTGAATGATTTTTAATTTATTGTTGTTGATATTTGTATTGTTTTGTGAATGAATCCTTTCACAAAGGAAGTAGTGGAGTTGAGCGCGAAGCTTCTGGAGATCAATCCCGAATCGTGACTAGCTGAGTGTGGTGGGTTTTGATCTGGGTTTGGTTTTGAGAAGAAGAGATTGGGGAGAGAGAAGAGAAATGCTTACTTGAACAAGGAAGGGAAAAAAAATTGACATGGGTTTGAGAAGAAAGGTTTGGTTTGACCTGGGTTTGATAAAAAAAAAAAAAAAATTGACTATTATTATTATTATTATTATTATTTAAAACAAATCCTTACAAATCCATCCAAATCTACATAACAAATTCCAACGAACTCTTTACTACAAAATCTAATGAAATTCGTCGAAATCCATCACTTAAAACAAATCCATCAAACTCCAACGAAATCTGGGTTGAATACACCCCCCTTAGTCAACGGTGAAAAGGGAATTTAATTCCTCCTACTCGTCATAGGATTATAGGAATCACCTTCTCTATCCTGATTGAAAAAAAAAAATCATATATTTTCACTAAAATATCTTCACTTAAAAAAAAAAAAAAAATTGCTCTCTTCTAGGGTTATTTATCATTCTCTTATTTAGCCTTTTTTTTTTATTTTATTTTTTTTATAATCTTGCTACATATATGATTTTTTTTTTTTTTTAATTATAGATTTTATGGATTAAAAAATCTTGTTAATGATTATTATTGATTTGTTTCACCGATTCTTTATTTATAAATATATTAAATTTATATAAAATATTGTATACATGAATAAATAAATAAAAAGTGAAATGGTGTTAATGAATGTTGTTGATGTGGTGGCATCACCTGTATTTATTTTGTTTGTTTATTTTCTTTTATACTGTTAATAATGAATTGAATAGTAAGTGAGTTCAACATCAAATTAATTATGTTTTCAAATTTGAATTACTTTTCAGTTTTTAATTACTATTAACTAATTGTTTAAAATTTTAAAATATAAATATGTTAATTATTATAGTCATAGTGTTATGAGCAATATAAAAAATATATATATTTTTTATAATAAAAAAATATTTCAATATGATATATAAGGGTATTTTTGTAATCAATTCTATAGTATTCTGATTCCTTAGGTTAAAGTGAAATGGAATAAATTTCATTTCATTTCCGATTTATCATATCCGGTGAGTGTTTGGAAAAAAAAAAAGGTTGCAGATCTCCATCGCACGATGAAGATGAGGAAGACAGAGAGGAAGAAGATTTCGTCGACCTCTACTTTTTTTTAATTTTTTGTTTTAGAATGTAGTGTTAAGGGTCATAAAAAACAAAAAGAAAAAAGAAAAAACGTGTTTAAGTTGTTTTCCCTGCACACAACCATCCATGCTTTAAATAAATAAATAAACTGATCTCATTATTTTTTTCTTGTTTCTTCAAAACACTCACCAGACAGGTTTTCATTATTTTTTAACCTAACGCCCCCTTACCCATCCATGGTTCTTGAAACAAATCATTTCGAACAAACAATTGAACCAACTGTGAATAAATGCACATGAATACACCATAAACGTTTGTAAATGATCTTCAATCAAAGCAATTTGCGGCTCTTAAAAACTATGTTGAGTCTTGATTTTCATTTCCATTCATTATTAAATGGATTGGCAACTGGGCATCAGTTTGATTGCAATGGAAATTTCATGTAAGGATGTTTGTTTCAACTTTCAAGTGCAGAGTTTGACAATGTCTAAGCTGTTAGTAAAATTTTTGCTAACTATATTTAACATTAGAATATATGGTACTATTACGATCATAAATATATTTGCATTTACAAGTTTCTACTTTCCAAGATGATACTAATCATTTGGTGAAGTCAATGGCCTTAGAAAAAAAAAAAAAAAAAGGGAAACTGAACAATGAAAAATTTAAGACTTTTATCTGAAGAAAGGGAAACTGAAAAACTATTTAACACCTCACTCCCAGTAATGCCCTTAGAAAATATAACAATTACGATAATATTGTATTAGAAAAAACAGAGAAAAAATTGTTTGACGATTGAGATTCGCCAGCGGTTTGATGTTAGAGGAGTTTGGAGACCGTCGAAGAAGGGTGATGGTCTCATTCTTGCAAATTTGCAATTGAAGGAGGCCAGCCTCCTTCTATCCGGATGGAGAAGATGATCTTCTCCTGTTCACTAATTTATTTATTTTTAAGAATATTTTACAGTATCCTTTATTCAGTTTCAAATCTATTTATATTTCAAAAATTATTATGTATTTATTTTGTAAATACAAATGAATGATTTTTTATTGTTAAAATAATCGTTAAAAAATGAATTAATTTCTACTTTAAATTTGGACAAAACTTTAAAATATTAATATAATTAATTTCAACTATAAATACTATAAAACAATAGAATTATATTAAATACAAATACATAATAGTTATAAGGGTATAATTGTCTTGTTACTATATTTCAGATATTGATATTCAGACATCAAAAATAAAAAACATACATATCATCTACTGTAGATTTAATATTTCAGTTCGCTATTCAGACTTTAGTTCGACGTCTCACTTCAGACACTTCAGAAGAACCTATTCAGATGCCATCTTACTCTAATTTGTGATTTAAAATATTATAATTAATGTGTTTTCATTTCTATTTAATTCTATATTTTTACATTTAAACATTTATCGATAATAATTCACTGGTCCGAATAATACCATACAGTATTAGTCATATTTTTAATTGAGTTTTAAAGATAAATCTAGATTTAAATTTAAAAAAACAATATAATTTTTTCTAGAGATTATAATCAATTAACTTGTTTGAGAAGTAGTTGTTGGCTTCTAAATTCCGTAATAAACAATCAATAATCAATAGCAGACAGATGACAATCAATCCAACGGACATACTTATCTTTAACCCCACCTCCTCACTGGTATATCCATTTATCTATAATTCGAATCTACCACACTCAGATCTATTCTCTACTTCTAATCCTACCGTCAAATATCGCTATATCGATCATTCACCGATCATCACACCACATGATTTCAATCAAAATAACTAAATCCGATCAATTGTCTACAAACACGTTATTATCATACTCCTTGCAACACCATATCATTTCGTTGAAAATTTAGACACGCGGATCACGCGCTCGATATAAATAAATTAATAATAATCTCTCTGACAAATTATCGCGATAATCGGTTTCATTCAATTTCATTTTATTTTTTCCCGGCTCATCGTTTTTGCTGTTCTGTTTTCCCTCTGATTTTCCTTCATTTTTTTTTCCCCTCGCTTTCTCTCCATCCAAACAGCCTCTCGAATCTTTCTGTTTCCTGTTGTGTTAAATGGAGATGGCAATGGAAGATTCGTGCTCGCATCACGCTCTTCTTATCTCCATGGCTCGCGACGCGCACTCTGATGTTGTACGGGCTCGGCAATTCGTCAAAGATCCTATACCGAGTACGCGACGAATATATAGAGTGAATTGTTTTTAAGGCTTTTCTTGTTCATATTTGATTGTTGTTTCTTGGCTGTTTGCTTTCTTTCTTGTTCGGACTTGGAAGTTCGAAGAATTGAAGTGAAAATATCTTAGGTTTTGCGCTGTTATGTTGATTTGTAGTATAATGTGGAAATTAGTGGTTTACATGTGAATTGTTTTTAGAGTTTGAATTTTAGGGTTTCTGAGGAATTTTTGTGGAATTTGAACTCGTTAGGGTTTCAAGTGCTTGTTGACATAACGCCCTCGTTGTGCAGTTTCAAGGAATTTAAATAAATCTTGAGTTTGAAATCTAGGGTTTTTTATGCTGTTGCCATGAAGTTTGAGTTTTCCAGGTTCTTATTTGGTTCTGTATAGTTCTCTGCTTTAGATCTTGAGAGAATTATCCGAATTCTTGATTTGAATTTGGGTTGGCTTTGAAAAAGCTGAAGGGAATTGGAGTGTTAAGGTTTAGTATTTTGGCGGGAAAATTTGGATGGCAGGAAGAAGGGAATTAGGGTTTCCAAAGACAAGTGTTGGTAGCTTGAAGGAGCAATTGGCTAGAACTACACTTCAAAATGTGAGAGCACAAGGACACACCTATGTGGAACTTCGTGAAGATGGGAAGCGATTCATTTTCTTTTGTACTTTGTGTCTTGCACCATGTTATAGTGATTCAGTGCTGTTTGATCATTTGAAGGGTAATCTTCACTCTGAGAGGTTATCTGCTGCTAAGGTTACTCTTCTGGGACCAAACCCATGGCCTTTCAATGATGGTGTCGTTTTCTTTGACAATTCTATTGAGAATGAAAAACGATTAGCAATATCAAGTGATAAAAGGGATAGATTGTTGGAGTATCCCAACAATGATAACAATCTTGCTATTGTCAAATTTGTTGAAAACCTTAAATCCAGTGGTCACGGGGATGGGCTTGATGGGGTTCATTCAGACACTGAAGTTGTAACCCATGCTAATGACGATGATTTGGGGGACTGTGAAAAGGTGATTTCAGGTGTGCTAGTCAAGGATGAAATTGCTGATTTGAAGGTGAGATTTATTGGTCTTGGACAAATTGCTGCGAGGGTGCTTGAAAAGGATGATGTTTCCAGTGGAATTTCTAGGATCTGGTGTGAATGGCTGGGAAAAAAGTTTCCTAGAGATGAGGATGTGGCTGAGATTCCAGATCATGACTTTGCAGTAGTGTCATTCTCATACAATTATGATTTGGGTAGAAAGGGGCTGTTTGATGATGTGAAGCTATTGCTCTCATCTAGTCCTGGAGAAGAATCAGAGAATGGTAAGGGTACTGGTAAGAAAAGAAAGAAATCGTTTTCTGATCCGGAGGATGTTAGCGAGTATTTGAGTAATAAGTATAATTCATCCGAGGAAGATTCTTCAGCATCTACTGGTTCCACTTCAAGACTGGTGTTGGATCGATATGATGATCAGCTTCTGCACACAAGAATTATATCTAACAAAACTATAAGGAGAGAATTGAGACGACAACAGCGCATAGCAGCTGAAAGAATGTGTGACATCTGCCAGCAGAAGATACTTCAAGATAAGGATGTAGCAGCATTCATGAACATGAAGACCGGAAAACTTGCTTGCAATAGTAGAAATATGAATGGGGTAAGACTTCCTGAGGAATTTAGGTCTGATTCTTTAGTATGGTTTTTATAGGTTATGTGTTTGCAATGACTTGTAGATGTATATTTATCATTCATTATGGTTTGTCTCTTTGAGTCTTGAAGCTTGCTTCATGGAAGCTGAAAGTTCACTGTTGGTTCACATTCTGTGTCTTTGTCACTTGTAGGCATTCCATGTGTATCATATTTCCTGCCTTATACACTGGATTCTTTTGTGTGAGTTTGAAATAATGACAAACCAGCCAGTCATTCCAGAAGTGAAACGAAGGTCTAGGAGAAAGAATGGACTGAAGCGCAATCAGGTGGGAAAGGATGGAGAGAATATATTAGCAAAGAATCAAATTTGTTCAGTCTTTTGCCCAGAGTGCCAAGGCACTGGTATGAACATTGAAGGAGAAGAACTTGAGAAACCAGCTGTCACTCTCTCTCAGGTTTGTGTTTTATGGAAATTCCTCTCTCTTTCTCTCTTTCTATATGTTTGGTTATTTACCTTGATTTTTTTTAAACTGATAAATACTTAGCATGAATAGTGTAATTTGAAGCCAATACTCAACATAATTAAACCTCTCTGTTTTAAACTAGAACAATGCTTGTGGGGTGTTTACATTATGCCTTTCATCTTTTAGCTTTTTAAAATTATATGTTATGAAAATTCTATGGGATCATTTATTTTTTGCTACACATCTAGTTTAAGCGAAAAATGTTTTTTGCCATTCTTTTCAAGATGAACCGGAAGAAATCTAAAAATTATTTTTGAATTCTGTTGTTGAGGCTGATGGACTCTTCTTATAGGGAAAGGTCCTTGTTTTCCTAGAAATATGAAGACAATTAATTGCGATGTATGTTCTTGTAGTTGGAAATCATTTTTTCTTTAATTACCAGAGTTTTCTCTATTGCTTCAGATGTTCAAATACAAAATTAAATTAAGTGATGCACGTAGAGCTTGGATGAAAAATCCTGAAGTGTTGCAGAACTGCTCAACAGGGTTTCATTTCCCTTCCCCGCCTAATGAAACATTTCAGGTTTGTAAATATTTGGTTGCAACTTCTTTGAATAACAGTTTCTATTTAATTTTTCAAAATTTTCAAATGAATTCTCATTTTATTCTTTGTTGCAGGAAAAGGTGTTGCCACTAAAGTTGCTTCATTTCTACAGCGCTGAAGGCTATTATTAGTGCTCAAGTTTCCCCAGATAAGCCCTGCAGTGACCTTAGGATTAGTAATAGCACATATGATCTACTGTAAACAAGTGTGACCGTCATGCTTCTGATGAAAACAATGAATTACTCTTGAGATAGAATAGGAGCCATTGGCACGTTTAACCTTTGTGGATAGCTGTATATATGTTGTCTAACAGAGGTGTGCATATATCAGTGTACATTGCTGACACATGTCTGCATTGTAAATGAATTGTTGGTTAATGGTAGATATTGACTCTCAAATGTTGAATAGTTTTTCTACTTGTCTATTCTTTAAGTACCTTGAAAGGCAAAGTTATGTGTTTATGTTGTTCCTTTAAAGCAAAGATATATGTTGTTGTTAGGTATCAAATTCATTCGGCAATGGAAGCCCTTGAATGGTCTTGACAGCATGTGTTTGAGAGGTTGTAGCTGTGAAGACTGCTCAATTAGAATGTTCTCATGAGATATATTTTCTTGGCTCTTTTTCGGACATTTTAACATTTATGGATGTACATACAATTGCACAAAATAATAGAAAATATCTTTGTTATAACGATGACACAACTATATATACAGGTGGATGAAGCTGTGAAAATATTCTAGTATGTGGGCTGGGATGACCCTCACAAACTAGATTTACACTAGTACGGTTCTTTGCATATCATTTTAGTACGGAAGGATTCACATATTTGTCCGTTTTGCTTGGAACACTTGCGAATCTGTCTAGAAAATTGAATCATATGATGCGTATCTGCTATAGGCTAATCAAAGTCAATGGTGATGGATGTGACATGCCTCTTACCTATTCAAAAGTAAACTCTTAAATAAATAATAAATAATAAATAAAAAAGAGCTGCAACTTCAAAAACATTGAATGTATGAATATGAATATGTTAATTCCTTGATTTGTAAAATTAGAAATGATGAATATAGCCGGCCCATTGAAATCCCGCATATGTATATATTTATATTTTAAGCAAAGATAAGGTAATGATCACGATTGTGTGCCGGCAAATTCATCCAACGAGAATTAACCTGTACAAAATCTCAGTTGACGAGCCGGCCCACCTTCCATGCATGGCCAACTACATAAAACTATATATATATACACCTTTTCAAGTCATGAAATAATTGTAAGAAACTCAAAAGAATTAAAAATGGACAAGTACTTGAAGCAATATTGCAGCAAATTCATGCAATTCCTTATTGTCATAGTCCTGGTTGTTTCTCTCATCATGGCAGCTAATTCTGAGGCTCGGCCACTCTCAGAACAAGTCGTTGTAGGATGCAGTTCATCTGAGACAAGGTTTGGAACCCTTGGAACGATGCTCCCAAAAGGTCAGCCTCTGCCGCCGTCTGGACCCAGCCCTACCATTAACAAATAAAACTCATCAAGCATTCATGCTCCATCTGGGTGTTATTCATCAAATCTGGGAGTACTTTCTGCACTATATATATCACAAATAAGAGCGAATATTATTGCCTATAAATATGCCTTGTTCATGCCCCTCATTTAGCTAGTAAGATTGGATGTATAGATACCGCTGATAATTATAAGGTATTGATTATTTATGGAGTGATGATTTTGGTGTTTATTTTTTTAATCATTCATATGTCTATTTACTGCAATAAATTTGAGAGTGGAAATGATGGACGTTTTCGTTTTATTTTCTTTTTATAAGTACTTTTTTTTTTTTTTTCTTTATATGTATAGGGTTGTTTTAAATTATAAATTAGTATATGTGATCACAATGAAAAAAGGCACCATATATGAAGAGCATTTTATGAACAAAACCTAAACCAAAGCTATGGGAATAAGCACATATCCTTATGGTTATGAACGCTAAAAACATTAAAGCAACTTAATTATGTAACTACCAAATGAGGTTGGTTTGCTAGTAAAACCCATCACACATGTACCACGAGGTTGCGGGTTCGAGTCCTCTCCATCCCTAAAAAGCCTCAAATTTATGTAATGCTTAAAAAAATATATAATAAAAAAAATACATCTCATAGTTATCCATCAACTACAAGTATACGCAAATGCAATTTTCAAATAAAATCATACGTATATGCAATTGACTTACACGTCGAGGTGCCCAATATAGTTTAATGGTAAGAGCGCTCATTCAATTTGATAATGTCTTATAATCCCATGTATATACCACGTCGCTCCACAAAATCTATTTTTTTAATTTTTTTTTTTTTTTTTTGGATTTGGTGGATATCTAGATTGGATCTCTCAAATAGATGGTGGAGATCCAGATCAGGATCTCTACCAAATCCGTTTTTTAATTTTTGAAATTTAAAATTTTAGTAGAATGGTAAAATAATATTTTCGTTAAAAAAGTTAACATAGATTGATGGAAGGATAAAAATAGTCATATCTCAAACTATGGGAACCAAAATGACCAATAATTCAAACTTGAGGGGCTTTTTAATAATATCCGATTTCTAAATAAATAGTTATTAAAAAAAGAAGAAGAGGATTTTAGATTCTTAAACCCTAGTTAAATCTCAGAGTTTCAGTTTCACTCTTGAAAGAAAGAAATCAAGAGGAGAAGCAATTCATAAGGAAAAGACAGTGAAAAATGAAACTTTTCTCAACCAAATTCTTCCCTTTATTGCAACAGAACCGTCGAAATCATTCTGGGGTGTTGTTATCTTCACTCTTCTCCAACAGAGCCAAAACCCAAACCCAAACCATAACCCAATCCTCTCCAAGTAAATTGCTTTACGATCGGATTCAAACCATTCGAGACCCCAAAATCTCAGTAGTACCAGTACTGGATAAATGGGTTGGTGAAGGCAATACAGTCGATACACGAAAACTTCATAATCTTGTTCGAGCCATGAAGGAATTTAAACGCTTCCATCACGCTCTTGAGGTCCTATTACTCTCTCTCTCACTCCCTCCATTTTGTTGTTTATCTTCATAATGTTTTAATATATTACTTTGGATGTACTAGATTTTAGTTGATTGAGACTAACAATATAACACCGTTCAACAGCATCACAAATGCAATCAACATCAGTTTATATATATATATATATATATACATACATACATAGTTATAATGATAAAGTAGGTTCAAATTGGCCTCTCTCTTTATTTTCATTTTTTGAAAATTGCCTTTTTTGTGTTTTGTGTTTGAAAGGATTCGGTGCAACACTGTCTTTTTAGCTCTTGCATTGACTAATATTTAAAAAGTGTCAGGTCCCACATCAAAGTATGGAGTTGTAATTAGGCAATCCACCATGACTGAATATTGAAAATGCTCCATCATGCTGCTTTGTGTATCTGGGTAATTGTAATGTTGCCAATAGTCAATAGATGAAGTAGATAATTCCTGACCTTTCTTTTCTTTTTGTTGTTTTTAATACAGATATCTCAATGGATGACTGATCGTTCTCTTGCATTATCTTCTAGTGATGTTGCGTTGAGGTTGGATCTGATCCATAGAATTCATGGTATAGAGCATGCTGAAAATTACTTCAACAATGTTTCAAACGATTTAAAATCATCTAGTGTATATGGTGCTCTTCTGAGTCTCTATACGCAAGAGGCATCTGTTGAGAGAGCAGAAGCCATTATGCAGAAGATGAGAGAGATGGGTTTTGCAACATCATCTTTTCCTTACAACATGTTGATCAACCTTTACATTAAGACTGGAGACTATGATAAGATTGATAGGCTGATGCAAGAAATGGGTGAGAAAGGAATACCTCTGGACAAGTACACAGTTAGGAACCGCATTGCTGCTTATATTGCAGCCTCTGACCTTTCCGGAATGGAAAGGGTCTTGAATCGGGTGGAGGAGGATCACAACTTTGTTGTTGATTGGGACCTATATTCATTGGTAGCAAGTGGGTACGTGAAGCTTGGTCTGATGGAAAAGGCTTTGGTGATGATAGAGAAAATGGAAAGACTGATCCCCCCTCGCAAAAACAAACTGGCATTTGAGTTTCTTCTTACTCTTTATGCAAGCACTGGTATGAAGAATGAACTTTACCGAGTTTGGAACAAGTACAAGCCATCCAATTATGAAATGAATGCATCACATGCCTGTATGATAACATGTCTTGCCAAGCTGGATGATATTGAGGGGGCTGAGAAGATCTTTGAGGAATGGGAGTCTAAGTGCACTATGTATGACTTTCGGGTACTTAATAGACTACTTGTTGCTTACTGTAGAAAGGGTCTGATTGAAAAGGCTGAATCTGCCCTAAACAAGGCTGTTGAAGGGAGAAAACCGTATGCCAGTTCATGGAATGTGCTAGCTATAGGGTATGTGGAACAAAATCAAATGCTCAAGGCTGTTGAAATGTTGAAGAGGGCAATATCAGTTGGAAGAGGAAGGTGGTTGCCAACATCCGTCACGTTGGATCCCTGTCTGGATTTCTTGGAAGGGAAAGGGGATGTTGGTGGAATAGAGGATATTATTAAATCATTAAAGAAGCCTTTGACGAGGGATATATATCACAGATGGCTAAGGACTTGTATCGCAGCTGGAGATTCAGTCTCTGAGGTTCTTGATCAGATGGAACTGGATGGCTTTTCTGTTGATGAAGAAACTGACAAGATCCTTAAAACTGGGCAAAGTTTATAGCCTTCTGGAGCTATTCAGAAATTTCAGGTTGAAGTGCGGAATTCAAATTCCATCACCATAGACTTTCATGATATTTACTGTTGGCCATTGAGTCTGGAGCTCTCATGTTTAAAAATGGACTCAGAGTTCTCATTTGATGCTTGTATGGTAGCTGGCTAATAGAATTGTCATCTCCCTGAACAATAGCTGAAATCCTGAAGTATTACTTGTTTAAATGTCGAAGTTTAATTACAGCCATGAGGTAATTTTATATGCCCTAAGATATGTGTTATTTTATTTATTTTAGGTATACTTCAATTTCTTGACAGTACTTAATTTAATTGGACTTTTGCTAGTTCTATTCTGTTCAAGATGATCCATCTTTCTTTATAAGCCGATTGGCATGAACTTTGTTAAATCCTTGGATGAATTAGGTTGTGCTCTTGAGAATCTTGTCTATTGTATGCATCAAAGCAGTTTTAGATCCGCACCATATACAGGAGTTCAGGACCAAGAAAAAGTCGCAACCCTTCATAAAAATCTCTTATCTACATGTTACCATTCCTGCTCCCTCTCATTTCTCAGCTTGAAGCTTCTTCTTCATTGAATTCATGGCATCATTTTGGCAGTTCAAGGTTTTCCCACCTCATCTTCTCATACAACTGATTGTTCTTTTACTCCAAGATCACAAATGACTCATGGGAAGCAATGGCTGAAATAAGGAATTGGATATGAAGACAAGTAGGAAAAACAAAGCTCAGGACACCATCTCCCCTGTTTGTAACACAATATGTTTTCCTTTATAACATAGAATCTTTTCCTTTGGTAGATCTATTGTTTGTAGTATTTGCAGACAATCAATAGAAAAAAGAAAAAAAGTTAAGAGTACAGTTAATCAAGCTAGGTGGGTTGGGATTTAGGGATATTAATGCTTTTAATCAAGCTATGTTAGCCAAACAAGGGTGGAGGCTGCTGTGAAACCCGAATTCCCTTGTGGCTTAGGTTTTCTAAGCCGGATAGTATCCAGATTCTTCTTTTTTGGGTTGTTCTTTGGGTAGGCTGCCTTTTTGTGTTTGGAGGAGTGTTATGTGGGGTAGAGAGGTGTTATTGTCTTATTGAGGGGGTTAGATGGAGAGTTGGGTATGTGCGTAGTATCTCAGTTTATGAGGATAGATGGATCCCTAGGCCTTCTAGTTTTAAGGTTTGCTCTCCCAGAATTTTGCCTGAGGGGTCTCAGTTTTGATGCTTATGAGGGAGCCTGGGAAGTGGTGTGAGGAGAGGATGAGAAATTATTTTTATAGGGCGGAGTCAGATTTAATTCTCAGCATCCCATTGAGTGTGAATCCTAGGAGTGATTCGATGCTTTGACACCATGATAAGAAGGGTATGTTTTCAGTTAAGACTTAAGGTTGCATATAGAGTGACTCTTGATGAATTGGGTGTCTTGTTCAAGGGCCCCCCTCTCCTTGGTGGAAGAAGCTTTGGAGTTTGAAAATCCCCAATAAAATTAAGGTTTTTTGTTGGAAGGCTTGTAGAGGGGTCCTTCCTACAAAGAATCTTTTGTTTGATAGAGGGATTGCTGATTCTGCTTGGTGTCCTCTGTGGTATGGTAAGGAGCCACCAGAATCGGTGGACCATGCTCTGTGGGATTGTGCTAAGGTTAGATCCCATTGGGAAAGCTGTGTTTTTTATTCAATGCTTCTTAATGCGAGAAATATGGATTTCTTTGATAGAATTGTTTGGAAGGAGGATATGGTTTCTAGATTTATTGTGGTTAGTTGGTATTTGTGATTTTATAGAAACTGGTTGTATGTGCGCTTTGTGGGTGATGTTGATAATTGCTGGGATAGGGCTGGTGTTTTTCTTTCTAAATGCAGGGCTTTGTGGGTGTTTTTCTTTGTGGGTGATGTTGATAATTGCTGGGATAGGGCTGATGTTGATAATTGTGACAATGAAAAAAGCACCATGAAGAGCGTTTTGTGAACAAAACCAAAGCTATGGGAATATGCACATATGGAGGTTAAAAACATCGAAGAAGTTTGAACAGCAGAGCTCGAAAATAAAACGATGGAGAGACTGTTTTTTTTTTTTTTTTTGAAAAGTAGGTGTTACATTTTGTTTACATCAATTATCACTGCAATTTGTGAAACATGGAGCCATGGAGGTATCAATTCTTATTCAAATATTTGTCGAATTATGCTTTATATATATGGTTTGCAACAAAGGATTTCGCTGTAGGGCTAACACTATACCAAAGCTCTACTCAAGCAAATATGAAATCCAATCAACTTTATCGAAATTTTTCAAACATATTTTTTCCTCATTTTTCTTATTTTCTCATTTAGCATTTCCGATATAAAAGTTGCTTACATTTTACGTGTTGTATCTTCGATGCTTCTGTTTAAAATACAACTTATTAATTATGTATTTAGTTATTTTATTCTTTTTATTTTTAATTCTATTTTTAATCAAATAAATTTATTTAACATTTTTTTTAAAATATTTATCTCTAGTGTTAGTCACTAAAATAACTTCCCAACAAATCCTCTCAAAGTAGATGATGTTAATATGTTATCTTGATGCTCCATTATAGTAGACCTGGCATGGTTCCGGTTGGAACCGCCGGAACCGGTCGGAACCGGAATCGGAAAAACTGGAACCGGAACCTGAACCGGAGGAGGCCGGTTCCAGTTCTATGATTTGGTCGAACCGGCGGTTCGAACCGGATTGGAACCGGCGGTTCGAACCGGATTGGAACCGGCGGTTCCGGTTCCGGTTTGAACCGCCGGTTCGTGCAATTTTTTTTTTTTTTCCTATAAATACCACCCCCCTTTCATTTTTCCTCACACCAATTTTAATTCTAATTTCTCTCCAACACTCTCAAGTCTCCAAGTCTCCAAGTTTCCAAGGTTTTTAATATTTATTTCATTTTGTAATTGTTTTGAATACGGTATTCAGCTTTGGTAAACAATGAGTATTGAACGGAATAGAGAACACAAAGTGTCAAACTCTTAGTAGAAAAATTTCCGTTGACAACGAGAGAATAGAAAAAATTTGCCTCAAAAAAAAAAATTTTGCGGTAAAAATATTTTTATATATGCCTTAAACTTTGAAAGGCTATAACTTTGTGCTCGGATGTCCGAATTGGGTGATTTTTTTTTTTGAAATCGCATAGAATGATGCAAGGAATCCAATGGGAGCAAAGCCAGAGGGCTTGTGGCCACTTTTCGAGCCCCAAAAACCCCTTTTTCATCCAAAAAAAGTGTTTTTAAGTGTTGTGTCCATTTCGAACCTCGTTTAAACCTAGTAAGCCTTTTCCTCCCGATCCGACACCACATCCGTGCCCGTCTTGGTCTGGAGAATTACTTTAACATCAGGCCTTGTGTAAATGGACACTTTTTAAAAAAATCCTTTATACTACTTATAGTTTTTGTTTGAAATATTATACAAGTATTGAATGTGGTTTTAGTGGCTAGGCTAGGTTGTTATTGTTTTTCTTTTGCAACCATGTTCAAGCATCCATAACCCATAAATTGTCATTTGTAATTTTATTTTATAATTTTATTTTATTTTGTAATTTGTCATTTATATATTTTATTTTATTCAATTACAATCTACAACTTATAAGTTACAAGTTGTCAAGTTAGAACTTAGAAGTTTTTTTTTTGTTTGTAAAAAAAAAAAAAAAAAAAAAAAAAAAAAAAAAGGTTCAAAACCGACGGTTCCAATGGAACCAGAACCGGAACCGGTATATAGCGGTTCCGGTTCCGGTTCCATCAAACCACGGAACTGGAACCGCCGGTTCCAAACCGGAACCGGACCCGGACCCGGACCCGGACCGGAACCGTGTCAGGTCTACATTATAGTTACTAGCTGCCCAAATAAACAATAGCTCACACATTTTTACTCCCATAAACATCACACATTATATTGGGGTTAATTGCACAAACATACCCTCTATTTATCTAATAAGGCAAATTTTCAAACAAATACCCTATTCAAACACAAACATCCCAATTGGAATATGCTTGGGGTATGAAAAGTCAATAGTGCCCTTAGGTAAAAGGGAGAGGTTACTTTGGTAGATACATTTCACAAACAACCCTGAATTTAGATGTAATTGTATAAATATTCATTTTTTTATAATAATTACATAAATAAACCCTATCGTTAGTTAACTTTTATTAACTTTAACCTTTAACCACATTCGTATCCCGAAATGATTAAACTACCCTTGAAAACTTATTTATCTTTTCTTTTATTATTTAAATATATTAAAAAATATTTACTTAAAAAATTAAAAAAATCGGTACAATTTTTTTGTTGCTTTCTTTCTATCATTTTTGTAACACAATCAGAACCCGTAAAACTGGAAAAATGGATGTGTTTAGTAGGTTTTGATTGTGTTCAGTGAGTTTTGTGGGTTTTGATTCTGCTGATTAAATGTAATTGTTGGTGGGTTTTGATTGTGTTGATGAAATGAAATTGCTTGTGAGCTGATGAGTATGAAATTGAATGTTTTGGTGATAAAGTTGGTTTTTGAAATCTGAAAATTTGGTGTTGGGGACATGAAAAATGTAAAAAAAAAAAAAAAAATGATAGAAAGAAAAAAAAAAGCAACAAAAAAAAATTGTACTGATTTTTTCAATTTTGTAAGTAAATATTTTTTAATATTTTTAAATAATAAAAGAAAATATAAATAAGTTTTCAAGGATATTTTAGTCATTTCGGGATACAAATGTGGTTAAAGGTTAAAGTTAACAAAAGTCAAATGACGGTAGGGTATATTTATGTAATTATTAGAAAAAATAAATAAATATTTACACAATTACACCTAAATTTAGGGTTGTTTGTGAAATTTACCCACCAAAATAACCTCTCCCTTTTATCCAAGGGCACTATTGACTTTCCATACCCCAAACACATTTCAAATTGGATGTTTGTGTTTGAATAGGGCATTTGTTTGAAAATTTGTTTTATTAGATAAATATAGGGTATGTTTGTGCAATTAACCCGGACCCGGACCGGAACCGTGTCAGGTCTACATTATAGTTACTAGCTGCCCAAATAAACAATAGCTCACACATTTTTACTCCCATAAACATCACACATTATATTGCACATTTGTAGGTACAAATGTGAAGGAGCAACAATTTAATCAATCTTAAACCCTAGTTAAATCTCATAGTCTCAGTTCAGTTCACCTTCACTCTTGAAAGAAAGAAATCAAGAGGAGAAGCAATTCAAAAGGGAAAGGCAGTGAAAGATGAAACTTTTCTCAACCAAATTCTTCCCTGTGTTCCAACAAAACCGTCGAAATCATCATTCTGGGGTGTTATTATCTTCACTCTTCTCCAACAAAACCATAACCCAATCCTCTCCAAGTAACTCGCTTTACGATCGGATTCAAACCATTCGAGACCCCAAAACATCAGTAGTACCAGTACTGGATCAATGGGTCGGTGAAGGCAATACCGTAGATAAACAACAACTTCGTAATCTTTGTCGAGCCATGACGGAATTTAAACGCTTCCATCACGCTCTCGAGGTCCTATTATTCTCTCTCCCTCCATTTTGTTGTTTATCTTGAGCTTTTCTTCTTTGTCTTTTTTATTTTTATTTTTATTTTTTAATGTTTTAATATATTATTGTGGATGGGCTAGATTTTAGTTTATTGAGACTTACAAAGCATCACAAATGCAATCAACATCAGTTTATATATATATACACATACACAAGTATAATGATAAAAGAGGTTCAATTTGGCCTTTTTGTGTTTTGCGTTTGCAAGGATTTGGTCAAACAATGTCATTTAGCTCTTGCATTGACTATTATTTACAAAGGGTCAGGTCCCAACATCACAATATGGAGGTGTAAATGTGTAATTAGGCAGTCCACCATTACTGAATACTGAACCTGCACCATCATGCTGTTTTGTGTATCTGGGTAGTTGCAATGTTGCCAATAGTCAATAGATGAAGTTTTGCCTAATAATTATCATACTATTTGTATTGCCGGTTCCTGACCTTTCTCTTATTTATGTTGTTTTTTATACAGATATGTCAATGGATGACTGATCGTCGTTGCCTTGCATTATCTTCTAAAGATGTTGCATTGAGGTTGGATCTGATTCATAGAATTCATGGTATAGAGCATGCTGAAAAATACTTCAACAATGTTTCAAACGATTTAAAAACGTTTAATGTATATCGTGCTCTTCTGAGTCTCTATGTGCAAGAGGCATCTGTTGAGAGAGCAGAAGCCATTATGCTGAAGATGAGAGAGATGGGTTTGGCAACATCACCTTTTCCTTACAACATGTTGATCAACCTTTACATTAAGACTGGAGACTCTGATAAGATTGATAAGCTGATTCAAGAAATGAACGAGAAAGCAATACCTCTGGAAAAGTACACAGCTAGGAACCGCATTGCTGCTTATATTGCAGCCTCTGACCTTTCCGGAATGGAAAGGGTCTTGAATCAGGTGGAGAAGGATCACCACTTTGTTGATGATTGGGACCTATATTCATTGGCAGTAAGTGGGTACGTAAAGTTTGGTCTGATTGAAAAGGCTTTGGTGATGCTAAAGAAAATGGAAAGAATGATCCCCCTTCTCAAAAACAAACTTGCATTTGAATATCTTCTTACTCTTTATGCAAGCACTGGTATGAAGAATGAGCTTTACCGAGTTTGGAATGAGTACAAGCCACCCAATGACCGAGTGAATGAATCACATGCATGTATGATAACATGTCTTGCCAAGCTGGATGATATTGAGGGGGCTGAGAAGATCTTTGAGGAATGGGAGTCCCAGTGCACTGTGTATGACTTTCGGGTAATTAATAGACTACTTGTTGCTTACAGCAAAAACGGTCTGATTGAAAAGGCTGAGTCTACTCTAAACAAGGCTGTTGAAGGGAGAACAACGTATGCCAGTTCATGGAATGTGCTAGCTATAGGGTATGTGGAACAAAATCAAATGCTCAAGGCTGTTGAAATGTTGAAGAGGGCAATATCAGTTGGAAGAGGAAGGTGGTGGCCAACATCCGTCACGTTGGATCCTTGTCTGGATTTCTTGGAAGGGAAAGGGGATGTTGGTGGAATAGAGGATATTATTAAATTATTAAAGAAGCCTTTGACGAGGGATATATATCACATATGGTTAAGGACTTGTGTCGCAGCTGGAGATTCAGTCTCTAAGGTTCTTGATCTGATGAAACTGGATGGATTTTCTGTTGATGAAGAAACAGACAAGATCCTTAAAACTGAGCGAAATTTATAGCCTTCTGGAGCTCTTTGCACAAGTTAGATTTACCTGTTTCAGGTTGAACTCGGAAAGTCAAATGTCATCACCACAGACTTTCATGATATTTAGTGTGGGCTATCGAGTCTGGAGCTCTCATGTTTGAAAATTGGCCCAGAGTGCTCAGTTGATGCTTGTATGGTAACCAGCTAATAGAAATTGTCATCTCCATGTACAGTAGCTGGAATCCTGAAGTATTACTTTAGAAAAGGCAGGAGCTGAACATTGATTACTGAGAGTTAGTGAATCAATTAAATGAAGCAGTTTCATTGTTTATTTTAGGTATACTTCAATTGCTAGTTCTATTCGGTTTATGATAATCCATCTCTATAAGCTTATTGGCATGAACATTGTTAAATCATTGGATGAATCAGGTACGTTGTGCTTCTGAGAATCTTGTCTATATGTCTGCACCAAAGCAGTTTTAGAGCCGCACCATATACAGGATCATGAAAAAGTCATAAAAGTCTCTACTGTACATATTACCATTTCTGCTCACTTTCATTTCTCAGCTTGAAGCTTCTTCTTCATCAAAATCATGGCATCAATTTGGCAGTTCAAGGTTTTTTCACTTGCAGGGCTCAGTTTGGCTCTACCGCAACTGTACGTCTGTACCCGCCTCATTATACAACTGATAACACTTTTACTCCAGGATCTCAAGTGCCTGCAACAAGGAACAGATATGAAGAGAAGTAGGAAAACAGAGCTCAAGGACCACCATCTCCCTTGTTGTTTCTAACACAATATGTTTTCCTTTATAACATAGAATCTTTTCCTTTGGTAGATATATTGTTTATAGTATTCGCAGACAATCAATGAAGAAAAAACGAAAAAAAAAGAGTTCAAACACAGTTAGTTGAGAACTTTGATTATTTTTTTATGTTTGAAAATCAAGGATGCAAGAAAATGTATTTTTCAAAAACAATTTCGTGTGCAAACACAGAAACTATCAAACTAAATGCTAGTTTTAAATTTTGAAATAGTAAAGTTTCTTCTAAGAAAAAATTTTAAAAAAAAATTATATATAAAATTTTTAATTATTATTTTTGGTTAAAAGTAATAACTTGCTTAAAACCCTGTTAAACCTTCTCTCTCTCTCTCTCTCTCTCTCTCTCGTCTTAAACAAGTTGAGAGAAAAAAGAAGAGGGAAAAGAAACATGAAGCTTCAATTCTCAACCAAATTCTTGCAACAAAAACATCAAAATTCCTGTGGGGTTTTAGCTTCAATCTTCTCCACCAAAACCAAACCAAAAACCCAAACAGAAACCCAATCTTCTTCAAGTAAGCTGCTTTACGATCGAATTGAAGTCATTGAAGACCTGAAAACCTCAGTAGTACCAGTACTGGATCAATGGGTTAGTGAAGGAAGAAGCGTTGATAGAGGACAACTTCGAAATCTTGTTGAAATCATGAACAACCTTAGACGCTTCAATCACGCTCTCGAGGTTCTACTTCTCTTCCCCTTTTTTGTTAATCGCTTAGTTCGGTGATGTATATGCATGCACTACGAAATTCCTGGATTCTGATATGCATTTTTTTTTACTCGAATTTCTTTATAGGTTTGAATTCGTTATGATTTAGTTTCTAGTTTATTTAATAATCAGGTTTACGTTTTATCTTTTACGCTGAATTGTGCAAATAATAATTTAATTAGAATGCATATAGCTAACTGTAATTTCAGCATAAATTTAATTTTGGGAGATTAAGTATCAAAAGGCCAAATCGAAGAAAACACAGAAATTCCTGGAAATTTGCAGATATATTGTATGAAAATTTTACTGATGTAGATATGTTTATCATCATTTTCAAAAATGAAACTTCCATTTTGGGAGATTAAGTATCAAAAGGCCAAATCGAAGAAAACACTGAAATTCCTGGAAATTTGCAGATATATTGTATGAAAATTTTACTGATGTAGACATGTTTATCATCATTTTCAAAAATGAAACTTCCATTACGATATGGTACATGTATGTATGTGTATATGTGTGGAGGTGTATGTCGTTATGTAGAAGGCCTAATTAGGCTGCCTTCCATGACCAGATACTGTTCGAGTATGCAGTTCTTAACCTTTCTCTTATTTATTTTGTGTTATATAGATATCTCAATGGATGACTGATCGTCATAATTTTGCATTGTCACCTAGTGAGATTGCGCATAGGTTGGATATGGTCCATAGAGTTCATGGAATAAAACTTGCAGAAGAATATTTCAACAGTGTTCCAAATGATGCAAAAACATGTCAGGTATATGGTGCGCTTCTCAATGCCTACGTGCAACAGAAATCGGTTGAGGAAGCAGAAGCCATTATGCAGACGATGAGGGTAATGGGTTTTGCAACAGCATCTTTTCCTTACAACATGTTGATCACCCTTTACTCTCAGATCGGAGAAAATGATAAGATTGAGGTTTTAATCCAGGAGATGGAGGAGAAGGGGATTCCTAATGATAAGAAAACGAGGGAGGTTTTAATGTCTGCTTACATTGCAACATCTGACATTTCCATGATGGAAATGGTCTTGAAATGGATGGAGAAGGATCCACACTATGTTGTTGATTGGAAGGTTTATTCAATCGCAGCAAATGGGTATTTAAAGGTTGGTTTAATTGAAAAGGCCTTGCCAATGCTAAAGAAAATGGAGGGAATGATGCACCGTAAAAAAAGGAAATTGACATTTGAGTATCTTCTCACTCACTGGGCAGGTACCGGATTGAAGGACGAGCTTTACTGAGTCTGGAACATGTACAAGCCACAGGGTAGACAATTCGGTTCATCATATGCCTGCATGATTACATGTCTTGCAAAGCTGGATGATGTTGAGGGAGCTGAGAAGATCTTCGAGGAGTGGGAGTCACAATGCACTGCCATGTGTGGCAATCGGGTACTGATTAGCCTTATTATTGCTTATTGCAAAGAGGGTCTTTTTGAGAAGGCAGATTCTGCTGTTAACAAGGCTCTGGAAGGTAAAAAACCTCGAGCCAGTTTGTGGAATGTTTTAGCTGTTGGATATGAGAAAGATAATCAAATGCCTAAGGCCGTTGAGATGTTGAAGAGGGCAATTTCAGTTGGAAAACAAGGGTGGTCGCCGAATTCTGTAACTTTGGATGCCTGTCTGGATCACTTAGAAGGTCAAGAAGATGTTGATGGAATAAAGGATATGATTAGATTATTAAAGAAGTCGGGTCCTTTGACGAGGGATATATATCACAGATGGCTGAGGACTTGTGTCGCAGCTGGAGATTCAGTCTCTGAGGTTGTTGATCAGATGAAAATGGATGGCTTTTCTGTTGATGAAGAAACAGACAAGATCCTTAAAACTGGGCAAAGTTTATAGCCTTCTGGGGCTCTTGGCATGAGTTAGATTTACAGGTTTCAGATTGAAGTCCGAAATTCAAATGCCATCACTGCAGATTTTCATGATGTTTATAGTATAATGTAGACAATAAAGAAAAGAAAAAAAAAAAAGTTCCAAGTACAGTTGATTGAGAATTTACATGAAAATTGTATGTTTGCAAATAAAGGATAAAAAAAATTGTATCAAGTTGTAACAAACGGTTAAAATATACAATTTTTCTCTCGAAAGCACATAATCACCACCCTTTACTATAAGATCGGAGAAAATGATAAGATTGAGGTTTTAATCCAGGAGATGGAGGAGAAGGGAATTCCTATAGATAAGAAAACGATGGAGGTTGTAATGTTTGCTTATGTTGCAGCATCTGAAATTTCCATGATGGAAATGGTCTTGAAATGGGTGGAGAAGGATCCCAACTTTGTTGTTGATTGGAAGGTTTATTCAATTGCAGCAAATGGCTATTTAAAGGTAGGTTTGATTGAAAAGGCCTTGCCAATGCAGAACGAGCTTTACCGAGCCTGGAACACGTTCAAGCCACAGGGTGATGAAAAAATGGGTCCATCATATGCCTGCATGATTACATGTCTTGCAAAGCTAGATGACATTGATGGGGCTGAGAAGATCTTTGAGGAGTGGGAGTCACAGTGCAGCACCGTGTGTGACAATCGGGTACTGATTTGCCTTCTTATTGCATATTGCAAAGAGGGTCTTTTTGAAAAGGCAGAATCTGCTGTTAACAAGGCTCTCGAAGGTGGAAAACCTCACGCCAGTTTGTGGAACGTGTTAGTAATGGGATATAAGAGAGATAATCAAATGGCCAAGGCAGCTGAGATGTTGAAGAGGGCGCTTTCTGCTGGAAAACAAAGGTGGTCGCCAAATTCTGTAACTTTGGATGCCTGTCTGGATTACTTGGAAGGTCAAGGAGATGTTGATGGAACAGAAGATACGATAAGATTATTGAAGAAGTTGGGTCCTTTAACCAGAGATATCTGTCGCAGATGGCTGTGGATTTGTGTTGCAACCGGAGCTTCAGTTTCTGAGGTTCTTGATCATATGAAAAGGATGGTATATCTTGTTAGTGAACAAACCTTTCACTAATACGCGCGGAAACGTTGCCGGATAGAACACAAACAAACACAATGGTAAAGAAGAGATAAGATGAAGAGAAATTTAAATCCAATCACACACAACATAAGAATTTACGTGGAAACCCAAATCAAGGAAAAAACCACGGCCGTCAAGACGACAAGAGAAAGTTCCAATATTTAGTAAATTGTTACAACCACACACTCAGGTTCTCTCTCTAAATAATACCCCAAACCCAATTACACCAAATGCTCACTTTGAGATCTCTCTAGTATTTGCTATTTTTGCTCCACCACTCTCAGGTGTTTTTCACACACATAATAACCTAGTTATCATGGTCTATTTATATGTATTACAGGGAGTTAAACTAACAAGGAAATCCTACTCCTATACATACAAGAATTACTTGTTCCACATAAATACTATTTCCTATTTGTAACAAGTCTTCTTGTAAAGGAGAAATCATTTTCCCATTAGAACTTCTAGAAGCAACCAATTTCCTTTTCCATGAATATTTCCTGATTCAAGGCATGCTTGTGATTAACTACGATTCAAGTTGCAGTTGGCCACCCGCTTCCTAAACCGTGTTGAACTTGACCACTTAGAAAAACCGTGATCCATACGCCATGTCACCAAGATTCATTACGACCGCTGCCGGTACCGCTGCCATGACCACAGTGGTCACCGCAATGGTACAAACTGGAATGAGACCGCTGCCATGGCACTGCCAAACAATTGGCAGCGGTGTCCTACCGCTGCCATGACCGCTGCCAAAGCCACAGCGGCTACGGCTTTGGCAGTACGGCTTTGGCAGCGGTTTCGGCTGTTCTCCGCTTCTTCAGTTCGTTTCACCTCCAAGCCTCCCTCAATCATAACCTCATACTTCCAAACGCTCTCACGTCTCCAGGAAGTCTCCGCATTGCTAAATCGGGTTTGGTAACCATTGGAGAATTCAAGCCATATCCAACAATCCTCCCTTATGGCGAGAATTCCCAAAACTTGTCCTCAGCTACGATCCTATCATCAAGAATCAACATACCCACCACTAGGTATAAACACTTAGGAAACAACCATCCAAAGATTTCACCGGCACATGTCGAAATTTACCTTACTGAAAATTGTGGTGCAACTCCTCACGTTAGGTTCCCAAGGAGTTCGCTCAGCCATTAACATCCTTGTCCACCACACACCTTGCATCACCTCCTAACCAATGCCCGTGTGCAATTGTGGACCCGCTATCAGCTACATCCTTTTCACGGCAACTAGCGGTCATGCCATGAGGATGTTTATGCCCCTTTAGAGCACATCGCTGTAGTCGTCAAACTCAAGAGATGCGATTGCTGGATCACCCTCTTTGGAGCCCTTAACCACACTTGTTTTCTTCTTTTGACAATCCTTCCTTATGTGTCCAGATTGTCCACATCCCCAACAAGTGACTTTCCCTTTGGAGTTCCCCTTTTTCCTGTCAACTAAAAGAACAGAGTTATCAGAAGATTTACCTTCACTCTTTAGCCTTCGTTCCTCAGAGATAAGTTTGTTCGCTACATCTCCAAAACATATGATTGAACTCCCATGCATCAAGATTGGCTTCATGTGCGCATAGGACGATGGCAGGGACCAGATGAGTCTAAGACCTTTGTCTTCTTCATCAATCTTTACTCCAATCGACTCTAATTCTGAAACTATCCCATTGAGCACTCCTAGATGATCATAAATTTTCGTACCTTCAGACATCTGCAGCATGTGAAACTGCTCTTTCAGGTAGAACCGGTTGCAGACGCTATTCGCTTGATACAATTCTTCAAGCCTCTCCCAAAGTTCTTTCGCTGAATATGTTCCATGAATATTTGCAAGAACATTTTTGGCTAGGCACAATCGTATCGCACTCGCAACTCTCTCATCCAAATCCTCCCAATCATCATCGCTCATCTTTTATTTTCCAGAAGTAGTACTAGTCGTTGCTTTGTTAGAATCTCCAGAGCCTTCAGGGTTCGCAGGGGTTGAATTGCCCTTCAACGCCTTGTGTAAACCATGTTGGATTAATATATATTTGACTTGAATTTGCCACAAGCCAAAGTTAATCTTTCCGTCGAACTTCTCAATATCGAATCTCATCATTCTTGCCATAAAGTTGTTAAGACCACTACCAAGCAACCGGGGCTCTAATACCAATTGTTAGCGAACAAACCTTTCAATAATACGCGCGGAAGCATTTCCGGATAGAACACAAACAAACACAATGGTAAAGAAGAGATAAGATGAAGAGAAATTTAAATCCAATCACACACAACACAAGAATTTACGTGGAAACCCAAATCAGGGAAAAAACCACGGCCGTTAGGACGACAAGAGAAAGTTCCAATATGTAATAAATTGTTAAAACCACACACTCAGGTTCTCTCTCTAAATAATACCCCAAACCCAATTACACCCAATGCTCACTTTGAGATCTCTCTAGTATTTGCTATTTTTGCTCCACCACTCTCAGGTGTTTTTCACACACATAATAACATAGTTATCATGATCTATTTATATGTATTACAGGGAGTTAAACTAACAAGGAAATCATACTCCTATACATACAAGAATTACTTGTTCCACATAAATACTATTTCCTATTTATAACAAGTCTTCTTGTAAAGGAGAAATCCTTTTCCCATTAGAACTTCTAGAAGCAACCAATTTCCTCTTCCATGAATATTTCCTGATTCAAGGCATGCTTGTGATTAACTACGATTCAAGTTGCAGTTGGCCACCCGCTTTCTAAACCGTGTTGAACTTGACCACTCAGAAAAACCGTGATCCATACGCCATGTCACCAAGATTCATTACGACCGCTGTCTGTACCTCTGCCATGACCACAGCGGTCACCGTAGTGGTACAAACTGGAATGAGACCGCTGCCGTAGCGCTGCCAAACAATTGGCAGCGATGTCCTACCGCTGCCATGACCGCTGCCAAAGCCACAGCGGCTTGGCAGCGGTTTTGGCTGTTCTCCGCTTCTTCAGTTCGTTTCGCCTCCAAGCCTCCCCCAATCATAACCTCATACTTCAAAACGCTCTCATGTCTCCAAGAAATCTCCGCATTGCTAAATCGGGTTTGGTAACCATTGGAGAATTCAAGCCATATCCAACATATCTGCCAATAAAGAAACACACAAGATCCTTGAATCTTGGTATACAATGCAAATGTAATTAAAACAAAATATTAAAACAGACCAAATAAATGATATTAACAATCAGGGTTCTTTGTTTTTCACTTTTTTGCTTCTAACTCTGATAGTGTAAATATAATATCATCTTTGTCCATTAAATCGTAAAGTGTGAGGAGAGACATTTCCTTCATAGTTGGAGTTGCTTTCCGAACCGTACTTCAATGTTGCCAATTAAAAAATTAAAAATTAAAAAAATAGTGAGGTAAAATTGGATCTATACATACACCAAAATTCATAGGCCTGAGGAATAGGCCGATTAATAAACAGGTTGGGATTTAAAAATGGGAAATTATCATTTTCCCCCCTGAGGTTTACCATATTAGATAATCTGGTCCCTCTAGTTTCAATAATGGCCAGTTAACCCCCTGAAACCTAAAATATTGGTCATTTTCCCCTTTCTGTCAAGTTTTCCATCCAAAAAAACATTGACTTTTAATTGTAAAATTAAAAGACCTTAACAGGGATTGAACCCTCAACCTTATAATCAAAAGCTACAAGCCATAGCCAACTAGGCTACTCCAACTCATTGTTGTTGGTTTATTGATTTAAATGTATATATAGCTATTAGTTATATAATTTGTGTAAAATAATTTAAATTTGTTTATATAATTTAAAATAAACTAATATATATATATATATATATATATATATATATATATATATATAAAATTTAAAATAAACTCATATATAATTTAAATAAAATCATATTTTATAATAATATATAAAAACATATTTATAAAAAGAAAAAGAAAATAAGAAAACAAAAGGAAAAAAATTCAAAAAAAAATTCTTTCTTTTTAAAATTATTTTTTTCCTTTTCAAAAAATATATTATTTTAATTTGATATAAAATCCCGAAAATCAAAGCCCAAATACTGAAATGGGAAAAAAAAATCAAAAACAAAAAAGAAAGAAAGAAAAATAATTTAAAAAAAAATTCCTTATTTTTTGAATATTTTTCCTTTTGTTTTCTTATTTTCTTTTTCTTTTTTATAAATTTGTTTATATATATTACTATTAAATATGACTTTATTTAAATTATATATATATATATATATATATATATATATATATGAGTTTATTTTAAATTAAATAAACATATTTAAATTATTTTACACAAATTATATAACTATATAGCTATATATACATTTAAATCAAAACATACTAACAACAATAAGTAGAAGTAGCCTAGCTGGTTAGGGCTTGTTGCTTTTGATCATAAAGTTGAGGGTTCAATCCTTGATGAGGTCTTTTAATTTTGCAATTAAAAGTCAACGTTATTTTGGATGGAAAACTTGACAGAATGGGGAAAATGACCAATATTTTGGGTTTCAGGGGGCTGACTGGACATTATTGAAACTAGAGGGACCAGATTATCTAATATGGCAAACCTCAGGGGGGAAATGATACTTTCCCTTTAAAAATCGCTAAACCCTTGTAAACCCTCCACTCGTTCAATTTCTTTTTCCGACTCTGAACAAAAATGGACAAGCTTTTTCGTCTTCGTCGACCGAATTCATGGTGTCGTTTAGGTGTTTCTAGGGTTTCCACGTTCTGTGGTGGGTTCTATACCTCCACTTCACATCCTGATCCAGCTGACACTATCTACCGTAGGATCTCAAAGGCCGGATATCCAACGAATTCAATGGCAGCGATCCTGGATCAGTGGCTCGAACAAGGAAGAGATCTCAAGCAGTCTGATCTCCAAGGCTTAGTCAAAATGCTCCGTAGGTACAACCGCTCCGGCCACGCTCTTCAGGTTAACATTTCCTTATTACATTTTAGTATATTTGACGAGTACCATCTATTACTTAGATTTTGATTTTGATTTGAATCAGATAAATATTGCTCTTCATTGTTTATTATTGAAATTTTGTATTCAATTTAGAACATATGCAACTTTAACTGGATCGATATTCAACTAAGTTGCCAACCTTTGATGAAAATTTGACTCGAAAATGGTTAAACAATATGCTCTTGAAGCTTGTCCTTCTTCGTTTTATTTAATTTAGGTATCAGAATGGATGAGTGACCAAAGGAATCACCAAGTATCGCCTGGAGACATTGCAATTCGGTTGGATTTGATCTCAAGAGTTCGTGGACTAGAACAAATGGAGAAGTATTTTAATGGTATTCCTGATGATTTGAGAGGTTTACAAGTTTATGGCGCACTTTTAAACTGCTATGCATCCCATAAATATTTGGAAAAAGCAGAGGCCCTAATGTTAAAGATGAGGGAGTTTGGGTTTCTAAAAACAACGCTGTCGTACAATGTAATGTTAAAGCTTTATTTTCAGCTGAGGAAAATTGAGAAACTAGAAATGTTATTGCAAGAGATGGAGCAAAATGGTATTAAACATGATAAATTCACTTGTAGCATTCAGTTGAATGCTTATGGTGCCACTGCCGACATAGAGGGAATGGAGAAACTTTTATCGAGGATAGCAGTTAATCCTGATCTCACCTTGGATTGGCATGTTTATGTTACTGCAGCTAAGTGGTACTTGAAAGCTGGTTTAATTGAAAAGGGTTTGACAATGGTGAGGAAATCAGAGCCTACCATTAGTGGTAAATCAAAACGGATTGCTTATGAAACTCTCCTTACTTTATATACTACTGCTGGGGAAATAGATGAAGTATATCGTATGTGGAATTTGTGTAAGAATTTGGGGAAAGTCTACAACTCAAGTTATCTATGTATGATAAGCTCATTGATGAGGTTGGATGAAATTAATGGCGCCGAGAGGATCTTTGAGGAGTGGGAATCTGAGCAGCAATTTTTTGATGCTCGGGTGCCGAATGTTATGATCAGTGCTTATTGCAGGAAGGGTCATTTGGAAAAGGCTGAAGCATATGTTGACAGGTTTGTAGAGAGTGGGAATGATCCCGATGCAACCACATGGGATCGTCTGGCAACTGGTTATCATGCTAACGGTCAGATGGCAAAGTCAGTGGAGGCAATGAAGAAAGCAATCTTGGCAGATCGACCTGGATGGAAGCCAAATACAATAACTTTAGCAGCAATTCTTGAGTATTTAAAACAACAGGATGATGTGGGAGCAGCGGAAGAGGAGTTTTTGAAGTTACTTCAAGAACGGGGTCATTCTTCCACCGGTATTAATGATAGATTAGGAAGTAATTTTAACAAGGAAACTCTTCGTTTTGAAGCCATTGATCAGATGGAAAGAGAGGACACATTGGTTGATGGGGAGATGCATGAAATTATTAAAAATGAAAGTAGCAGCTGATTTGTTTTCTCTAGAATTAGGTAAATTATCTGTCAATATTACTGAGTTCCAGGTACTGAATTTGACTTCTCTCTTGAATAATCTGAGCTTTTTTTTTCCTTAAAAATTGTAGCTATGTTATTTTATATGCAGAATATGACCAAAAGCAATATGAAAATTCAAATACTATCATTGAGTCATTTCTTCATATAAAGAAAGCTGTTAATTTAGATGATCTCATGGCATCATATGCCTGCATAATTACATGTCTTGCAAAGCTGGATGACATTGAGGGTGCTGAGAAGATCTTTGAGAGTGGGAGTCAGAATGCAGCACCGTGTGTGAGAATCAGATACTGATTTGCCTTCTTATTGCTTATTGCAAAGAGGGTCTTTTTGAAAAGGCAGAATCTGTCGTTAACAAGGCTCTGAAAGGCGGAAAACCTTACTCGAGTTTGTGGAACGTATTAGCTATGGGATATAAGAGAGATAATCAAATGTCCAAGGCAGTTGAGATGTTGAAGTGGGCACTTTCAGTTGGAAAACAATGGTGGTTGCCAAATTCTGTAACTTTGGATTCCTGTCTGGATTACTTGGAAGGTCAAGGAGATGTTGGTGGAGCAGAGGATATGATAAGATTATTGAAGAAGTTGGGTCCTTTAACCAGAGATATCTATCACAGATGGCCGAGGATTTGTGTTGCAGCCGGGGCTTCAGTTCTTGTGTCTGCCAGTGAAGAAACACACAAGATCCTTGAATCTAGGCCTGGCTCGTAGCCTTTTGGAGCTCTTTGCATGAATAAGATTTTAAAGAGTTGATACTCAATGCGAATGTAATTAAAACAAAATATTAAAACTGACCAGATAAATGATATTAACAATCAGGTCCTTTGCTTCTTGCTTCAAACTGTGATTGTGTAAGGAGGGTGTATTGGATTAGGATTTTAATAGACAATTTTAGGGTGCAAGGATTTTATGGATTTGCAAGACTGTTAGGATTATTAGGATCGTTAGGACTATACTTTTAGGATTATTAGAATTATATGAACTAGACATTTAGAATTCTGAAAGAGTCTTTGGACTTTATTTATAGACTATTATGATTATCTAGACTTTATTTCAAGACTTTTTGGATTGTAAAAATATAGACTTTCAAGAATTGATTGTAGTATTCAATTTTCTCCCAAAGTTCCAGTGCTCTATAATCATGTTGAGAGCAGTCACTAAACAACAAAAATTGAATGAGAAACATGTATAAACTATGAAGAGAATAATAAAATTTTAAAATATCAACAACCAACACATAACCTCCACTTGATTCATATGGTGCAGAAAATGTCACAATATGAAATAAATATAATAATCAACAACCCATCCCCACTACCTAACTAGAAATGACATGAAACAGGGACAAAAAAATAGCTTGAACATTGAAGTATTTCCGTTTGACTTGTTGGACTTCATTAATTCATATGTTATCAAACTCCAATATTCACTGCTCTTTAATCTTTTTTTTTTTTTTTCTCTAGTGGCATGTACGGTGTACGTCCCCTTTTCATGTTAGTGATAGATGATTCAAGTCCAGTGAGATGAGTTGATATACCGATTATGCATGCATTGGTTAAATTTGGAGGGTTGGGGTATGACAAGAAATTTTTTAATACAAATGTTAATAACAAAAAAATTGATATATAAGATTTAATTATACATATTTTAAAAAAAAAAATAACTCTAAACGGTCAACTAGTGCTTGCTCATCACAGGTTTCGGCATACCCTTTCGTTATCGGGTTTTAAAAAAAAAAAAAAAAAAAAACATGTATCTAAATTTTATAGAAGCATTGTTTTATGCGAAGCTCATATCTTTTTAACTCGTCCAGGTAATAAATCAATAGAAATTGTGATCATCTTCTTTTGTCTTTGAACTCAATCTATACAAAGGGCGATATTATCAATAATGGACCAACTCTTTTTATCAGGTATATATATATATTTATAAAAAAAAAAAAAAATCAACTTCCTCTTTATCTCTACTTTTTGCCAAATCCATCTTTTATAGATGTAGATAAAGCATTTGATCAATTTTTACCGGTGGTGGTGGTGGGATCATGGAAATCTAGCATAAAATTATTTTTAACTCACATAGGCATTTTATCAGTCATTTGGTACTCGACTTTCAAGTGTAATTTTATTCTGTCTTTTGCATGTTTGGCCGTCACATTTATTATATACCAATACACTCACCAAATATTTGAAATCAAATAAAAAGTTTGGAAAGTATTAAAGGAGAGGGTAAGACAATTTTGGGTTCAAGTTATTTATATATATCACTAAAAAGTCTGGAAAATCCATATTGTCATGAAATCCTAAAAATCTTGATCTCAATCCAATACCAGTAGACAATTTGCTGCCTCTTGAAAGTCTAGATCCAATACCACAAGACAATGTAGATTTTTAAAAAAAAATCTTAAAAGTCTAGATCCAATACCACAAGACAATATGGACTTTTAAAAAAAATCTTAAAAGTCTTGATCGAATACCATCAAACTTATCAAACTTATCTAACTTATCTAACTTGTTAAAATGTCTCAATCCAATACCATTAGACATTTACTTCCCCAAATTGTCTAATAAAATCTTAAACCAATACACTCCCTTAAATATAATATCATCTTTCTCCGTTAAATCATAAAGTGTGAGGAGAGACCTTTCCTATCATCCTATGTAATTGAAACAGAGTATAATCTCGTCAATCGTCATATCCCGACACAGCCACAATGTTGCCAATTTTAAAAAATAAAATTAAAAATTAAAGAGGTAAAATTGGATCTATACATGCATCGAAATTGATGGGCCTGAGGAATAGGCCCATTAATAAACAGGTTAGGATTTAGGAATCGCTAAACCCTTGTAAAACCCCCGAGTCCCTGACTCGTTCAATTTCTTCCGACTCTGAAAAAAAAAATGGACAAGCTGCGTCTTCTTCGACCGAATTCATGGTGTCGTTTAGGGGTTTCTAGGGTTTCCACGTTCTGTGGTCGGTTCTATTCCTCCGCTTCACATCCCGATCCAACTGACACTATCTACAGTAGGATCTCAAGGGCCGGACATCCAACGAATTCAATGACAGCGATCCTCGAAGAGTGGCTCGAACAAGGAAGAGACCTCAAGAGGTCTGTTCTTCAAGGCTTAGTCAAACAGCTCCGTAAGTACAACCGCTCCGGCCACGCTCTCCAGGTTAATATTTCCTAACCACATTTTAGTCTACTTGCAAGTGCACCCGTATATTACTTTGATTTTGATTTTAATCAAATAAATATCGTTGTTCATTGTTTATTATTGAAATTTTGTATTCCATTTAGAATATACGCAACTTTAACTGATTCGAAAGTGGTTAAACAATATGCTCTTGAAGCTTGTCCTTGTTCGTTTTATTTAATTTAGGTATCAGAATGGATGTTTGACCAAATGAATCACCCAGCATCGCCTGGAGATATTGCAATTCGGTTGGATTTAATCTCGAGAGTTCGTGGCCTAGAACAAGTGGAGAAATATTTTGATGGTATTCCTGATGATTTAAGAGGTTTTCAAGTTTATGGCGCCCTTTTACACTGCTATGCAGCCCATAAACATTTGGAAAAAGCAGAGGCCCTCATGCTAAAGATGAGAGAGTTTGGGCTTCTAAAAACATCGCTGGCATACAATGTAATGTTAAAGCTTTATTTTCAGCTGGGGAAAATTGAGAAACTAGAAATGTTATTGCAAGAGATGGAGCAAAACGGTATTAAACATGACAAATTCACTTTTAACATTCAGTTGAATGCTTATGGTGCCACTGCCGATATAGAGGGAATGGAGAAACTTTTATCAAAGATGGCAGTTGATCCTGGTCTCACCTTGGATTGGCATGTTTATGTTATTGTAGCTAAGGGGTACTTGAAAGCTGGTTTAATTGAAAAGGGCTTGACAATGCTTAGGAAATTGGAGCCTACAATTAGTGGTAAATCAAAACGGACTGCTTATGAAACTCTCCTTACTTTATATGCTACTGCTGGGGAAATAAATGATGTATATCGTATGTGGAATTTGTTAAAGAATTTGGGAAAAGTCTACAACTCTGGTTATCTATGTATGATCAGCTCATTGATGAAGTTGGATGAAATTAATGGCGCTGAGAGGATCTTTAAGGAGTGGGAATCTGAGCTGGAATATTTTGATGCTCGGGTGCCAAATGTTATTATCAGTGCTTATTGCAGGAAGGGTCATTTGGAAAAGGCTGAAGCATATGTTAACGGGTTTATAGAGAGTGGGAGGAATCCTGATGCAACCACATGGGATCGTCTGGCAACTGGTTACCATGCTAACGGTCAGATGAAAAAGTCAGTGGAGGCAATGAAGAAAGCAATCTTGGCAGATCGACCTGGATGGACGCCAAATACAATGACTTTAGCAGCAATTCTTGAGTATTTAAAAGAACAGGATGATGTGGGAGCAGCAGAAGAGTTTTTGAAGTTACTTCAAGAACGGGGTCATTCTTCCACCGATATTTATGATAAATTAGGGAGTGATTTTAACAAGGAAACTCCTCGTTTTGAAGCCATTGCTCAGATGGAAAGAGAGGAACACATTGGTCGATGGGGAGACGCATGAAATTTTTGAAAATGAAAGTAGCAGTTGATTTTGTATTTTTCCATAATTAGGTAAATTATCTATCAATATTACAGAGTTCTAGGTACTGAATTTGACTTCTCTCTTGAATAATTTATGTGCTTTTTTGCCTTCAAAATTGTAGCTATGTTATTTTATATGCAGAATATAACCAAAAGCAGTAAGAAAATTCAAATACTATTAATGAGTCCTTTCTTCTAAAGAAAACTGTTAATTTAGACAAGGAGAGGATCTCATCTCATCGTATCAAATTTATCGGTTTTAACTTTTCAAGTTCTTAAGAGTCTATGATAATCAATTATTTCTAACTTTCGATGGTTGGTCTTTACGGTTAATGTTTATTTTAGTTATTTGTTCAATTTATTTTTAATTGATGATCATATACATATATTACATAAATTTGGTGCCCGGAGGCGGTAGAAAATGTGATTGAAGCAAAGAAATTACAGGTCTATATTCTGGAACATTAAATTTTAGTTTTAGACTGGTCGTTGGATTATATTATAGTAGGCACTGCAGCTCCAACTCTGATGAGCAGTTCATGAAGAAGATGCAACTGGGATTTAATTGATGTGATGGAGAAACAACTTTATTGTCATGAAAATTATTAGATATGTTGTTTTAGGTGAAACAATAAAACTAATAATTAATGCTTAATAAAATATTAAAATATCTTAAAAATAAATAAAATTATTAGATCTCACCTTGGATTGGCATGTTTATGTTACTGCAGCTAAGTGGTACTTGAAAGCTGGTTTAATTGAAAAGGGTTTGACAATGGTGAGGAAATCAGAGCCTACCATTAGTGGTAAATCAAAACAGATTGCTTATGAAACTCTCCTTACTTTATATGCTACTGCTGGGGAAATAGATGAAGTATATCGTATGTTGAATTTGTGTAAGAATTTGGGGAAAGTCTACAACTCAAGTTATCTATGTATGATAAGCTCATTGATGAGGCTGGATGAAATTAATGCACCGAGAGGATCTTTAAGGAGTGGGAATCTGAGCAGCAATTTTTTGATGCTCGGGTGCCGAATGTTATGATCAGTGCTTATTGCAGGAAGGGTCAATTGGAAAAGGCTGAAGCATATGTTGACAGGTTTGTAAAGAGTGGGAATGATCCCGATGCAACCACATGGGATCGTCTGGCAACTGGTTATCATGCTAACGGTCAGATGGCAAAGTCAGTGGAGGCAATGAAGAAAGCAATCTTGGCAGATCGACCTGGATGGAAGCCAAATACAATTACTTTAGCAGCAATTCTTGAGTATTTAAAACAACAGGATGATGTGGGAGCAGCAGAAGAGGAGTTTTTGAAGTTACCTCAAGAACGGGGTCATTCTTCCACCAGTATTAATGATAAATTAGGAATTAATTTTAACAAGGAAACTCTTCGTTTTGAAGCCATTGATCAGATGGAAAGAGATGACGCATTGGTTGATGGGGAGATGCATGGAATTATTAAAAATGAAAGTAGCAGCTGATTTGTTTTCTCTAGAATTAGGTAAATTATCTGTCAATATTACCGAGTTCCAGACTTCCAGGTACTGAATTTGACTTCTCTCTTGAATAATCTGAGCTTTTTTTTTCCTTAAAAATTGTAGCTATGTTATTTTATATGCAGAATATGACCAAAAGCAATATGGAAATTCAAATACTATCATTGAGTCATTTCTTCATATAAAGAAAGCTGTTAATTTAGATGATCTCATGGCATCATATGCCTGCATAATTACATGTCTTTCAAAGCTGGATGACATTGAGGGTGCTGAGAAGATCTTTGAGGAGTGGGAGTCACAGTGCAGCACCGTGTGTGAGAATCGGATACTGATTTGCCTTCTTATTGCTTATTGCAAAGAGGGTCTTTTTGAAAAGGCAGAATCTGTCGTTAACAAGGCTCTGAAAGGTGGAAAACCTCACGCGAGTTTGTGGAACGTGTTAGCTATGGGATATAAGAGAGAGAATCAAATGTCCAAGGCAGTTGAGATGTTGAAGTGGGCACTTTCAGTTGGAAAACAAGGGTGTTCGCTAAATTCTGTAACTTTGGATGCCTGTCTGGATTACTTGGAAGGACAAGGAAATGTTGGTGGAGCAGAGGATATGATAAGATTATTGAAGAAGTTGGGTCCTTTAAGCAGAGATATCTATCACAGATGGCCGAGGATTTGTGTTGCAGCCGGGGCTTCAGTTTCTGAGGTTCTTGTATTTCTGCCAGTGAAGAAACACACAAGATCCTTGAATCTAGGCCTGGCTCGTAGCCTTTTGGAGCTCTTTGCATGAATAAGATTTTCAAGAGTTGATACTCAATGCAAATGTAATTAAAACTGACCAGATAAATGATATTAACAATCAGGTCCTTTGCTTCTTGCTTCAAACTTTGATAGTCTAAACATAATATCATCTTTCTCCATTAAGTCGTAAAGTGTAATGAGAGACATTTCCTATAATTAGAGTTGCTTTCCGAACCATACTTATAGAGTAATCTCATTCTCATCATTTACCGACACAGCCACAGTGTTGCCAATTTTAAAAAATAAAATTAAAATTTTTAAAAATAGTGAGGTAAAATTGGATCTACACAAAATTGATGGGCCTGAGGAACAGGCCCATTAATAAACAGGTTAGGATTTAGGAATCGCTAAACCCTTGTAAAACCCCTGAGTCCCTGACTCGTTCAATTTCTTCCGACTCTGAAAAAAAAAATGGACAAGCTGCGTCTTCTTCGACCGAATTCATGGTGTCGTTTAGGGGTTTCTAGGGTTTCCACGTTCTGTGGTCGGTTCTATTCCTCCGCTTCACATCCTGATCCAACTGACACTCTCTACCGTAGGATCTCAACGGCCGGACATCCAACGAATTCAATGACAGCGATCCTCGAAGAGTGGGTCGAACAAGGAAGAGACATCAAGCGGTCTGATCTTCAAGGCTTAGTCAAACTGCTCCGTAAGTACAACCGCTCCGGCCACGCTCTCCAGGTTAATATTCCCTAACCACATTTTAGTCTACTTGCAAGTGCAACCATATATTACTTTGATTTTGATTTTAATCAAACAAATATCGTTCTTCATTGTTTATTATTGAAATTTTGTATTCCATTTACAACATACGCAACTTTAACTGATTCGAAAGTGGTTGAACAATATGCTCTTGAAGCTTGTTCTTGTTCGTTTTATTTAATTTAGGTATCAGAATGGATGGGTGACCAAATGAATCACCAAGTATCGCCTGGAGATATTGCAATTCGGTTGGATTTAATCTTGAGAGTTCATGGCCTAGAACAAGTGGAGAAATATTTTGATGGTATTCCTGATGATTTAAGAGGTTTTCAAGTTTATGGCGCCCTTTTACACTGCTATGCATCCCATCAACATTTGGAAAAAGCAGAGGCCCTCATGCTAAAGATGAGAGAGTTTGGGTTTCTAAAAACATCGCTGGCATACAATGTAATGTTAAAGCTTTATTTTCAGCTGGGGAAAATTGAGAAACTAGAAATGTTATTGCAAGAGATGGAGCAAAACGGTATTAAACATGACAAATTCACTTTTAACATTCAGTTGAATGCTTATGGTGCCACTGCCGATATAGAGGGAATGGAGAAACTTTTATCAAAGATGGCAGTTGATCCTGGTCTCACCTTGGATTGGCATGTTTATGTTATTGTAGCTAAGGGGTACTTGAAAGCTGGTTTAATTGAAAATGGCTTGACAATGCTTAGGAA
Source organism: Acer yangbiense (assembly GCA_008009225.1). Taxonomy (NCBI): domain Eukaryota; kingdom Viridiplantae; phylum Streptophyta; class Magnoliopsida; order Sapindales; family Sapindaceae; genus Acer; species Acer yangbiense. Next base: position 39,310,917 of record CM017769.1, on the reverse strand, counting down.
ATTGGAGCCTACAATTAGTGGTAAATCAAAACGGACTGCTTATGAAACTCTCCTTACTTTATATGCTACTGCTGGGGAAATAAATGATGTATATCGTATGTGGAATTTGTTAAAGAATTTGGGAAAAGTCTACAACTCTGGTTATCTATGTATGATCAGCTCATTGATGAAGTTGGATGAAATTAATGGCGCTGAGAGGATCTTTAAGGAGTGGGAATCTGAGCTGGAATATTTTGATGCTCGGGTGCCAAATGTTATTATCAGTGCTTATTGCAGGAAGGGTCATTTGGAAAAGGCTGAAGCGTATGATAACGGGTTTATAGAGAGTGGGAGGAATCCCGATGCAACCACATGGGATCGTCTGGCAACTGGTTACCATGCTAATGGTCAGATGGAAAAGTCAGTGGAGGCAATGAAGAAAGCAATCTTGGCAGATCGACCTGGATGGACGCCAAATACAATGACTTTAGCAGCAATTCTTGAGTATATAAAAGAACAGGATGATGCGGGAGCAGCAGAAGAGTTTTTGAAGTTACTTCAAGAACGGGGTCATTCTTCCACCGATATTTATGATAAATTAGGGAGTGATTTTAACAAGGATACTCTTCGTTTTGAAGCCATTGCTCAGATGGAAAGAGAGGAACACATTGGTCGATGGGGAGACGCATGAAATTTTTAAAAATTAAAGTAGCAGTTGATTTTGTATTCTTTTTTTTTTCCATAATTAGGTAAATTATCTATCAATATTAACGAGTTCCAGGTTCTGAATTTGACTTCTCTCTTGAATAATTTATAAGCCTTTTTGCCTTCAAAATTGTAGTCATGTTATTTTATACGCAGAATATAACTGAAAGCAGTATGAAAAGTCAAATACTATTAACGAGTCCTTTCTTATAAAGAAAGCTGTTAATTTAGACAAGGAGAGGATCTCATCTCACGCATCGTATCAAATTTATCGGTTTTAACTTTTCAAGTTCTTAAGAGTTATGATAATCAATCATTTCTAACTTTCGATTGTTGGTCTTTACGGTTAATGTTTATTTTAGTTATTTGTTCAATTTATTTTTAATTGTTGGATAAGTGAAAGAAATTTGATACACTAAAACCTATAGTGAGATTTATGTTTTTTCAATGTCAATACTTTTATAGTGATTCATAGAAGAGATGCTTTATGAGAAAAGTACTAAAGTAGTATTTGAATTCTCTATAAATTTGAGTTTTTGTTGATCATATACATATATGGGTAGTATTAACATGTGTCCTAAGGGTGTGTTTGGTACGCGGGACAGACGGGACAAGGTGGAACAATTTTCTCTTGTTCCACGTTTGGCACGTCCTTAACATGGGACAGTACGGGACAAGGTAGGATAAAAATCACAAAAAATTGTCCCATCCAAAACCCTCGGCCAGACTTGTCCCATGACAAGTTTCAAAAAGACCATTTTAACCTTAATATTTTCAAAAATTACAAATATATATTTCTCTCTCTGAATCCTCTCTCTCTCTCTCCTCCGTTTGGTGTTGAACTGTTGATGGTGGTGGTGGTTTGGTGTTTCTTGGCATTTGTTGGCATTTTTTTTTTTCAGATCTTTCATTGAAATCATGTGACTTATTGGTCAAAGATCGGTTCTTGTGTGGTTTCTTCTTCGTATCAAGCTCGATCTGGGGATCTTGAACTGGGTTTTCGAGGATCCAGAGATCTTGAAAGAGGAGAAAAAAAGAGATTGAGATGGAGAAGAGATTGAAGAGGGCTTTTGGTGATTGTGGACGCGATTGAAGGAGGAATCTAGGCCCTGGCGTCTTCATCCAAGAACTCCATCTTCTGTTTCTTCGGATTTCAAAGGGAAATGCACACACCTTATGACCAAAAATTCAAAGGAAAATTTGTTTTCTACTTTGAATTTACAACATTTTCAATCGATGTTCAATGAGAATTTGGTATTAAATTACTCCCAATAGTGGCAAAATAAACCTACCTAAAGACTAAAACCTAATTACTTTCCTCCTTAAAACCATTGATTCCAGCTGAAGCCTTTTTCATCAGTCCTGAACCGCTGGGTAAATGTTGATTCCTCCATTGGAGTTGGGATTTCTCAGCATCTTTTTTTCCAGATCTTTTGGCTTTTTTTTTCCCAGATCTTTCAGAACTTTTTTCCAGATCTTTTGAGCATTTTTTTTCTCCAGATCTTTTGACTTTTGAGCAATTTTTTTCTAGATCTTTGATGATCAATTTTTTCCAGATTTTTTTTTTTTTTTATATTAATAGATCATTTTATTTTTGAGCAATTTTTACAATTTTTTTCCAGATCTTTGAGTATAGTTTGAGCACCAATTTTTTCTAGATTTTCCAAATCTTTTTTATATTAATAGATCATTTTTTTTGAGCATTTTTTTTTTCTGGATCATTTTTTATATTAATATATTATTTTTTGTTGAGAAGAGTTTGAGCATCTAAAAAAAACTGCACAAGAGTTGGGAGTTTTCTTCGAACTTAATAAAATTGTTATAAACATCATACATGACTAGAGGGAACTCTAGTCATTTGAACATCTTGTCTTGTCATGTCCTAGTCATATCAAATGCAAAACAGTATAGTTAACAGTTCTGTCCTAGATATTCCAAACACAATTCGGAACAACTGTCTCATCTCACTAGAGATGTCAAAAATCCTCATGGATACGGGGACCCACCCCATTTGGGGCGGGTTTGGTACATGTTAATTGGGGTATGGGGCGGGGATGAGATTTGATTTTAAAACCCAATTAATTTTGGGGCGGGGAATGGTATTTTGGTCCCCGCCCCATACCCCAATTAACATGTTGCATGGATGATTAAGAAACAAGAAACACAATTATATTACAATTTTTTTCTTCAATTTACTTTCAAAATATAATTGGTAAGAAACATTTTTCTTATAAACAATTAAAATATACTGTTTGTTTTTTTTTTTTTTTTTTTGGATATAAGTATACATGGAGATGGAAGATACATGGTTACATTTTTGTCATTAGCACTTGTTCTTAGACAAGTATTATGAGTTAAACATTCAATCTTTATTTTCTTTTGGCAGATTTAATTATGAAGATTTTGTATTTCAATTTCATTTTTATTGAAAAAGAACGGTGTAATATTCATATGTTTGGTAATTTAGTTTGCGATAGACTTTCTATAAATTAAAGTTTATTTACTTTTTTAACTAATTTTTTTCTTCAATTATTTAATATTTTTAAAGACCGATTGACATTTGTGATTGTGGCTTACAATATAAGGTGTATAATTATTAATGTTGTCTTAATCAAACGGGCGGGACAAGGTGGGGCGAGTACCAAGAGCCCTCTCCCCAAATATGAATTACCTATCCCTGCCCCAAGTGGGGAATGGGGCAGGGATGGGAATCCTAGTTATATTTAGGTTTGGGGAATGAGGATGGTATCCCCACCCCGTACCCGCCCCATTGATATCCCTACATCTCACCATGTTTCGTCCCGTCCGCGTACCAAACGCACCCTAAGGGCACAGGTTAATAACCACTTTATTTCTGGAGAAAAAAAAAACATATATCAATAACTGTATTTATTGTCTTGTTAAAATAAATGCAGGTTATAATAAATGCAGTGACTTTTTTCTTTTTTTAGTAATAAAGTGGTTATTATCCTGTGTAGGACACATGTTAACACTACCCTACATATATTTATATTTGAATTTAGGATCTCAACTTCGTTAAGATACCAACAGGCTGCAACCAAAACGACCTGAGCACGTTTTAAACTGCCAAAATAATCAACCAGTAAGAATTAGGAATTTAGGATAGGTGGGTGGTGAACTTTCACTTAGCTTTAAAGATAACAAGAAGTCCACAAAATTGCTGATACAACTATACAACTATACAAGTCGTTAGTGGGTTAAATTAATAACCAATGTTTAGCACTTTTGCTGGGTTTGGTGCCTGGAGGTGGTAGAAAATGTGATTGAAGCAAAGAAATTACAGGTCTATATTCTGGAACATTAAATTTTAGTTTTAGACTGGTCGTTGGATTATATTATAGTAGGCACTGCAGCTCCAACTCTGAGCAGTTCATGAAGAAGATGCAACTGGGATTTAATTGAAACAACTTTATTGTCATGAACCACTTTTTCAAATTATTGGACTGAAATGTTTCACATGTTAGATATGTTGTTTTAGGTTAAACGATAAAACTAATAATTAATGCTTAATAAAATATTAAAATATTAAAATATTAAAATATTAAAATATTAAAATATCTTCAAGAGAAAAAAAAAATAACCCATCTCGAGAACTTGCTAAGAGTGATTGGTGAATTATTCATAATTATTTTTTTAAGATGATGAAGGATTCACTTTCTTGTATTATGTTTATATTGAATTTAAAATGAATTATTAAATGAAAGATAATGCTAATGAAGAAAAGCTAGCTGCCCTTGTAACTTGTATAAGAAGCTCCTGGTAATTGTCCCAACTTGCAACAGCAAAAGAGCTTGTTTATTACATAACTTTATATTATCATTGTCAGATGAAAATCTTGATTCCCAAGACTTTGATGCTCAATTAAATTGTTTTGAAAGGGATTATTGCTTTTGCGGTGACTCTTCGGGCTAGTTTAGTATTGTTTTTGAAAAGTTAAAATCAGATTATTTTATAATTTTAACATATAATGATGTTTGGTAAAACTTTTTAAAGTGATTAATTAATGATCTAGCATGTTTTAACAGTGATTTTAAGAAGTAGGTGGAGGATTACTTTTTAAAAGTGATTATGGAATAATCTATTTCTACATCAAATGGATCTTTTTAAATATCGTTATTATCCTTATGAAACCTAGTTAAAATCATTTATATATCTTATTTCATCTCAAAATTAAATATTCTATTTAAATATATATAATTAATGAAAAAAATAAAATAGGGTAACTAATGTATATTCTACTAAACTCATGTATATTTTAGTCATTGTAACTAATTTCAGCACTTTTGCAATAAAATTACTAAATATATGTATATTGCTTTTGAGGTATATACTAGTGAGGAATTGGTCCAAAATATCACCTTTTTAAAGTGAATTGGTGAGAATGTCACTGGTTTAATAAGTTAAGTTTAAAAGGCACCTATTATGGTGAACTACCAAAATTGCCCTTAGTTAAACATTTATGTTATTCTCTTTGAGTTGTTCTCTGCAACTCAAACGAAGGCTTGAAATACTCAGTTACTCTCTCTCTACAAATAAAAGTTCAAGGTCTTGCCCCGACTTTCTTCTTCAGTAAAATAAGGTAATATTTCTTGAACTTGCTTCTTTGAAGTTGTTCACATTTTAGTATGTAAACTTGAAGCCATTTTGAAAATGATTTCGTGCCTTTTTGAAATATTTTCGTGCCTTTTTACACTGTCATCGTGCCTTTTGAAGTTGTTATCGAGCCTTTTTGAAAAAAATTTCGTGCCTTTTTGAAATATTTTCGTGCCTTTTAACACTGTCATCGTGCCTTTTGAAATTGTTATCGAGCCTTTTTGGAAAAGTCTCGATAACTTTTCCAAAAGGCTCGATAACTTTTCTAAAAGGCTCGATAACCTTTCTAAAAGGCTCGATAACCTTTCTAAAAGGCTCGATAACTTTTCCAAAAGGCTCGATAACTTTTCTAAAAGGCTCGATAACCTTTCTAAAAGGCTCGATAACTTTTCCAAAAGGCTCGATAACCTTTCTAAAAGGCTCGATAACCTTTGTAAAAGGCTTGATAACGTTTCCAAAATGCTCGATAACTTTTAACACTGTCATCGTGCCTTTTGAAATTGTTATCGAGCCTTTTTGGAAAAGTCTCGATAACTTTTCCAAAAGGCTCGATAACCTTTGTAAAAGGCTCGATAACTTTTCCAAAAGGCTCGATAACCTTTGTAAAAGGCTCGATAACTTTTCCAAAAGGCTCGATAACTTTTAACACTGTCATCGTGCCTTTTGAAATTGTTATCGAGCCTTTTTGGAAAAGTCTCGATAACTTTTCCAAAAGGCTCGATAACCTTTGTAAAAGGCTCGATAACTTTTCCAAAAGGCTCGATAACCTTTGTAAAAGGCTCGATAACTTTTCCAAAAGGCTCGATAACTTTTAACACTGTCATCGTGCCTTTTGAAATTGTTATCGAGCCTTTTTGGAAAAGTCTCGATAACCTTTCTAAAAGGCTCGATAACCTTTGTAAAAGGCTCGATAACTTTTCCAAAAGGCTCGATAACTTTTCAAAAGGCTCGATAACCTTTCTAAAAGGCTGGATTGATTTTCAAATTTATTCGTGCCTTTTAACAATGTCATCGTGCCTTTTGTAGTTATTATCGAGCCTTTTTGACAAAAATATTTCGAGCCTTTTTGAAAAAAGTTTCCAGCCTTTTGGTTGATTTCGAGCCTTCTTCAAAAAATATCCGTGCCTTTCTGAACAAAGTTTCGAGCCTTTTAACAAAATATTCGTGCCTTTTCGAAATTGATTTCGAGCCTTTTTGACAAAAATGTTTCGAGCTTTTTTGAAAAAAAATTCGAGCCTTTTTCAAAAAATATTCGAGGCTTTTCATGTAATATTTGAAGACATTGTATAATCATGGGTTTTTGTTAATGGTTTGTGATTATTAATTTGACAGCCTCATGAATCGGGTTAGAATAGTAATATCTTACAACGGTCGATGGGACCAGTTACCCGACGGAAGTCAGAGGTTTGTTGGATCCGATAACCGGGGAATGTACGTGTCAAACAATATGACTTACGAAGAATTGGTGACGATCGTGCATACTATTGTGAACTATGATGTAAACAAATACAATTTTGAGTTGTCATCAATATCACTCGTTCCTGGCAGTACGTGTCGCACATTGATAAGGAATGACGACGATGTCCAGTTTATGCTAGGGGAAGATCGAGTGATCCCTCAAGTATGTGTCAGTCTAACTGAGCGGACAGCTGGAGATGTGGTAGGGAATAATATTCCTCCTCCTGAAAATACCCAACAGTTTGGATCCTTTAGCGGTAGCAACCAAGTGTTCACCCAAGGGGGTCCCAGCGAAGGTGTGGGAAACATGTGTGGTGTCCCAGAAGTTGCGGTCGACCATGCACATGCAGCTGAAATTCAATTGGGTGATGTGGGTGATGTGTTTGGCAGTCGAATTGAGCAGTACAATGAGCAATACGATGTGCAGTACAATGAGCAGTACGATGTGCAGTATAATGAGCAGTACAATGAGCAGTACGATGAGCAGTACGATGCACAGGACAATGAACAGTACGATGCGCAGTACAATCAACAGAGCAATTACCCGAACCATGAACAGGTTGATACTGAGGCAAATAATGAACATGTTCATGATCTCCAAAATGTAGATGAAGAGCCTGCACAAATGCAAACAAGCGGTAGACGTGTACAAGGAGTTAGTTGCACTGCACCAGATATGCCTGGGACTTCCGAGGTCCGTTGTAATATGACATCATCTGATTCTGTTAATGCGAGAACTTGGGTTATTCCAGGAGCAGATTCATACTCGTTTGGTATTGGTACAAGCAACACCTTGGCAGCGCAAGAACCGAGAACCATGATTTATAAAGGTCAATTTTTTCCGAGTAAAAAGGATTTGAAGAGGCTAGTTGGCCATTTTGCGATGCGGCATAACTTTGAATGGAAGGTGAAAAGGTCTAATAAGACAACTTTACATTTGGTTTGCATCATTGACGACTGTACGTGGAAATTAAGAGCGGTGAGGAGAGAAGAAGGTACTTACTTTCAAGTCAGAAGTTTTGTCAACGAACACAGCTGTCCCTTGGAGGAGATTCACCGTCGCCACCGACAAGCTGGTGCAGTCATAATCGGAGAAGTCGTTGCCCCTAGACTTCAACAAACCGATGGTCGTCTCATGCGTCCGAAGGACATAATCGCCGATATGAATACAATGTATGGCATCCAAATCATGTACAGTAAGGCACATGATGCCTTGCAATATGCATTGTCATTAACCTATGGAACGCATGAAGAAAGTTTCCAACTGCTCCCATCTTTTGCGTATGTTCTCGAACAGCAAAATCCGGGCACAATCACGGACTTACAGTGCGATGATCATGGTAAATTCCTCTACTTTTTCATGTCGTTAGGGTCCTCAATTAGAGGTTTTCGGAGGTGTATGCGTCCTGTTATTGCAGTAGATGGTACCCATTTGAAGGGAAGATTCGGGGGTACAATGTTTGTGGCAACTGCACAAGATGGAAACGAACAGGTGTATCCAATTGCTTTTGGGTACGGTGACTCAGAGAACAACCTTTCATGGGAGTGGTTTTTAGAATGCTTGAGGGGTGCCCTTGGTCATATAGATGATCTGGTTTTCATTTCCGATCGCCATCCAAGCATTGAAGCAGGGATTTCTAAAGCGTTCCCTTATGCAACCCATACCGTTTGTGTCTGGCATTTTGGTGAAAATATGAAGAAGCGATTCCACAGAAAGGATGTTGCCCAGATAATGGATTACGCTGCTAGGTCGTACATTGAAATCCAGTATGATCGGCACATGGAGGAGTTACGTAAGCTGCACCAGGGTGCATACGATTATGCCATTGATGCCGGTCCACAGAAGTGGTCCCGCGTTCACTGTCCCCAAAGAAAGTACAGGTTGATGACCACAAATGTTGCAGAGTGCATAAACTCATGCCTAAAATTCGCTCGGCAACTGCCACTAATGACACTGGCAGAGTTCATTCGGAATATGATACAGAAGTGGTTTCATGATCGTCATGCAAATGCACAGTCCATGCGTCATCGATTGACCGACGCCGCACATCTTTTGATCCTCAAACGTGTCGAGAAGTGCGGTTATATGACCGTAAATCCAGTTGACTGGAACATATTCTCCGTCAGACACAAGGGAAAACAGTGGACGGTTGACTTAGCCCGGAAGACATGCACATGCAACAAATTCCAAATGGACTTTTTACCATGTAAACACGCACTTGCAGCGGCAAGGTACATTACAATTTACAGTTAACGGTTTATATTATCCAAACGTGAGTCTCACCCTTTTCATTGTTGCAGGGAGCGAAATTTGGATTTTACATCTCTGTGTGCGGACTACTACAAGAGGGAGACACTTATTGATGCATACTCAGTTCCTATTATGCCTGTTGGCCATCCTGCTTCATGGGTTGTGCCATCCGACATCGCATCACGGGTGGTTTTAAATCCAAAGGCGAAGAGGCAATCAGGTAGACCAATGGAGGGTCGACATGCCTCGTCTTCGGAGAGGACAACCACACAGTCGTGTAGAAGGTGTGGACAACCAGGACATAACAGCAGGAGGTGTTCCAACCCACCTATGGTTAATGAAGGTCCCAGCACAATTGTCCCCGAGGAATACCGCCGCAAGTGCAGTATCTGTCATAAAATTGGACACAACAAACAAACGTGCCCTGAGAAAGACTGTACCGTGGAATGAATGGAGCCTTACTTACAAGAGGAAGACGAATTGCCACCCTTGGTTCTTATGTTTTATGTAGAAGTAATATGATTGATTTCATGTTCGAATTTCGTTTGTTATAGTGTTTATGTATATCCCAACTTTATTTATGGATTTCAATGTATGAAATGTGTTGAACTTTTAATACATCAATCTCTCCAGCCACCTTCATTGCTTGAACTTCCCCAGCCACTACCCCCAGATGCTACAGATAGACCTGGCAAGGTTTCGGTTCTAACCGTCGAATCGGGGGGGTTCGTAACCGGGAAAACCAGGATCGGAACCGGATTTCTGGTTTCGATTCAAGAACCAGAATTGGAACCGGGGGAGGCCGGTTCCGGTTTTGGTTCTAATTTTTTTGAAAATATATTACAAAAGGTTCGGTTCTAAAACCGACGGTTCCGATTCCAGAATCGGAATCGAAACCGAAACCGCCAGTTTCAGAACCGAAACCGAAACCAAAACCGGAACCGGGGGACCCGGTTCCGATTTCGGTTTCGATTTCGGTTCCACCAAACCTTGGAACCGAAACCGTGCCACCTCTAGCTATAGAGGAGCCCCCAGTTGCAGGGCTTCACATTGGTACCATAGCAGCAACTGATCTAATTGATGGTGCTGACTCATGCTGAGGATCGTCGATATGCCTCTGGAAATATGCCACAAGCCGATCAATGTCCTCAAACATCCTTTTACTGAACTTAAATCCCTTGGGATATAGACCAATATACTCATGATGGGGATTTGTACTTCGTATATAAGTTAGAATGAATGTTCCCGGATGCTCATGAGAAATGCCAAAACAGTAAACTATCCGTGTGGGATACTCTGCTTTCTCAATCCTTAGATGCTTATCAACTTCCGCAATAGTACCTTTGTTTTATGAGGAACATGTCTCCAACCTGATGTCTTCCAACATCGTTCAAACTTTCACAACCATGCTCGATACAGTTGTTTGGTGAGACCCTTGGTTCTTATGTAGAACTAATGTGATTGATTTTATGTTCGAAAATATATTAGAATTTAGTTGTTCGTCTAATGTCATACTAGATGCTTTATTGAATTTGCTGTATTGTTTATGGATTTCAATGTATGAAATGTGTGTGTTTAACTTTGAACTGCAAACACTTCAAACACTTGAAGAAAAAAAATTCATCATTTCATTACTCAAAAAATGTTATGTACATCAACTACATCTACATCAACTATATGGGCTTCGAGTTACAAAAAACCTCGACGGCCATCTTCTCCCGGATGGTGGCCATATCAGCTTCGGACCAGTCGAAGGTATCCCTGTTCGCCACCAGGTACTCAATAATTTTCAATGTATGGGCCCCACAGTTTCCCCTGCAATTAACCACGTGAACAAACATTATAATGGGATGCTATTAAAACCGATTGTGATAGAATAAGAACTTCAAACAGTCATACCCCCGTTCCTGTTGCGGCACACGGTTGGCGTGCACGTAGAACATCCGGAACGGCTTTTCTTCCCTTTTGTACGTCGCATCACCTCTCTGTCTGTTCCGGTGAAAGTGTACCGCATCCAGCATCGAGGGTAGCAACCACCTTAAGCACGCGAACTGGGTATTCCTATGGCTATATCGGACCTTCTGTCTGAACGGGTCAAACACGAAAATGTGCCCTTTCACAAGGTTGACGCTGGCCACGACCCAATGGTAACCTCCGAGGTTGCAAGGAATCAGAACCTGCAGGTGTTTCTCCAAAGTGTTAGCAAATTTTTTTATTATACAGATGGACGCAAAGTCAAATTTACACTGACCGTGTCAACGTCGTGCCATGGCAGGTTTGCCTGCGGGAGCAGGCCACATACCACCTGAAGCTCATCACGAGGATACTGGCGATCCAGCACAGTCCAACCATCTGGGGGTCTCTTGTCCTCACCCATGCAGATTCTCTGCCAGCTATGATATGCCAATGTCTGTACATAGAAAATTAACCGACACGTCAGGCAAAAGATATTTGAACACATCAAGGTAGAAGAGAAAACCGTACTCAATAAACACTTACATAGAATTGTGAATCTAGTATGTTGGTCCTCCTATCGTACACAGTGGGGAATGCTCGTTGACGTTTCCAGAGAACGTTGCAGTATGCGTCAATGTGCTGACAAATATCAACAATTCGTATTGTTAGGATTCAACCATTTGTGAATGAAACTTCTACAGGTGAATCAAGTGAGGAACATACCGAATCGTCCAACTCCATGAAGTTGGTTTGAAACCGGTGGAACCAAGTCACATTGACACCAACTGGGTGGTGCAGATCCACATCACGTCTGCATAATTGGAAACAAATTTAACATAATACTTACTTGTACCTGTGGACGAAAAAACTATAAACAGATTGTAAGTTTTTAGATTATACTTACAATTCCCCTGTCATGCTCCTCTTGTAGGCTAGGTACGCCGCAAGCTGGTCAGGATCTACCAATTCGTGTGGCATCCATTCATGTGCTGGCTGCGGATGCGGCATCGTCCGTGGCCTCTTCGGTTCACAGGGGTTTGTGTATGGGCTCCGCTCCATCCAACCTCGACGTCGAATCCGGTCTCCACACCTCAGGGGTGGTGGACTCCGGTCCAAATCAGGGTGATCGGGGTGGTGTGAGGAGGAACTCGTTCCCTGTTGATCACCTGAAATCGATCGGTGGGGTGTCAAATGACATACCGGAGGTCGGCTGGGGGGGTCGGCTACACTCGGGTCGACCGAAGGTCTATGCTCGTAGGAGGAACCTCGTTCGCTGGGATCGACTGGACGATCGCACTGGGTTGTGGCGTCAGGGGTGACCTCCTGGAAATGTATAGGTGTGAGCTCCTGGAAGTGAACAGGATCATCCAGCAGCTGTGATGAGCGGACTGTGGTGATGTCCTCAGGCAGTACCTGCTCCTGGGAGTGAACAGGATCATCCAGCAGCTGTGATGAGCGGACTGTGGTGATGTCCTCAGGCAGTACCTGCTCCAAGACTGCTGGCTCTATATCACCTGCTGTCTGTGTACCACCGCGCACCTCCTCTCGTGCTGTCACATCATGACCCTGCGGATCTGAGACTGTGTCTGTGGTACGTGGCTGCCTATGGCTGGTCCCTCGGTCTGTCCACCCTGTACCTGTGGGAGTAAATGCTCCGTCATGGTCATCAAATGGTTGGTCATCGAATGGTGGACCATCCATACGGTGCTGCGACGTCGGACCCTGTTGAGCCCGGATCAAATCCAGCAACTCCTGATGCTGCGCAGCTCTTTTCTCTTCACTCGTACGGAAAGCCTCCATGACATCCGTACGTAATGTTCGAACAGCATCCATCACCTCTGCCAATTTATGCTCCCAAGCCTGAAAGGAATTCGGACTCTGTCAGTACTAAAACTATTAAGTCAATTGAAATTAAATCATGTGGTCCTAAAAATGCTTACGTACCTGTGGACGCTCTCCGACGCCTCCCCGTGAATGACCTTGAGGTCCAGGCTGTCTGTCCAAATTGAATCGTACCCGCCTACGCCTCACGGGAGTAGGACTGCTAACCTCCGGTTCTGAATCACGTCCAGCTGTAGGTTGTCTGGGCAAAGTCACGCGTACCCGCCTAGACCTCGTGGGACTCCCACGGCCATTGCCGACATCCGGGTCTGAGCCCTCCGTATCACTGGGTCCAGAGTACGAAGGATCCATATCACTAGGTCCGCAAGAATCCTCCGTATGACTGGGTCCGCCAGTCCTATGTAGTTCCGGATCCGGGAGGCCTCCAGATAAATCTACAGCATAGTGATCATACATAGTGGGTCCCTGATCTATGCCTTCGTAATACCGTTGACCCATCTCAACAGCTGTCGCCACCAATTTAGACCGCGCAGACATCTGCAATTGGAGTTACATCATTGTAATTACATCATTGTAATTATACACATACTAAAAATTATAAACATTAACAACAACAATATTTACAGTTTCAGAGAAAATCTCATCCAGCTTTTTCCCTCGCGGTCGCTTAGTCAACTTCCATTTCAGAATACGTGGAGGGGGTAGCTCGGGGTTAACCCTGCGGATCCCACATTTTTTAATGCCAAGGGAGGGGATAACCTCAAAAGCAAATACCTGCGTAATAGACAAGTACGATCACAAGTAAATACATCAGTCATATAAAAAATTCTCAATTAAAGTACGGATGCAAATTGTAAATGCTAACCAATAGTGCGTGCGCTAGACCGTATATGTTGTAGGACTCGATGGTGTCAACGCCCTGTCCTGCCTGTCGTGCTGCCTCCCGTGGACTATCCAAAGCATGCATGTAACCATAAATAGACCGCCTATACACGTATGCGCCCCATGGGAACGCATCAAAAGTGTCCAAGTCCTCGACTACTCGAAACTGCCATGCTGGAACTTTAAATCTCTCGTCCACCCCCATCAGTATCCAGTTCAGCAAAAACAATAATGACAGCTTCACTGCATCGTACTGCGAATGGAAAACACCAATCCGAAGCACCCCTCTCAGCTCTTGAAACTCGATAACTCGATGCTGGAAGTACTGGTCGTGTATGCCATTCTGTACCACCATATCATAACTCGCTGTGTCGGGAATCACTCCGAACTTCAATCCGGTGATTAGACAAAACTCAACCTTCGAGAACCGGACCGTATGGTTCCCTAACAGAAATCGCATCTCATCTTCCGGCCCGTTGTGATGCAACTCACGTAAAAGTAGCCGATGGACAATGCCGCCAGAAAAATTAATCTCACGATGCATCCGGAGGAAATGACCGAAACATGACTCAGTAAACCGACGTCGGTCTTCGATCCTTAGATTTTCAGGTACTCTTTCAAGTGCATTGTCGATATCTCTAAGGTCATCAAAATGGTCATGCCGAATAATTTTTCCATTGAACCATTCTCCCACCGGGGTTTTAAGGAAATCATTCGGATTCGCCATCTGCATATTGACGGAAAAAAAGCAAATAAGTTACTGAAAAGACTTGAAAACTGACGGTAAAATTCAAAACTGCACGATAACAGTGCAAAAAGGCACGATAAAATTCAAAAAGGCTCGATAACACTACAAAAAGGCACGATAACATTACAAAAAGGCACGATAACATAAAGGTTCAAAAAGGCTCGATAAAAGTATAAAAAGACACGATAACATCAATGTTTAAAAAGGCTCGATAACATATCAAGAAGGCTCGATAACAGTTCAAAAAGGCTCGATAACAGTAACAAAAGGCACGATAACATATAGGTTCTAAAAGGCTCGACAAAAGTTTCTAAAAGGCTCGATAACTTTTCAAAAGGCTCGATAACAGTAACAAAAGGCACGATAACATATAGGTTCTAAAAGGCTCGATTTTGTTTCAAAAGGCTCGACAAAAGTTTCTTCTAAAAGGCTCGATAACTTTTCAAAAGGCTCGATAACTTTTCAAAAGGCTCGATAACTTTTCTAAAAGGCTCGATAACCTTTCTAAAAGGCTCGACAAAAGTTTCTTCTAAAAGGCTCGATAACTTTTCAAAAGGCTCGATAACTTTTCTAAAAAGGCTCGATAACCTTTCTAAAAGGTTCTAAAAGGCTCGATAACCTTTCTAAAGGCTCGATAACCTTTCTAAAAGGCTCGACAAAAGTTTCTTCTAAAAGGCTCGATAACTTTTCAAAAGGCTCGATAACCTTTCTAAAAAGGCTCGATAACCTTTCTAAAAGGTTCTAAAAGGCTCGATAACCTTTCTAAAGGCTCGATAACTTTTCAAAAGGCTCGATAACTTTTCTAAAAAGGCTCGATAACCTTTCTAAAGGCTCGATAACCTTTCTAAAAGGCTCGATAACCTTTCTAAAAGGCTCGATAACCTTTCTAAAAGGCTCGATAAGGCTGCAAAAAGGCTCGATTCAGTTTCAAAAACTCTTGGAAACCCAGAACTTCATCGTTTTCACTACCAAAAGGCTCGAAATTTTTTCCTAAACTAAAACCCTAACCTAAACTCATCAAACAAACATAATGGACAACAAATGCGTGAGAGATAAAGACATACCGTGGTCGGTATTGACTTCGCCGGTACGTCGGTACTGTAGCTCCGTCGACGGTGGTTCGTCGTCACAATTTGGTCGACTGTTGCGCCGTCGGGGTTTTCTCTCAGAGCTTTTCTTCCAAAGTTTCAAAACAAAGAAACAGACAACAAAGGGGTATTTTCGTCTGGTCCCATTAAATGGTGCCTTTTAAACTTAACTTATTAACTTGGTGCCTATTCCCCAAAAACCAACCCAAAAGGTGCTATTTAATTTTTGAGCCCTATAGTAGTTTTAAAAATACAATTAACCAAACATTTGCTGATTAACTTCACTTCTGATTCATTCAACACAGATAACAATGATTATTATAAAAGTTACAGCAATACCAAACTGCTCATTCCGTTATGTAACTTAGATTGTACATCATTCCTCTATGTAACTTAGATTATACGTCATTTTGCCACCGGTGTTGTGTCATATACAGAAAACTAGTTTATGATTTTATTAAATCACTAGAAAATGAAGAAAGATAAGATAAGATTGGATAGGCAAGTCAAATGTGACAGAAAATGAGAGGCTAGCTACCCAACCCAACCATGAAACAACCATGCATGCATCCAAGTTCCCACTCACTTAAATAATTTCACATTTCACTTTATCTTTGTGGGAATTGATTCATTGAGGTCTACAATGTGCAAAACCAATCAGTCTGGTCCACTCTAGGGTGATCATATATTTAATGTTTATCAACAATCATTCAATCATGAAGTTGATATGTATATATATTATATAGATTAAGAGTTGAAAAAACCCACCATCTACAAGTCTCAAGAGTGCAAATAAGAAAAGTTTTTTGTCATTTTTACAGCTAAGCAATTTAACCAAAATGGTATTTTCTTGCAACACCTAACACGTATGTAGAAAAAGCAAAGAAAACAAACACTGGTCACTTAAAAATGAAAGAGAGCCAGCGGCAAGTCTTGGACAAAATAGAGGGCAGCAGCCTCTGTTGTCCACTTCTCTAGTGTTTCTTGGAGGCGTCAAAGTTGATAGAGACAATCAAACTAAGACCATCTCCAATCCATTGCATCAATTTGTTGCAAACTTTGTAGCAAAATGCAGCAACTTCTACCATTCTATCTTCAATTCATTGCACCAAATCTTACTCTAAAAATAATATTCCCTTGTATATTCCCTCTCAGCCAATCGAAAAGAATGAAAAAATAAAAAATAAAATACAAAACAATGCAACAAAGTAGCGCTCAGTTAAAAATTGCACTTGATTTGGCACAAGAACAAGGACCGCTGCAATCTGGCGCATGCGTTGAAGAGAATTTTTGCTGTAAAATGGAGATTGGTGCCACCGGTTAGAGATGCCCTAAGAAGTCTAAATGAAACTACTTTTTACAACTTGTCCACTTTGAATTGCCATGCATTGATATTGATGGCTTGATTTTAAATTATTACTCATTTACTTGGTAAGAATTTTTGCACACAAACATTGAAATCTAAGTCTCTCACACAACCTTTCAAAGCAAACCAAAACATAATTTTGCAATGTTTATCAGAAAGCTATTTCGTAAAAAGCTGAAAACAAGACTCATTATAATTTACATACATCATCTAATACTCGACCTAACGCCTGTATTCCGGTGAAAATGATTTTTACAGGTGTATAATTTGACTAGGAGGAACGGGAAATTGTATCAGAATAGAAGAAGACACAAAATTATACAACATAAAAGGAAAAAACATATTCTGTTAAGCGACTTATCGGCCTGCATTACGTGCCTTCTGATCCTAGGACTAGTGCTTGCAGCTAGATTATAAGTGTTCGGATACGTGTATGTATTAGTTATCGGATTCCCAAACAGCCTGGAGTAAACCATTTCCCCAAACATTGGATCAAACGCGTTTGTTGTTGTGCCACCCGGGCTAGACATTGGTGATGCAAGATAACTGCCCGGTTGAGAGTAGTACAGATTATGAGGTTGTGGATGATTGCGATTGTGAGACTGTGGCGTTAAGCGCGGACTCATGGTGTAACCAGGCGATCTTGGTGAGTCAACCCCACAAACAGGTCCAAGTGGTCTCCTTGGTATGACTATACCAAGATGAGGAGCCTTCCCATTCGAGGGCTTCATGGTCTTGCCCCGTCCATAGAGAGGAACGAGGGTGTCCGGAGAAACTTCAGCTTTGCATACAGGACATTGCTGCTGTTTCTGGTCTTGGTCTTCGATAGAGCTGCTCTGGATATTAAGCCATTTGTAGATGCATGGCCAGCAGTATAGGTGCCCGCAAAGTGTTACAACGGGTTCTTGCACACAGTCTAGGCAGATATTGCAATCGAAACCACCAGGAGGACTATCATCAGACTCTGCAACTGCATCGGTGGCAGATTTCCACTTCTTAACCGAAGATTTATCTCCTCTGCCGAAATCACTTTGAGCTACAGACTCTTCAAAGTACTGTTCCATTTCCATATTATATGTTCCAAAGGAGCTTCCTTTCCACCTCTTAATTCTGAAAATGAACCGCATAACATCAGATCAGAATCATATTAAAGAAAGAACAGAAGCAAAGCTTATCTAACAGGAATCAGACGACAATAACTTTTCAACGAAGCATCACCGTGCAAAACACGTTTTTTTCGAAAACAAGAGGGGCCAAGGGTAAAACAACAGAGGTCCCCTTCCATACCATACCATACCACCACTGTCATACATAATAATAATTACATGGGTCCTTTTTTCATTTCCAGTCAATTTAAAAATAAAATCATACAAGAAGACAAGTTGCCTAGAACCAGTAATAAAATAATTTGTAAGAAAATAAAATAGTCCTATATCATAGACCTTCTAGAAGGTGTTACAGCACAGGATTTTAAGAAAAGACTTCACCTAGACAAGTTGAATCAGAACAAGATGTATAAATAAAAACTTGGGAACACAGATCTGACTAATTATATATAAACAACAAATCTCCACCCTTAACCTCCCTAGAAGTAAAACATTGAATGGTAACCTAAGAACTTTGTAACCATTATAAAAAGACCCCAACACAATTCAGAGTAAAATGGTACCTCAAAATTTCACCAAACCAAATTTCACAAAAGCTACTGTGATAGGTTTTATGTGATCAACCTCCATTCAACTAATAATTTCAAGGTGGGGCAACTAACAATTTATGTCTAGAGAAAGACTATGAAAACTGTTTTACATTAATTATTAAAAGTAAAACCTACCACAACTTTATACATCAAGAAGATCAACCAGACCATGTAACATGAACTGTTCATGAAAATTCAGTATTTGAAATTGAAATCAGTAGACTCAGAACAAGGGTGCAGAAATTTTAAGAGTTTCAACATCTATAAATGAAACCATCTTCTATTATTCGTATTAAAGATACATAGTTTAGAAAAGGATCCTATTGATCATATATGTGAGCACAAAACATTTGATTTGAAATTATATTATAGATTAGTGAAAAAGTAAACAAGAAAAAGAAGCTAAGAACAAAAACCTTAGGTTGTCTGTGTGTAATATCAAGGAATGATATTCCAATCCCAACTAAAATTCCTAAAGCCTGGTATGGGTGGTTCAATTTACAGTAAAGCTTTATTTACATGGCCTCCATCACAAGTGATCCATTGAATAACTTTAAACAAAGCTCACAGATTTGTCCACTTGAATCTAAAGTTAAGGATATATATATATTATAAACAATCAAAAAGCTTCTAATTATAGGCAGAAAAACAAGCAAAACTCAAGTTGTCTAATTTGATTTGAACATGGAACATGGGGTGGTGAGTCTTGAGTCTGCTAAAGCAATTTAAAAGATGACCAAAAATGAAAAAAGCTGGCAGCAGAAATAAGACGAGCATATTTAGTAAGCTCCTTAAAATCAGGCTTTACTTTTTAACACAAATAGCACTCAAAGTTGTATTTGATTCCAAGAAAAAAAAAATTCCAGTTTTCAATGCTCTAAATCTCATAAGAACTACAACCTACAAAATTATTAGTCTCTCAAATTTTCGAAGAAGACTATAGAGTTTCTTCTAGCTTCACAGAAAAGGAACTTTAAAAAAACAAAAAAACTTTGTAGATAAAAATCTGACCCAAAACAGAGAAGTTCAAAAACACCATTTTATAACAGAAGATGATTCCGATAACTAATAAAAACGAGTGATCTCTTCGACAAATAACAGAAACCAGAAATCAGCAAAGAAATCACAGACTCCTTTCCCGCTACATTGAATTCGAGACAAAAAAACATTAACAAATAACAAAAGATTAATCAAACCCGAGATCCAAAACCTCAATTGGATAAGAGAAAGCATACCCAGAAAACACAAAACAGTTAAAGGCTTGTGTCTGACAGAGCTCTGCCCCTGTAAATTGGTCACTTCTTTTTGCTTGGTTTCACAGTTTTTAACGACTTTAAAAAGATACAGAAAGAGAGAGAAGAGATAAGGAGATTTTTCTAACGTTGTAATGGATATATCATATATATTGGAATTGCCGATACAAGAGAGAGAAAGAATTGTAATTGAGAGCTATCATCGCAGTGGCTGCAATTTATATACATATAGAGAGAGAGAGGAGACAATGATAGAATTTTTTATTTTTTATTTTTTTTAGTACGCAGAGGCTCGGTGAGTTCTTCGCTTCACGCGCTGACGTGGCTACCACGGTGTGCACATTGCGCGCCGGTTATGGAGCTTCCTCATTAACTAATTTTTTTATTTTCTTTTTTATCTCCTCTAAATAATAAATCAATTTAAAAACACCATTAGTGTTCCTCATTTATAATTTAGAGATTTATAAATTTCATAACAATAATTAATAAATTTTTATTATTGTTATCCCTTGGAAATATATTTACGAGACGATTTTACAGTTTTTTTTAGTTGTAGCATTTGCAGTAGAAAATTGTTATACGAGAGCACATTTACTAATTGAAAATACAAATAAAAGGAATCAATTTCTATTATAAAAGAAAAGAAAAAAAAACCTAAATTCTTATATTCGATCAGTAACTTAATTTATAATTACATAATTTGATTGTCAACGGTTTTTAGTAACCTCCGGGGCGTGCTGGTAGATGGACGAGCTTGAGATTTGAGCAATGACTCCCAAATCAGCGGCTCGAATCTTAACAATGGAAAAAAACTTTAAAAAAAATATATCTGGTCTAGATAGGTGGATAGAAAGATATTGTAAAAAACACTAAAGCTAGACAACCCTAAAATTTAGTCCAAATTTCAACTCAAATGATATGTCAAGTGGTTTTTTCATTAACCACATCATCTGATATTGTGTGTGGTGATGACAACTCACCTGCCACATCATTTGGGTTAATTATTTGAGTTGTATAGCATTACTCATAAGAAAAAATAGACAGATACTTTTGGGAATTTCTGTTTTTATTATAAACTGTGAAAATATATAATTAATATTCAATCTATTTAGGTGGTGAAACTGAAATGTGAACAAAAGACTTCTAAAATAGTGCATTATATTTGTCCAAATCAGATATGATCAGACAAAAGTAAATACTAAAATTTTCAGATCAGATCAATAAATTATTTAGATTTTTGTAAAACTCAATCGGATCCCATTACAAAGATTGGTGTACAGGAAATTATCATCTCTCAGGATCTATTTTTGTAATTTTGTCTTTGTATTTCAGCAAGTGAAAATTTAAACAGATATTAAAATTAAATAGATATAAAAAAATAAGAACTTAAGTTTCAGTGTCCACTTGAATTGCTAGGGGTCTTGGGCTACCCCGCCATTCTGATTTGGAATTCTCTCTACATTTGTTTTTTGTAATTGGAATTTGAAAATTCCAGAAATCTATTTTCTTTGGGCGGTGACTGCCGGTGAGTTGTTGTGGAAATGAATTATTATATTATATTTTTAAAGTCTAAAACTTTCACATGGGCTGAGAAAAATCCAATTTTCTAGAATCAATTATTATAATATATATTAATAAGTACAAGTGATTCTAGATTTTTCATCAAATACAAGTTTTCTAGTTATAAATTTAAGTCAATTTTATGGTATAAGTTATGATTTTACTTTTTTTTTTTTTTTTTAGATAATAAATTATCACTTTTCTTTTCCATATACGAAACATATAATTCAATTGTATTTTAGATTATTTATTTTTTTATGTAACAACATTTTTATCGGCTTCTTCTATTTAAAGCGATTCGGGTATCTACTCCAATGATACTATTATTCCGTACCATTACGTAAGAAGATTCGGGTAAAATATGCACTTCCTCGGGAATGAAAAAAAAGCGATCAATTTTCATTTGAAATTTTGGCTTAATTTTTTTGACTCCTCGATACTCAATCA